>JAXQJP010000010.1:0-183777 GCA_037042015.1 Furcasterigmium sp. R96-07A1
AGAAGGGCCGCATTGCTTTTCCCGGTTGTTTTGCTTTTTCCATGCCCTCTCTGGGCAGTGTGTCCCGTAGAAACCTTTCGATTCTGGCATAGATTACATGTACGACCTGATGCCGCCGACGAGTCACTTTGCGCCTTTTTCTGCCTCTCGCCTGGCAATATTGTCAGCGTCGGATAGAGCACTTCTTGCGGTGATACCGCCACGTACGGTGGTCGTCGTATCATTCAAGTATCTGTACTTCCATCGGATGCTGCATGTACCCTAACCGATGGCCCTGCGATCTGGTCCAGATCGTTCGCATACATTTCCTCGTGCGGCTGCTTGCGGCAAATCTTTTTCGCCTTCGAGTGGGGGTATGGTCAGCCTGCATCAGGAAGACGGTGGCTGTTCTGAGATGTCGGTTTCCGATGTGTGATTAGAATGTGCTAGATCGTGAATAGAGGGCCACGGCCTGTCTACTGGTCGGAAGGCAAGAAGCTGCCGTCTGTCGCGTTGTGCATCTGTGGCTCCATGTTAGGAGTCTGCGTGTAGCTGTGAGATGCAGGCCGGGACGCTTCACAGAGCCGGCTGGGGATCGATGCCAGCGTGAAAGTGATGTAGATATTCAGATGATAAACTGTTCCATGAAGCTGGCATCAAGGGATAATCGAGCCTCCTTCAGGCAGATATTGCCAGACTCTTCGTCCAAGTACTCATGGGCCACCGTGGCCAAACATCGCCATGCTCGCTGCGCAGCCTCTCTAAATATGCATTTACTTTACTTCAGGGCGAACCCTCGGCCTCCTCCGGGAGACTTGGGATCCTCGACGTCTCGACGGCAGACCCGTCCTCTGGAGTTTCGCTCGCATTCTCTGTCAGGCCCTTTCGGATGGCGAGCACGTTATCCACGATAACGGCATCGATGCCTTCTTTGACTTGGCGCTGTGTCAATAGTTAGCAACTTGAAATGACTTGGAGCCCTTGCTTTCGAGACTTGACGATGCTTACCTGGACCTTGATGGGGTCGTTGTTCATTGATCCGTAGCTCACACACAGCAAGCCGCTTTCCTTGACGACCTTGACCAGCCGTGGACTGTTGACCAAGGGCTCGGCCATGCTGACGATTCCAATGAGGTTCCAGCGGCTGGCGAACCTAATGGCTTCCTGCAGAGACGAGGCCCTCACGTCGCCGACGGGGGCGTTGCCAGCATCCGTAAGAAACATGATAGGAATGGACGGCTGCTTGAAGCTGAGGCACAGGCAGATGTCCGGGTTGAACGAGCTGAAAATGATGTGCCTGTTGCCCGCCATGTCGTAGACCTTGGACAGGACCGTGTCGCAGAAGGAGTTGAGCTCGACCGCGTACGTGTCCATGTCATGCTCCTCGCTCTCATGGAGCATGGGATACTTCATCTCGATGTTGAAGCCGATGTGTTCGGGCAGCTGTCGGAACAGGTCCTCCAGCGTCGCGAAAGGAGCTTGAATGAAGTTGCCGCGGGAATTGGCCTTGTATCCCTTCTCCTTGAAGTCCCGCGTGTGCTTCATGCGCTCCATACGCTCGTCGAGCTCCGACTGCTTCTCCCCGACAAAACCCATGGACTGCGATCGCTGCCGGGGCAAGGGCACCGAGGTCCTGCCGTTGGACCGGATCCTCTGGGCGGGCTCGATTACGTGCTCCATGTTGTGCTTCTTTTCCGGGTTGATGTGCAGGAATTGCTCGAGCGTCAGGGTGTGGACTGGCGCGTCGATGCCCGTCTCACTGACCAGGAAGTCGTGATAGATGACAGGCACGTGGTCCTTGGTCAGCTGGACGTCAAACTCAACATAGTTGGCGCCCAGGTTCGCGGCCGCGATGAAGGAAGGGACCGTATTCTCGCCGAGCTGCAGTGACCTGTTGGATGTGAGGTTTTTGCCGAGGCCACGATGGCCGATGACCATGGTTGACGCCAGCTTCTTCCAGTATGTCTGCTGCGAGTTGATCTCCATTTTGGGATGGGAGAATGGGGTAACGACAAGGAAGTTGAAGTTGACGGTGCCTATCACCTCGAGGCTGGCTCCCATGATGGGCACGCAGACATCGCCCTGAAGGTTCATGCGCTTGGTGCCCATGCTAGGCCTGACTGAAGACAGCAGGGCGACAGCGCGGCCGATCTTGTGCTTCTCGTTCCCAGAGTAAGTCGGGACAAGGTCGAACATGAGCTTGACTTTGGTGAGCTCCTTGGTTGTGAAGACGATAGGTTCCGTGGCGACGTTGTCGTGGACAGGCAGATCAATAATGGTCGGCTCTCCCAAAGCGCCGGTGGCCGAAACAACAACTGACAGAGCCGTATCGAGTCCGGTCAGGTGTGCTTCCGTCAGCGGCACCCGATCAAGTTTGACGGCATCGAGGTCCTTACGCATGTCCATCGACCCCAGGCTGACGAGCACGAGACTTTCATCCGTAAGGTATCGATGACCGAAGGTCTTGACTGGCTCCGCGGGCCGTGAAACGCCGTTGGACTTGCGGCCGTCGATCGAAGAAACTTCTGGTGACGAGGGCTGAGTACCATTTGGGCTGTCAACAACGAGGCGAGCAGCGGGACTCGCGGTCCTGACATGTTCGCTTACGCGTGTCGCCAGCAGCCGGGCAATATCCAGGTGGCCTCTGAGAGCGGCATGTTCCTTCGCCGTCCAGCCAGAAGAATCTGACTTGTTGACATCGGCGCCAGCGTCGACAAGGAGCTGCACCACAGCAAGGTGACCATCGACCGCGGCAACATGTAGGGGCGTCCACGCGTACGAGTTTTCGGCGACTTCAAAATCGGCCTTTTGGTCCGCTGTCCCCCGAAGCAACACATCAGCACAATCCGCATGACCAAACCGGGCAGCAACGTGTAAGGCAGTCTCCCCGGTGTTGTCACGCCAGTTGATGTTGACGCCAGCATCGACGAGCATCTGAACGATGACCCTGTAGTTTGACTTTGTGGCCAGAGCCAGGACGGCGCCGGACTTGGCCACCTTCTTCCTCGACTCCATCCTCTTTGCGTGGACGCCCTGCCAGTCCTCGCCTTGTAGCAGCACTTGAGTGGTCATGGGGTGACCGCCAATGACGCTCAGATGAAGTGGCGCGAACCCCTCGTTGTCCTGCCAGTTGGGAGCATCGATGCCCTCCTCGACATCGAATTGGCCCCATTCTTGCATCTTGGCCATGATGATCTGGCAAACAACGACGAATCCGAACTGGGCGGCGTAGTGTAGAGGGGTCCTACCGAAAGCATCTTTGCTCTGCAGTGCCTGCCTTTGGTCCACGTGAAGCTGCTCGAGCAGAAACACGAGAAGTTGGACTGCCTCGTCATCCTTCCCTAGGAGCTTGTTCTCGTGCTCATTGAGAGCTCGAGTCAAAGTTGAAGGTGCAACAGCAGGCTGCATGTACTGAGAGGTGAACTGTGTGCCCACCGGGAACGGGTACGCGCTGGGCTCGTTCTCAGGTGAGCCCATCCTGGTACGGCCAATGTGAATAACGAGCCTGTGGATGCAGGTGCGCCCGTTGATGTCATCCGGCTCGAGTAAGGTCTTCACCTTGCCCAGAATAAAAACGATGCATTCCTTGGATCGAGCCGAGATCGATCTTTGGAGGAGGTTCAGAAGAAGGCTGTGAGAAGAGGCCTCACCCTCCGGGAGGTTTCCCTCATCCAGACCAGCCTGCAGGGCCACCACGTCGTTGTTGCGGATGGCTTGATCAAGACTGTCGAGCAAAGCTTGGGGTAACGCGAGCATGGCCTTGGCCGAAGCGCGTCCCAGAGAGTGAACTGATCTATCTGACCGGGCGTCATCGAAAGTCTGAGCCGTCGACAGCACGGAGAGCCATTTGTTAATCTCCCCCAAGATGCGTGTCGTCTTGGCATCCTTTGCGAAATGCCTGACGTCGACCTTGGTGGTAATGTAGCGCTCCTGGGTGGATGTCTCGGGGACTTTCTTGTCGAGCTTCTTGGTGATCTTGACGAAGCCTCGGCGGTTAATCTCACCAAACCATTGAAGGTTTCTCAGCTGGCTACGCAGTTCCAACAGAGCGCCCGTCAGCTCCTCCACCTCATCTTGGTCGAGGTTGGCTACGGCCTCAGGCACCCTGCCGTATCTGTCGTGCAGCAGGTTCAGTCGTCGCACTGCGTCGGCGAATTTCTTGTTGTAGAACGAGTCGACGGTGTCGAGGTTGCGGTCCAGGGCGAAGAAGAATTCTATAATGGGTTAGGCGAAGGGCTTGGCCCTGCCGAGGGTCATGACGAGGCCCTACCTGCGAGGTCGACCTGCCCGCCAGCTTTGGCGGTCTCCGAGGCGGCCTTAATGAGCTTCTTCAGACCCTTGTAGTTGATGTAGAATGAGGCCCATTCCGGGACCTGGTTTCGAGGGAGACTGTACGCGTTAGCTCGTGGTTCTGGTTACGTGTGCTTGAGAGTGACTGCTTACTTTCTTCCGAACTTCATTGTATTTGCTTGCAGTCGTGAAAGCGAGAGTATTTTGATTCAGGAGCCAGTTCCTGCTCTCAAGGTGAGGTGACTTGAGGCGTGGGATCGGAGTGTGTACGTAGTGGTCCCCTGGTTTGCACAACGTATGACAAGCCAAAGCAAGTGGTGTGGCGAACGAAAGACAAAGGCTAATGAGCCATCTTGTCCTTCTCGAGTATCAGAAGAAATGCAAGCCTTAGGAACGAGGTCAAAGCATACACCGCCGGGTATCTCGTGTGTTGAGGCCGGATATCCGGATGAGGGTTTGTATAGGCGGCTTGGCAGTTGTTTAGACCAAATCAGCACAGCGGAGGTTACCGTGAGCGATCACGACAAGCGTCGAGATGGAGATTGTCGCTATGAGCCGAAGCCTCCATCAACAATATGAATGATGAAGACGGAGGAGACGGAACGAGGGCGTCGGCACGATAAAGGAAAACAGGGTAAAACGGCAGAATCTGATTCATTGAGCTTCCAATTATGTCCAGACTTGTCTCGGTGTGATTCTAAAAGTATATGCTTGATCACGCTGGCCAGTCACATGGCCGAATCTGTTTGACGTGGGCTGATGTCATGGCTCCATTGGCTCAAATTGTGTCTGATCCACTGGTACCCCAGCTTTCTTGGATGACTAAGCTCTGACATGATGGCACATCAGGGTGGTCATAGTCAAAACGTCTCACCCGTCCCTCAAGGTCATGTTCAAGAGAGGAGACTCATGTTCTCCAGTATGCTTCTGGCTTTGTCTATCCGATCCGTCTAATAAGACCTCGCATGTCAGTCATTCCTATTGTACAGCCGCTTATAAATGGCGATCCGTCTCCGCACCACGGTCAAGCCATGGCTCCAGTGGGCCTGCATCACGGCCTCATGAGCCGTACCATGCCAACAATCATGCCATGCTCGACGCGTGGCTTTGCGGCTGTAGAAAAAACGGGTGCTCTATATGCCGCCCGCCATCAAGAGTTGCCCGTGGCATTCTCGCACGAGACATCGTCTTGGGCTTCGGCTCTGGCCACGCGCCTTGCCATGGCCCCTCGTCCGCAGTCGATTTTGAACCGTCCGCTTGCGATTCCTTCTCGCTCGCCTGCCCTTGTTGCTTGTCTGCGAGCCGGGCCTCCTCCTCCGCGGCCTGGGCTGCATCCTTCTCGAGCCTTTCTTTCTCCTCCACAAGCCTTTGGTCCGCCCTTGCGAGCCGGGCTTCCCTGGCGAGCCGCCGTCTCTCGCTCTTGGACAGTCCTCCCTCGTTCGCGAAACGTTCAGTCTCTATCTCTCGCGATTGGTCCATCTCTGCTTGCCTTTCATCGTACAATTCGTATTCTTCTTGTTCGGGAGTGTAGAATGTGATGCCCAATTTTTGCATGGCGTGTGTCAGTGCGACATGCTCATCCAGTTCGGCCTGTAGCGTTTCGATGCGGCTTTGTGACATATCAATTCGCCTCAGAAGCCTCAGCGTGCGGAAGTTCTTTACTCTCTCTCTCCTCGCCACAGATGTAGCGACGTTCGTTTCGGACTTTTCTGAGGAGAAAAATTCGGCTGTTGACACGTCCACCGCGCACAAGTCCAGAAGGTGCTGGAGTCTGTCAATAAACATTGCACGCTCTGATCTCCTGACGCCGCTCAAGAGGTATTCAGGATGCTTGAACACGGTTTCCAAAACTTGGAAGGACGCCTCCTCGTCCAGGGTGTAGATGCACTGATCCACCATTGAATTGAGAATCTCGGCGCCCATCCTGATGCTGCGCTGCCAGCAGAAGCTGAAGAGCTGCACAGCTTGTTCAATGCAGCCAAAGTGGAGCAACCCGTTGAGTATGCCGTTCATGATGGCATTGCTGAACCAAATGCGCTTATGGACTGAGTTGCTGTACGCCTTGACATCGTTGCGCCGGGCCCATTTCATCCAACCAGGGTCTGCCAGGATATCATTGCGGTGTACGCGTTTGACCGGGAACGAGTATTTGCGAGGATTGGCCGCGGTGCAGCGCTGGATGACCGCACTGAAGTGCTTTAGGTCGTCGACTGCCCTGTAATGATCCAGCGTGCAGACGATGGTTTGGTCTGTGGGCTCAAGGTGACCGCGGTACAGTAGCTGAACAATGACCGCATTTGCTAATCTGTGCCGGCCCATACGATCGAATTCGATGAGTAGCGTGCTGAGAGTGTGGACATTCGGCGGGCACGGAGAGTTGATAATGATCTGACAGATCTCTATCACCATTCGCTGCATGTCGTCCGGACTGGCATTGTCCTTGGCGCCCGGGCTGTATTTCAGCACCCATTCAATCGCCTCATTCATCCGGTGCGAGACTTGCGTGTATGCATCTCTCTCACGCAATGAATAGACAATCCTATTTTGCGCAATCCAGTCTCGAAGTGCCCGTTGTTCGGGATCCTTCACACACTCGAGTGTCTCGTTGAATGTTTCCCCAAGGTATTTAAGATCGTCAGGGTTGCTGTCGGACTCCATCGACACAGACAACATCCGTCGAAGCTTGTTGGCGCTTCGCGGGATATTTTCAAGCCCAGCTTCCATAAGCAGGTCGTGGATAAAATGGGTCGCAGATCCAGCAGCTGATTTCATGTCTAGAGGTATTCGATGGTGGATTGAGAAATCTGACTGCTCGGCCTGAAGCCGTGAGCGTAGGCCGTCGTAGTCGATTGTCTGCTGTTCAGCAATATTGCCACAGACGTCGGGCATTTCCAACTCGTTCCACCATTCGCTCATGGTTCTTGAGTGTGGTTGAGCTCTTTCCCATGTTGACTCGTCGCCTAACGAGATGAGGAAGTCGGCAATGCGCATCTGCTTTTGGGGGTGGCTCCAAGCATGCAGACCCCAGACGCCTGAAGAGCGGTTGTGTATATTTCCTGGGGGTGGGATCGACGTCAGGTCGACGGCCGAAGTCTGGGACGCATGTGTTAATTGCTCGATGTCGGCTTTGACTTCTTCGATTTGTTGTTGTAGGTCCTGGCGTCGTTTGTCCTTTCGTTTCGCATCCAGAACCGCAGCCGTGCCCATTATAGAAGTATAAAATGCCGTGAAGAACTCTCCAAAGGTCGGTTTCCGTCGAGTAACGCGGGATGCCGAATGTCGTGTCATGCCACTGGCGACCTTGAGGCAGCCTCTGCAGCCGCAGTGGCTGGCCCGTCCAGCCCGAGACCATAGCGATTGCATCTTCTCGGTCCCGTCATCTGGCCAGTTTGAGGTGTTGCGGCCCCTTTGGGGCAATTGTCGGTTCTGGGTGACGCAATTGAGCTGTTGGTGGTTGGCAGAGTTGATGGTGCTTTACCTGGGACAATTTCTCGGCAAGCATCTGACGATTGACGTCCGGGGTCGGGCCATTGTTGGATTCGGTTATAACGATATAGCCGCAAGAGTAAATCTGGTGTGCGACGAAAAGGTATATCGGCTTATCGGAGGGAGACCCCTCCAATGTACCCCGCCAATCAAATGTTCCCTGCCTCATGGTACAAGACGAAGAGCATTCGTCCTGCGAGCTGAGTACGTCAAAGTCAACAAGAATCCAATTCATCACTGTAATTCAGGCTCGCTCCGTGGTATACAACATCTCCAGCCATGTTTGCGCTTTATCTGCAAGCGGACTTGCAGGGGTGAGTATTCTCGACAGCCACGTCGTTGATCATTTTCTGATCGATACACAGCGTTACGAGCCTACGCCCAGAGGATACTGAGGCCGATGCGTTCTGGTACACGTTTAAGGTACAGTGCACGTCATGCCGAGAGACACACCCCAACACAGTGGCGGTCAGCCGTTTCGTCAGTGTTCCCTTCTCAACTCGTCTTTACGAGTTACATCAGTGCTGACGTCCCGCCCCAGGAGCAAAATGAGATGAGCGGCAGCCGTGGAGAGGCCAACTTTGTCTGGAAATGCAAGAACTGCAAGCGCGAGTCTTCTGCCACCATCAAAGCGGCACCCGTTGCCTATGTGAGGCACGAGCCCGCGAAAAAGCAGAAGATTCTCGAGTTCGACTGTCGCGGCCTCGAGTTTGTTGAATTCGTTCCGGAGGGCCAGTGGCTGGCTGACGGCGAAGACTCGTCAACCAAATTTACAGGCATTGAACTGGCGGATGGTGAATGGTATGACTACGATGAGAAGGCTGGGGAGGAGGTCAGCATCAAGGACCTCGTCTGGGACATCCAGCGAGCTTAAGGTCGAGGATTGTTTCAAGATGAAGTGGTAAGACGATGATGACGATGATGACGACGATAAAGCTGAATGAGATGAGAAACACGAACCGCATGTCGGTGCCCCATTCTTGTCCTCGCCATTGATGCCCGTGATGTCGCAGGTCCAACCGACGAACGTTGGGGTTCGCATGATACTATTACGAATGGAGGCAAGCCTCAGACATATACTTATTGAATCTCCCCCAATCCATACAGTTCTTGCTCTGGAGCTTGTCCATAATACGAGGGTGATTGTACGGTAGCCGAGATACGAACACCATGAATGACGAAAAGCCTAGCCATATTGAATCCCTACGAGCAAGGACTCCGTTGCACCCGACAGGCACAACAATTAAGCCTTAAAACCAGAGTCCCTTGTCTAGGACGAGGAGCCTGAACTCATGATCAGGTACTTGAAGCAAGTGTGGCTGTCAACATCAAATGTGGGTATTCAAATGCATTCCTATGCCGGTATCTATACAGACCTCTATGTGGCTCTCGGTCCCCTGCCATCGTCTTCCGCCCGTGCTGGCCTGCTCACTCTAGCCCGTTCCCGGTACCATGCATCGGGCCCGCCTCCAGAAACACCAATACGGTTCTTCCCCAAGAGATTCGTGTCCATCGTCTGACTCGCCGTCAATCTCCAATTACAGGAAATAGTCGCCGGGGCCCCGGCGGTTGGCGGGCACATGTCTTTGATCGTCGGGCACAGCAGAGAAAATGGAGAATTTGGGTTTCATCTCCTTGTCGACAGTCATGATCGATGCCACATTGCCGCATCGATAACAGTAGTTGGGCGCGGACCAGACGGTTACAACCGAGTTTTGGTTGAAGTGATACTGCAGAAGTATTAATTTTCCCCGTGCCATGATGTAAAGGACTAGAGAGGAAGTCATGGCGTTGCTTACCTTGTAACCCTCGTTGACCAACTGGTGAGCTCTGGCGATGAGCTTCAGACCATTGACATGATTGAACTCGGTTGCGACCTTGTCACCGAAGAGCCAGCCGGCGCCACGGGGACTGATAGCCCACGTCTCTACGTCTTCGGGATCGGACCAGACCAGGTCGCAAAATGCTCCTTCGTGGGGAATTTCTTGCGCGCGAGCAACGACCCTGATTTGGTCGATGGTCCTGATCTCAGGGCTCAAACCACCATGGACGCAAAGAAGTTCTCCATCGACAATGGCGGCGAGTACCAAAAAGTCGAACACATGGCAGCACGCTTTCCACACGGACGCATTACCATACTTCTGCTGGCATTCTTCGTAGAATCCGTAGACTTGCGTGATCTGACGGGACTCGTGGTTGCCGCGGACAAGCACGATCCGGTCTGGGTATCTGCAAAGAGGCGGCACGTTAGCCATCGTTTCGGACGAAGCGCAAAGTTCAGCTTACTTGGCCTTGAGGCACATCAGAAGGGTGAATGTTTCGAGGCTGAAGTAGCCACGATCGACGAAATCGCCCAGAAAAATGAACCTGGTCTCCGCAGATTGTGAAGACTGGCTAGGTTCGACAGCAGATGCAGAATGCGAGGCGTCAGCATCGGCCGCGTCTGTTTCTTCGTCATCGCCGTCATCAGTGGCCACTTCGTCGGTAGATTTCCTGTTCTTGAGCTTCTTCTTGAGTTTGGGGTTCGTGATCTCGGTGGGGGGCTCAATGTCCTCCGAAGTGATGATGCTTGTCGATGTCTTGGGTGCCTGTACGTTTGTCTCTCCCGGCATACCCCCGGCTACACGGAAGAGCTCAAGAAGATCGTAGAACTGGCCGTGGATGTCACCACAGACGGTCACGGGGGTGCATACAGGCTGAATGTTTGACTCTGGGACCGTGTCAATTTTCACTCGTCACACGATGATCCCAGAAGATTTGTTCCTGCCGGCATCATCCTCTGCAGATTGTTCTACTCTGCCAATGAGAGCAAGCAACGTTCACATACCTTCCATTAGAACCTCCTTGACCATCTCGCAGAGCTCCTTCATGGCGCGCTCTGGGAGGTAGTGGCATTGTTTCGCCTCCTCCAACCACTCGTCGAGACCGGCATTGGCTGTAAGGTTGGCCGGACCGGGCCTCGGGATCCCGTTTGCCATCTTGAACAAGGTTTGATGAATGTAAATGCCCAAGTATGTCTCGCTGAGCTTGAATATCAGCTGCAAGACAAGATGAACGATGGCTTCGGCGTTGTCTCGTGAAGTCCTCCTGTCAAGACCGAAGAAGGAACGCTTCTGGGTAGAGCTCTGACTCGTATAGGTGTTGTTTCGCGAGCTGCGATGAAGAAACCGTGAGAATTTGGATCCAGATCCAGTCGACGCAGCGCCGCTGCCGGTTCTAGCGTCAGGAGGCGGTTGGTCGGAAGAGTCGTCCTTGTCCCTCCCAGAAGGTGGGCTCTTGGGTTTCTTCTTCTTCTTCTTGTTCCTCTTCTTCTCCTTCCTGCTCTCTAAGCCAGGCTCTTCCTCGTCCTGGTCAGTTTCTGAGGCAGTCTCGTCAGTGTTGCGGAAGTCGCGCAACTGTATATTCTCTTCCCCTACGGGACTTGGGGAACTTTGCGGTACGCCGGTAAGACAATGATTACTCGCGTTCTTGGATGTGAAGCGCTCGACTGGTGTGCTACTCTGACGATTGCCAGGAGTCTGCTGAGAAGAAGAGAGGAGCTCGGCCGCAGGGACAGAAGAGCTTCGAGCAGGAGCCGAGGAGGTCCGAGGAGGGGCAATTGGATAAGAGGCAGATAAATCACGGAAAGGCTGATGCTGGATACGATCACCCAAGCTGAGTTGGTACGGTCTTCCTCGTCCTACCCCTCGTCCTTGATGTTGCTGGGGACCGTTGTATTGACTGCGTCCAGTGTAGAGGCTCGACTGCGAAGCCTGCGGGGTTATATAGTGAAGGAACCCAAAGTGCGCGTGCTGTCCTGCTTCGGCTGCTTCGACGAATGAATGATCGCGAGGAACGTAGGCGGGAACAGCTGGGAGAGAAACGCCAACAACAGATGTCTCTGCGCCAGTGCGATGCCGCTGATTATTCTGAGGACGGTCCGTCTGGGGTATAGGCAGAATGAGGCTCGAAGTTGGGGTCTCGTTGGTACGTGGGTTCCAAAAAGGCGTGGAAGTTGGAGGTCGATTGTCGGCGGTTTGAAAGGGTTGAGATTGTGTGGAGATTAAGGTGCTGAATCTCTGTCCCGATCGATGCTCACGGTCGGTACTCTGTTGATAGACGCGGGGCTGAGAAACTACGGTGATCCTCTGGGGAGTCGGGTCTCTATGCTGGTCTCTGCTGACAGTGGGACGTGTAGCGTTGATGAGAAGGGCCTGATGGTCTCTATTCGCTTGGTCGACAGCAAGCTCAAGTTCCTCAGGAACAGGGACACTTTCTTGTTGCTGTTCGCTGACCTGGCTGTTCCTGTGGTTCGGAGCAACAACAGCTGGGTTGCTGTCGTTGGCGGTCTCGGGTTGCTTCGAGTCCCTATCGGCGCCGCGAGTCGACCTGGCGGCCGTTGCGTCCTCCCCTAAGCGCCCCATAGCACTCGGATAATCTTCGGAATAGAATTCGTGAGCCGTTGGTGAGGTGGTGGCCGAAGTTCTTCCGAAGGTTGTGGCTGACATGTTGTTGCGCCACCACGTAGTAGGGAGGAACTGTGGCGCAGTCAGATCATTCCCTGCAGCAAGGTTACTGTGAGCCCCACAATCTCACGGGGCTCACCCCTCGGTGCACGTAGGAGGTACGATCACATGACGACGACTGGCATGCTTATCAGATAAGGACTTCACTCTGGAATTGAGCTCTACTGCACGCACCTCACACTGCCTCAGTCAAAGACAGAGTGAAGTGCCCCCACGGACATGGAGTGTGCCTGTGTTGATCCATCAGCCTGAAAGCAAAGGAGCAGTCACACATCAATTTTGCAGTTTAGAAAGGCATCACTAACATCGCCAACGAATATTTCTCGCGTTGCCGCCCAAGCGCTGGATTTGCACATCATCACACGTTCACAGGCTTAGGCAAATAGCGTCTCATCATCAATTTGGACGCGCCGTCGTTAACGTTACCTACACCAACATCGCATTCAAAGGCGCCTCTTGGTGCCGCGCGTAGGGCGCTCAACTCTACCACTTGACCACCCGGGCCCTGCTGCATTTCCCCGCTCCTGAAGATGGCTTCAGAAGAGACACAAAGGAGAACGAATGGCATCCTTCCTATGCCTGCCAGTCAGGCAAGCACAGGTGTCCCGGCCAGCACAAAGTCTAAGACAAAGACACCGATCGAGGGCGACAAGGTCGTGATACGCAGATTGCCGCCGGGTTTGACAGAGGAGGAGTTCTGGGGGTTTATTGGAGAGAAATGGAAAGTCGGCCAAGGACTTGTAGACTGGTTCGACTACCAACAGGGCAAGGTGGTTCAAGAGTGAGTTGAAACGCCGGCGAAAATTCTTCCTCTGAGCTTCTCACTGACGATGGGGGGGAAAGCCCAGCGAAGGTATCGAAACCTGGTCGCGCGTATCTTCACGTTCTGAAGCGTGACTACCTGACCGATCTCTCTGCTGCAGTTGAAGAATACACATGGGAAGACGCCAAGGGAACATTCCGCAGTCCCTCCCTCGTCGGCCCGCCGGTTGTCGAGTTCTGCATCCACAAGCGCATTCCGGGCACCAAGAGGCGAACTGATCCAAGGCAGGGTACCATCGACCAAGACCCGGAGTTCATGGCATATCTTCTATCTTTGACGAATCCTGAGCTGGATCGTGACACTGTCGAAGATAAGACCACCGAGGACGAGGAGGCCCACGCTAAAGTCACGACGACCCCTCTCGTCGAATATCTCAAGGAGAAGAAGGCCAACAAGGCCAAGGATGCGGCTGCTGCTAAGAGTGCTAAGCATGCTCGGCAGGAGTCTCAAGGCGGCAAGAATAGGACTGCGACTGCGACAACAGATGATTCGAAAAGGTCGAAGAAAGACAAGGATGCCAAGAGCTCCAAGTCGGCAGAGAAGCCCAAGGAGAACATCAAGATCCTCACGAAGAAAGCTGCCACCGCCGAAGCGGTCAAGGCTGCTGAGACTGCAGCAACTCAAGTGGCTGCCGCCCAGGATGCCCCCAAAAGCCGCAGAGCTAATATCGCGGCAGCGGCTCGCATTCTCCAGCGTGATCTCGGCCTCAGTCCCGGCAGTGCTCACAGGAAGGCACGACTCAATGCGGCCAAGTCCGAGGCAGAATCAAAGTCGACAACCAAGGCATCGGCCTCTGAAGAGACCTCGGAGCCTCCAGCCCCAGCCCCTGCCGCATCCACTGCGACCGCCTCCTCCACGGCTACGACAAAGACGTCCGTCGCTCAGCCTGCAGCGCCAGCAGCCGAAGCATCAACGCCTGCGCCCAACAAGTCAGGTAGATCGCGAAGGGGAGGTGGCGGTAAGAACGCCGCCGAGACAAAGAGCAAGACGGAGACGAAGGAGAGCGCAGCGTCCCAACCAGCCCCGGCCAAACCAATCGTGCTGTTGAAGAAGAAGGACAAAGAAAGTCCGTCATCTACCCCTGCGGCGACTCCGACAGCAGCACCCAAGGAAAAGGAAACACCCGCTTCAACTAAGAATACCAGCACTGGGTCCGCTCCCAAGTCATCTGGCGGAAGGGCCGGCAACTCTAAGAAGGGATCCTCGGCTGCCGTCACCCCCGGCGCCACGCGCGGTTTCGTCAAGCACGCCAACTCTTCGCAGGGCGTGACCGAGCCTCTTCTCCGACAGACTCTGCAGATTTTCGGGGCCGTGACCTCCGTGGAGATGGACCGTCGCAAGGGCTTCGCCTACGTCGACTTTGCCGACCACGAGTCACTCGCCAAGGCCATCGCGGCCGGGCCGGTGTCCGTGGGACATGGTAACGTCCAGGTCATGGAGCGAAAGGACAAGAAGCCTGCCGCGGCCGGTACGGGCAACTCTTCCAAGGACTCGAAGGACGCCAAGCAGCCTGCTGCTTCGTCTCCTGCCGCACCTCCTTCTGAGAAGGCGGAGCAGCCTGCAAAGGAGCAGAGCAGCGGCCCCAGACGGAATCGGCGCGGCCGCGGTGGCGGCGGTGGCAAGGGAGGTGGTGGTGGCGGAGAAGGAAAGGGAGCTGCTGCGACATCCAAGGCGAATGCCGGGAGCGCGGGCACTGCATGAGTTGCATCGGTGCTTTCGCGTCGAGGGCTGGTGACGAGGTCGGAAAGGTCCTGTGTGAAGGCATGCGGCTGCCGACTAGGAAGCGTAGTGTTGTTCAGTCGATAGCTGCATGGAAAAGAGCCTATCGGGCGTAATTCGTTAGACGCGCCACGTCAACACCTGACATCCAATGTCCTCACAGTTGGCGACCTCCAATAATTATTCACAGTACGATTCAAGGCTGGGCCAAGCAAAGATAAAGATCACATAATTCGCCTCGCTGACGCATCGCCCCGGTCTATCTGAACAAGAGATACAAATCATACATTTCTCGCGTCGCTCTCGGACCCCTCAAGACTCCAGAAGCGCCGAGCAAAACGCCAAAGGACGCAACGGTAACCAGCACGCCGAGCGCGATGCCATCCACCTCAGCCACGGCCCTCTTCGCCCTCGCACCAAGGTCCGTCAGGAACAGAAACTGGCCCGCGGCGCGCCTCGCGCTGCGCAGCCCCGGCAGGCCATCGATGCTCTCGGCGTTGTTCTGCGCCTGGTACTCCTCGACCGTCCCGTCAACGGCCCTCTTCTTCCACTTGACGTCCAGCGTGCTCCGGTCCTGGAACACGGACAGCTCGTCGGCGCTGGCGTCGGGCTCAGCAGCAGCCGGGGGCGCGCTGCCGGGCGCGTAGAGCTCCTTCTTCACCATGGGCACGCCGTAGCCGCAGGACGTCTGGACCTCCCAGACGTCGCACACGATGACGGCCCTGGCGCCGTCGAGGCCCTGCTCGATGGTGCGGTTCTCACCTGCGACGCGCGCGATCCAGTCCCCGAAGGTGGGGTCGTCGGTCTCGACGACGCGGCTCTTGCAGAAGAGGCGGAGGATGCGTGGGGTGGGGCCGAAGGACATGAACATGAGGGTGAGGCGGCTGTTCTCGTAGCTGTGGGCGATGGTCTCGCAGCCGGAGCCGGAGCGGTCGATGTAGGCGACGAGGTTGGGGCCAAGGAAGGCGAGGTGGGATGACGAGAGGCCCTTGGGGGAGACGTTGACGTGCTGCGCGTGGGTCGGCGCAGATGCGGTGAAGAAGACCGGCTGGCGCGCCGCCCAGGCCGCGAATTCAGGGGATATGGAAGGGTATAGCTGCATGGTGCTGGCGACGCCCGAGCGATTGCGTGACCTTGCGATGGGCGAGAATGGGGTGTGAAGGTCATGCAATCCAAGGGAGAGGATGAGAGAAAGAGAGAGGGAATGACTCGAGCGGCCAACCTGGCCCCTGTCCCGACATCTGAGTCAAGCAGACCGATCGCGGGGCCGTTCTGCACCGATGCGGAGTCGCGCTAGGCCTTCCTCAACGGCCCCGATGCGGGGGACCTGCCGGTGTTGCCTGGACGTCGACTGTCTTGGCCAGTCCCTATCTTACAATGTGAATGCCGTGTTTTGCCCAGTCCATCTTTTCTGTTTTAAGACATACGGCTGCCTATCCAATGACGTTCGGCACTGTCATGAAGCGACACCACCTGTTCGGCTGGCGTGATTCGAATTGACAGCTGCCTATAATGCACAGTCCGTAGCCTGTAACCACTTCACCTCTTGCGCTCCTTTGGCAGAGGCTCGTGGACATAATCCCCGCCCTGTGAGACGGGATCGAAATACGCTGGCTCCGCGTAGCCGGGGAATCCCGGGGACATGGTCGTCCTCGGGGTAGATGCATACTGAGTCGGAGAAAGGGGGCTCGAGGTACGCGCCGAAGAAGGGATGTATACCGTCTGTGAACGGCTCGAGCTAGGAGGCAACGATGTGTGTGGTACCGAGACGACAACCGCCGGCCGGCCGGTATGGCTGCTACCAACAAAGCTGTCGCGCCGAGTTCGGCCGTTCGAGTGCCCAGAGTGGCCGGAGCCGCCAGATGTGCTTGACGCCATATCGCTCGTCTTTCCGTCCAACCGGTCTCGAAGGCGCTGGTCCATGCCATCATCTTCTACCAGGTCACGTGGAGGGGTGACGCGCCTGCTGTCCCTTCGGCGGATGTGAGGCGCCGAGTCTCTGGCGGGCGGACCAGCCATAGGATCGCGGGGAGGGCTTCCTCTGAGCTGACGCCTCAGGTCGTCGTTGTCTTCCTTGAGCCTGTTGCTGTGCTCCTCCCACCTGTGGATCTTCTCGAGGAGCGCCTTGTTGTCCTCCTTGTACTTGTCTGCGCGGCTCTGGGCCTCACGCAGATGCTGCTTAGCTTCCTTGTACTGGACTTGGAGGGCCTGCTTGTCAGCCTCGAGCTGGGTGTTGGCGGCCCTGAGGCGGTCCATGTCGAGTCTGTGGCGGGATGAGGATGATCCTCCGTACTCGTGACGCGGCTGTGTGGCATAGTCGCGATCAGGGTTGGCTGTGATGCTGTCGTAGTCGCTCAAGGAACCGACGCCTGAGTCAGTGGCCCGATGGTGACCTCGAGAGGTTTCGGGGTAGGTTCCTCCACCAGTCTTCCGCGAGGAAGATCCCCTGCCGTCGGAGGGCATACTTGGTGTTTTGGGGGTGATGTAGGCTGGCACTTGATGTTGCACGCCGATTCGATGAGTGGCAGCGAGTGTATTCAGTTCAGCCTTGAACGGCAGAATATGAATAGTCAAGTCAGAAACAGGGCTGACAGAAGGCGTCAAGTTGCCTTTTTGTCGTGGATGGGTGGTGATGCTTTGCTAGGGCGAAGGCCTGACTGAGCAAAGGATGAAGATACGAGAAAGCTTATTACTTATACGCATCCAAGACCCTTAGTCGTTGTGAAGGTTCAAGAGTGATACGATGGTATGTAAGCCTGAACGAGACAAGAAAAAGAAGAAGATGCAGAGGTTTTATCCAAATTCCTCCACACAGCCCGGAGGGCCGCCGAGAACTTGGTGGAAAAGTCACCCTGAAAGTCAGTACCTGCCACTGACACCTCCGATAGTGACTTGACTAGTATAGCATGCCCGGCCGAGGTGTGGGAGGTGCTGCTGCCTTGGGGGATGCTGTACTGGAGGTGAGGGTCCTGGACCAGGGGTGGTACTTTGGTACTTTGAAAGGGCTGCAGTACCGGGTTCCGACCACACCTCTCGACCCATGGACTGTCCTCCGGAGAGTCAATGTCCAAGCGCTTTGCGTGATATTTCCATGGTTCCCGAGGTAAATACGCCATTCGGAGGCTGTTCCAGCGATCGTGACCGACCGAAGTAGCTAGGATGCGACGCTCGGCGCGAGGAGCATGGGGCTTGGCTGGCGAAAGCACAGCAAAATCAAGGTGTAGTCGCAAACCCCTAGGGAAATAGGCCCGCCAGCAAAGTCGAAAAAGATCAAGCGTGCTTGTTGACCCTGGAAGGCGATCATCTTCGCCGGGGTTATCGCTCGGGGGAGGGAGCTCATTGGCCTGGCCGAGGCAGTGCACTGGCTACTAGGGGGGCAGGTTGCCTCGTCCGAATCGTCCCTCGGGCGTCCTTCCAGTGGCAGTGGTCCGCCGTGCTGGCACACAAATTCGGTCGGACAGGCCTCCTCTTCTTCCTGCCAAGGCTGAGAATCGGCCCCCAACGGTCGGCGCAATGTCGAACGAAACGCTCCGATGGATGAAGATCGACCAGGGTCTGTCGAGAGCTCGGGGAGGCATCCAATGAAGTCACTGGCTGGCTGCTCTCAGAAAGAGCACTCAGTCTTGAACGCTGTGAGTCACTGTTTGCGGTGCTCGTCGTGAACGTGTCATGTCAACTTTCGCGTTGGTGATGGTGTTTTCGTGTGTTCATGTAGAGCGACATGGCGAATCGCGTGCAGGTGCCGCGGGCAAATACAATCGCTTCCAGGTCCCACCGGGCAAGTAAGTTTCTTCAGCCCTACCGTCGGTGGAGATTTGGTTGTCTTCGTGATCCTGGTCAGGACGTTCGGGCTTGCCACCAGCAGGGAGAGGTTCGTCCAGACCGGGAGGCTGAGACGTTCATGACAAGTTGAAGTCCCGGTCGGGCACAGTGGAGGGAGGTAGGGATGGAAGCCTGGAAGGCAGTGAATGGCTGGACTCGCACCCAATCCGCACTGGCCAGGCCTGGCCTCGGCCACCGATAGAGCCCCGCCCCCAAATATGCGCCCTCCAGGCAGCGCACGACACGCTGAGCCGGCACTGTAGCCGGGCCTGATAACGCTGTAGGCACCTGTTGCAGTGCCAGTGTTCCAAGCGGCTTGGGCTGCCCACTGCATCCAGTACTTATGAAACTCGCAGCCTCGGAATCCGGTGGCACCCAACAGGTGGGATCCTGTGCGACCGCTGCCCATTGGTTCTTCCTGTCAGTTACTGGTACCCAAGTACCTCTACTGGAGAATCTGCTGCAGTTCCGGATGCATGACATGTCGGCCCTACGTGCGGGTCTCCTGTCAAGTGACACGCAGCAGTTCATGTCAGAAATGCATGCGACATGCATTGCAGATGAAGGCCATGATACATACTACGTAGATATCGTAACTTCATCATCAAAAAGCTAGCTAAAGGGTATAATCTGGTCTCCAGTGGCAATGAGAAACAAAGGAGACGTAATCACGACAAGAGCAACAACCCACGCCTGACCAACCCGGTCCTTCAACACCTCCCCATGAGTCCATGCTTGATGAGCATCCGCTCATAAGCCTCAATCCGCTCATACTGCTCATCCATCACCCGCCTCTGCCTGTCCAGATCTCTCCTCAGCCGCCGGTTGTGCTCGTCGACCACCTCGAACTTGCAGATCCAATCCTTGACCTTGCGATTCAGCTCCTCGATCCGGTCCGAGATGGAATGCTGGCCCCTCCGCAGCAGGTCCCTGACCCTCGACCGCAGGCACACGATCTCGTCTTCCGCCCTGCACAGCTTCTGCCGCAGCCGCTCGAGCTCGTGGAAGTGCTCCTTGCACGGCGCCCCGACCTTGTCCTTGTCGTCGAGCGCCCGCCGCAGCGCCAAGTTCTCCTCGACGAGCGCCTTGATCTTCGCCCGCAGGTTCGGCACCCAGCCCTGATACCGGCGCAGCTCGACCTCGACGGTCTGCAGCTCGCCCTTGAGCGCGCGGTTTTCCCGTGTCAGGACGATGTTGGTCTCGCGGAGGCAACGCTCCCGCTCGACGAGGTCCGCCCACTCGTTCTTGCTGACGCAGCAGTGGTCGTGCTCGCGGTGACAGCGGTGGTGATGATGGTGATGGTGCGAGCGGGAGCGCTTGAGGGCGACGAATCGGTGCTGCCCCTCCGGCGTTGTCTCTACGTAGTACCGGCGAGACATGCGGATCGTCTCGGCTTCGAGAGGTGAATACTCCAGTTTGCTGGTCTCGTTACCCACCTGGGCTGTGGTGGGCGACAGGTAGGATGCTGGTCATTGGCAGGTCGCGGCGAGGCGTTGGAAATCGGCTTCAAGTGCGTTCCGTATTCACGATAAAAGGCGATTGAGCGGTAGAGAAAGGACGTTTTCAAGGACAAGAGCGGGATAGCTTGGATTCTAGGGGCAGTGTGGTATATCAAGTGCTCGGGGAGGCTCAACCACCTGCAGAGGGCGTATGATCTTCAAGATATCTCGAGGCTTATTCCTCGGATACAGGTGATCAAAGCAGAAGACCACGGCGGCGGCAGGCAAGTGAGCAAAGGTGAGACTAACAAGAGGCAGACGTGTCACGGCAAGAAAGGCCATGTTCCGGAAAGGCAGCGAGGACAAGGAGCCTTCTCCTGCCTGCTGCCGTTGTGGCCTTGTTCTGCTGCTGTTACAATCTCAAAGGGAAACCAAGTTCCGCAGCAATGGGAAACTCGGGCATCATGCGACCACGCGGGCCGACCGCATGGTGACTTCAGGGGAGACCACCAGCTCAGTGGCTGTCGCGGGTGGTGGTGTGGCCGTCACCCCAGAGGCGATACACTTTCCCGCTGTGACGAGACGGAAGATCTGCCAGGAACCGAGTGACTTGCATCTGCAAGATTCCCGTGCAAGAAATGGCACTGGCCGCCCTTGCAGAGGGGAAGAAAGTGGATGTGGGTACGGCCTCGGGATGTAGTCAGCCTCCTGTTCGGTGTGAGGAGGAACCCAAGACCTTTGGCCACGAGCCGGGCCTGTGTCTCACAAGATGGAGGGTCACCCGTGAGGCAAGTCAGGGCCTGATGCGAGCGTGCCCATCAAGGAGAACTGTCCAAGTCCAGGCACGATGAACACCGGGAGGCTGAGCAGCGAGTCGGCCCCCAAGCTTGAAGCGATGGAAGAGACGCTGACCGGACCTTGCACCAGATATGGATGTAAGAGAAGTTCAAAGGGTGGGCAAATAATGATATTGTGGCAATGCGGCCAAGTTGGCAAGGATGGACACAAGGAGAGTCTGTCTTTGTAAGGCTGACCAGAAAAGCCGTCGAGCTCGAGGTCGAGGTCGGCTGACGCTTTGGGAATGACCTTCTCGAGGTGCGAGGTCGTCCGAGGGCACTGTGCAGCTAATCTTAGAGTGGCGAACCGTTTGGATTAAGTCGCCAATAAGAGGCCGCCCACTAGATCCTTAGCGTCTCTATCACAGTGCATGGTTCGGCAAAGCCCCGTTCCCACCCCCGTCGCGTCTCTTATCGCCTGTGAGTGCTGTGACGCGCTTGAAGCGGCCTCCCGCGCGGCTGTGCTGCGCCTGGCAAGCCTGGGTACTTCTCTCAACGCATGAATTGGCGCTTAAGCAAGGTAGCTTTTTCAACTATGGATTGTATCAGCTCCACCTCCCTCTCGTTTATCAACTTCATCAACCTCAGCCAAGTCTCAGCTCGCGACCCAGCCACGGCACCGTCAAGGATAATATCGCCAACGGTCATTCTTCCGTCTCCAGTAGTCCCAACCCTGGTCCCAGGCCCCTGACGGCCCGATATACATGGAACTCATGGGCGGCGGCGCCGGCGCCGGCGTGGGACGCAACGGTGGCGATGGTGCCAACCCCCTCGCCGGCCCTCGTTGATGCTCTGCGCACCGCATCGAGCCTGGTATCATCCTGTCGACCAGGTTTCTACAGCTTTGGTATTGGCACCGCTGATGCATCGTGCAGAACCTTGTCCCTGCCACCTGCTGGTGGTCACAGCCCCCATCCCACTGGCAGACGTGCCGCGGGCAGTACGGTGCTCGCGGAGCGTCGTCGTCATCCTCCATTCCGTAAGGGGGGGCAGCTCCATGCCCGACGGCCTTGAGGTCTGGGCACGTCGGGACCGAGCACTTGTGCACCACGCAGCAGGCGTAGCCGCGGTGACGCTCCCCGCTGCAGGTTCGGATCCTGCAGACGTGGTCCTCGCACCACCGCCTGCCCTCGAGGGTCCTGGCGTTGCAGTTGCGCTTGCCACACCTGGCATGGAAGTCTGGCAGAGTTGGTCAGCTCAGGGGCAGGGCAAGCTTCAGCTGTCAGGGATCACGGCTTGGTCAACTCACGGTCCTCGCACGCTCCCCGGACGACTCCTCCCTCTATCAGACGGAAGCGGCCACAGCTGTCCACCGGGCAGACCAAGTGCTTGCTGCAGTAGTGGTTCGCGGCCGCCTCGTCCTTGCACCCGGGCCGGGCACACTGGTGCTGCGCGCACCACTCCCCGAGCCAGGCGCGGAACTGGCACCCCCGCCGCGCGCACTCGTGACTCTTGCAGAAGAAGCCGTTCTCGCGCGCCCGTCCCTTGGAGCACCCATCGTCGGCGCACGTATGGTTCTGGCAGTACTCGCCCCCGCCGCTTCTGTCCCTCGGCTCCTCGCAGCCGGCGAAGTGGCAGTAGTGAGCCCCGCAGTGCATGCAACCCTGGCCGTTCTCGCGCGTGAACGCGAAGCGGTTGCAGTCTACGTGCTGGCAGATGCGGTGCCGCTCGCAGTACCGGGATGCGTCGCCTGGGCCGCCGCCGGGCACCCAGGCGAGGCAGTCGACGGCTTCGCACGTGTGGGTTTCGCAGTAGGTGTTGCCTGATACCTTGATGCCGTCGCAGCCGTCTTGGTTGCATCGGTGCTTGGAGCAGTACTTGAGATCCATGTCGCCGGTGTACACTCGCTCCTTGTTGCAGTCTGCGGCTGTGCAGCAGTCTGTGGCCTCAACGTTAGTTTCACTGCTGCTGTATACCCCCGGTCTGAACATTCACTCACGAGCTTGGCAGAGCTGGTACTTGGCCGGATCCTCCCCCCTGATCCAGCTCCCACACCTCTGCCCCCGGTGCTCGCTGGTACATCGCAGGTCTGGGATGGTCAGCTGTCTTTCCGTATCTGGTCGAGGGACAGGCAACAGACGATCAACGCAGAAGTCTCGGCCGGAATACCCTGGCCTGGCGCAGGCTCCGCGGTTGACCACCTTCCTGCAGCAGTGGTGCTTGCAGTGCGGGCTTTCATAGCTGGCCCCATCCTTGGTGAGCCGGATCCTGATGTTGAAGCACCGTCCTAGCACGCCTACATGGGAGCAGAGGTGGTTGTGCACCTGATCCCTCGGGATGATTCGTTGGCCTGTGCTTTGCTGGTATACTGGGAACATGTTGCTGACTTGGGCATATGGGTGCAGAGTAAAGGAGCCTGAACTCGTCAGATGCATTCGAAGGGGCTAAGGGTGTTATCAGGATTTCGAACGTCCTCGAGTTCTTCAGCTCGAATGTCGGTGAATGTTTGTTAGACGGGAGCCCACAGATGCCGCAGTTGCTCCGAGGGCGACCCCTCCCAAGGCCTGGCGTCTCACGAGCCCAGTGGCACCCACGCCCATACCTTCTGGGATGCAGGAGGCCAAGATGATGGCCAGGCCCGGTTGGGAGAGCGCGTGACGTGCGTTCCCCGTTGCCTTCACGCAGAATCGCCCGCACTTGTGCGCCTTTCCAGGTTGGGCGGATCGCACGGGTTGGCCGATGACGCTGTCAAGGGAGCACGAGGGTCGTCTCCACTGGTGACGACCATGTTCAAGAAAGCCTCGGGACGGTTCGGGCTGATGCCTCGGGCGAGCTCGATGCTACAGGCGACGACCTTTGAGGGGGGATATTGGGCAGCTGATTTGGGCATGGACAGCTCGCGTTGCACAAGAACATTGTCTCCTGCACCTTTCCGCGGCGACATCGGACCGCTGGTACTCGCTTTGAGGCCACTTCCGGGGCGATGTTTGTCCATTTTGGCCGTTGGCCACACTCTGATCACACTTAGGGGATTGGTCATACACATCCGACGTCGCAGTTCACGATTGTTCATCCACTGATCTTCCATTCGACTGATACTGTATCTATGGGACCCATGGGGTCCCGACGCCCTCTCTCGTCATCAGTCATCAGACGACCTGGAGGCGTCTCCTCCTTCTTTTCCCCTCTCCTCGCCCTGCCTTTTCCATCGTGGTATCATGTATAAATAAGTAAAAAACGCTTTTTGGAACCCGCTGCCTGGTGGTGAAAAACTCCTGGGATCTTTCGTGGTGGTTGGGGGTGAGGGTGGTAAAGAGAAAACAAGCAGCACGATCGGGCGTGAGGGCCCGGGTCGGGGACGATGGAACATGTTGCCTCGTGGCGTGGAGCGACCGTGCTCCTAATAAATAGTATAAGGCCCGGATGACGAGGGGCCATGGGTGAGGTGGGCGGCGGATGTTGCACAGCACCAGTTGGCACCATATCCAAAACGGGGCCAAAGGGGCCGCATGAGAAAGACATATCAACCCGAGTCGGAAGTGCCGCGGGAGTGCAATCATATCCCTGACGCATGTTGTCGAGCGGGGATTTGAAGCAGCGTTCAGGAGACGCCGGGCCCGCTATACGCCTGGAGCTCTCGCAGACTCTGCATCAGGATTTGTTGGTCTTTGAGGTTATCGTCCTCGTCGAGGCCGCTGAACAGCGACGTTGCTTCCGCGGGCGCGGGCGAGGGCTCGGGGTCCGGCGCCGAGGCGGGATCCCGCTTGATGGCCAGGTCATCGTGCTGCGGCGTAGACACGGAGGGCTCCGTCGAGATGGCGGCTTGAATGTGAGGCGAGGCCGTCGGCGCGGGCTGCGGAGGGGTATACGAGTGTGTCGGCGTGTATGACTGCACGGGCGTATGGGCCGCGGGCGTCTGCGTGGCGGGCGTCTGCGGCTGGTGAGGGGTCTGCGACACATGCGGCAGGTAGGGCGTCGCCGCCGCTGCCGTGGGCGTCGAGGGCGTCCTGGGAGCCGCCGCCATCTGTGCCTGTGCCGGCTGCGCCGGCTGCGGTGCCAACGGGACGTGCTCGGTCTTGTTGGCATGAGAGGCCGCCGATGCGATGGCGGACACCGTGGCGGGAGACGGTGCCAGAGCCTGGTGTATGGGCGCCGAGGCTGGGAGGAGGGGAGGTGCGCCCGACACGCCGCCCGTGTGCGCTGTCATGGCCTGTGTAGCCTGCTGGAGGGCGTGGAAGGGGTGGTGATTCGCGAGCATCGTCTTCTGCTGGCTGTGAGGGGATGACTGCAGAGCTTGGGCGGCCATTGGGAATCCGTGCTGTCCGCGGACTTGCGCTTCCTCCGAGTTCTGCCGGGCCTTCTCCTCTGCTTCCTTACGCGCAGCCTGGGACGGCGCCCGAGTCTTGAGTTCCCCAGTGACTGCTTGAAGGTAGTACGGCATTTCCGAATTGGACTTCAAGAAGAATAGCTTGAGGTTCCGTGCCTTGTCCTTCAACTGCACTTGACTCCTGTCTTTCAGGATATTGGATATGGAGCCGCCGACGCCATAGAGCGAGAGGATCTGGCTCCAATGGGGACCTTGCACCTTGTCGAGGCCCATCATGAGAGCTTTCTCTTCTTCCTGGGACCAGGGGCGACGTGTGGAGCTTCCCCCCTCTCGTCTCGTGGGATTCGTATTCTTAGACAGAGCCGCTTGTCGAGCTCTGTCGTACAGTATCGAGCTGGGCATGGACTGACTGGGCGGGAGAGGGGCGCTCTCGTCGCCGAGTGCTGCGCGGGCAGGATCGTGGGTATAGCCATAGTAGTGGTTTGCCTGCTGCTGATGCTGCTGGTGCTGTTGCTGATGCGGATGCTGGTGAGGGTGATGTGCTTGCTGGGCCTGATGTGTCTGCTGGGCCTGGTGCTGGGCTTGCTGAACTTGCTGGGCCTGCTGGGCCTGCTGGGCCTGTTGAGCCTGTTGAGCTTGTTGCGCCTGCTGAGCCTGCTGGGCCTGCTGAATGTGGGAGAGATATGGGGTGTGCGCCAGGCTGACTCCTGTCGGCTGAGGGACAGTCGGCTGATATGGAGCTGGGGACAAGTTGCTGAGTGTTGTCCTGACATACTCCTGAGTCTGGAGGTCGATCTCCGCGAGTAGATCATGATGGTCCGGCACACCCGACTCGGGGGCGCTTGTGCCATTCGTCGTCGGCGCCGGGGCCGCAGGCGCGCCTTCGGTTGTGTGCTGTTGTGATTCCATCATGGATGCATTGTCCTCGGTCGACTGAACAACCGAACCAGATGTCTCGTCGATGCCACCGTTCGGCAGATATTGTGCTACCAGACCGTCCGTCGCCTGCAGCAGAGACTCGAGGGCATTTTCGTCCAGCTCTCCGACATCTTCATCCAGCATCACCTCTTCAACGACAGGCTGCGGCAGGTGCATGCCGTATTTAAATGCGGCCTCGGAGAAGACCTGCAGCTCATTGCGTAAGTATGTGTTGAGCAGCCGAAAAAGTTCCTCTACATCGTATGTGGATCTTAGTTGGCCTAGCACGCGTTGTCAGCTTGACAAAAACTTCACACTTGCCTTCTTGGTCACACTCACTCTCGTTCTGTCCGCTCGCAATATGGGAGAGCAGCTCCTCCCTCCGCTGCTGCGCCGTGTTGACCAACGAGCGCTCCACGTCGGTCAGCCCGAAACCCTCGTGCCGCTGTGACAGCTGCTGCTCGAGATCTGACGGGAATGCCTCCTCGATGAGCTGGTCGATGGGCTTCTCCTGGACACCCCTCGCCACCGAATCGATGATGGCTTGTGTCTTGACGGCAACGAAGAGGTTGGCCGTACCCTGCGACAGCTCGGCGCCTGGTCGAAGGACGGTCTGGAAAAAGTGCTTGTATAGCTCGCATCGCTCCGTCGAGTCTGCAGACGGTCCGCTGGACGTGATGGAGCAGCACAAGCTGGCAATATCCGCTATTCGTCGCTCGTCGCTATCGATGTGGCTCAGGTCGTCGCGAGGTGCCAGTAGGGGGCTAGGTTTCGAGAACACGGCGCGTGTTTGCGTGAATAGTGACTTCAGAGACGACCATGACCGACTGGTCTCGGTTTCTGTATTTCGTATCGACGTGGGGAGGTCTTCGAGGGTTTCGTGTGCGAGCACGAGGAGAATTTGAAATGCCTAGAATCGCTGGTCAGCGCGTGCGCAAGATGGTTCGGCGTGTATTGAGCCCACAAAATTCGTCATGGAGGGTAGACAGGCGATCTGCATCGCCTTGGAAGGGTCGCTCAATATTGTGGCTGGTGGTTCGGCAGGTTCTTGCGGCAAGGTGTGCTCGATGGACTGTGTCAGGTCCGGCTCGTCGAGGTCGCCAAGATTGCTCATCTGGATGTCGATATCCCCCAGAACATTCTTCACCATGGCCTCCAGGTCCAGATCCATGTCCATGACAGAGTCATCGTGGGTAACTTCCTCCTCGAGCCGTAGGCGCTTGGTGTCGCCGTTTTCGTGATGGTCGGTGGGTTCGAGCGGTCGCTTGGTGACTTCGGGCGACAATTTCAGGTCGTCAGGTAGGTCAGGCGACGGCTCACGCTTCGTGTCAACTGCCCCCATCCCCAGGTCCAAACCGCCATCGTTGTTCTCGGTTGCCCCTCCCTCGAGAGGCGAGATGGGAACGCTTGGCGGTCCAAGCTGCGGTGGGAGCGCATTGGTGTCGTGCGAGGGCGGCGCATCCGCGCTTGCGCCCGTCGCGGGCTCCTCCATGACTGATATACTGATCAGCCAGGCTCCGAGACGGGTTCGGCAACCTCGTCAGCAATTCGGATATTTCGTGAGAGCGTGGTGTCGTCTGTCGCAACTTTCCTCTAGGTTCAGAGGTTGTATCTAAGAGGCTGGTCGGAAAAACTTTTTGTTGAAGAAAATCCGACTCCGAGAGCATGGCCAATCAGAATCGTTACGGTCCGAGTGGGTCTCCGGCTTCCGTTTCGGCCCCGCCTCCTTCCACGGCCGGCACTCCGCGCCGTGGTTTTGCTCAGGCCGGGCAGGGTTACATTTTCTAGTGATTGTGCGCATGCTATGAAAAGGGCATATGGACTGACAGCCTTTCAACTGACCTTTGGCCAATTTATTAATATGGTCCCCCGTTTTTGGGGCTTTGTCTTACACAGCCTGCCTTTATCCTCACGTACGATTTTCATTTCGTTGTGAGCAAAGTCAAAAGGGGGGTGCCTCACGATCCTCTTGGAAGTAAGCTTTCCAAACTTCGAGCAATAATGTCGTGTTTGGGTTCAGAAAGAGGGTGACAGTCAGCTTCACTAGTACCGCCCCTCCTGAGGAGCTGGTAGCCGGAGGGTTTTTGGCATCGCCTCGTTACGAGGACGGGGTTGAGATGGCGAACCCCTTGCAGCCACTAGAGGCCACGCTTTGCGGCAGATACCAAGAGCCGACAGCCGGTGGCCCGGCCCTGCGCCTATCATCGGTTCCGACCTATCAATACCAAGGTGAAAATGATCGGTACCGACACTAGGCTGAAGAGCCGCGTTTGGGCCACCTCGCCAGGTCACCTGAGCTTCATCCACGACCCAGCTCGTTGGTGAACCAGACCTTTCGGGGGGTGGTCCCGGCTGTCATCTTTGGCTGGGGAACCAGAGTTACCTTCTGGAAGCGCCAAGCTATCAAGACGGCATCGTACGATTAACTTTGCGTCCGGACTTCCTATCACTAGCGCAGCTTGCTCCGTGTGGCCGCCCACCCATCAGACCGAAGGACTCGTTTCCCCGCACAGGCATCCCCGGATTGTCGTCCGGCCAAGAGGAAGCTTTCCTGGGGTCCAGGCGCGACAGACCTGACCAGTCGTGGCATGATGTCGGCGATGCGGAGATATTTGCTTGAAGTCAGACCGGGATGCTTTGCTACTTATGCAGTGAGCTGTTTGCGCTACCAGACATTGCGAGGCCAGACTTCGATCTGGATCGCCAAGGACGACTCTTGGCCGCCCGTCCAGACTTGCGAGTTGCCAGCGCGGCAAGGATGCTAGACTCACCCTCCCCTTGGGCCGAGAAGTGGGTACAGGTTTCCCCAGATGGGTCTCGCTGGGCTTTACGCCGAGGTAAAGAACCGGTGGTGCACTCGAAGAACGGGTTTAAAAGGACCAGCCAGGCAGCGCGACGAATTAGAAGACGCCCAACGTAACCCGTCGGCTCGATTTGAGGAGCCATGATGAAGGGGCTCGCCCATCAGCACCCTTAAGTCCTACGGGTCTCAGAGGCAGTTCGGCGATTAGATGACCATGATGCTAAACAACCCACCTGACCGACAAAAGGGACGAGCTCGACGCTGAAGCTCGTTGGCTTGCTCGGGTCGTCGGGACAATTTGCTCTCGTGACAGTAACGAGGTATGCATTGTTGAGGCGAGTAAGCGAGCATTCGGGTTTCGCGCATGGAAGGACAAGTTGACCCGAAGGTCCAAGTCGCTGAAGATGCCCCGAGTGCAGAGCTGCTCACGTTCGACAGACCCTGAACGTGGCGCCTCGGGCCTTGCACGGGCGGAACCATGGCCGTTGGGAAGACACGATCGAGGGAGGCCTAGACGCACGCGGAGATGTAGTGTCAGCCAGTCAGCTAAGATCGGCCGGCAGTGACTATCATCGAAAGGGTTGACAAATACAACATTCATGTCCATTGAGGCCGACTTGTCTCGGGACGAGGACGCGGAGGCAATAATGGATGTCAGAGAACTTGGAGGGGGCACGCACGCACGATGGATGGGAACTGAGGAGGGGAAGAGGGGAGGGGTGGAATCGGAGAAGCTAGTAGGCGAAGCACACGCCCCCGGAAACACTCCGGATTGGATCATCATGATGGTGGGGGGAGAGACTTGGAGACGTACGCTGCAGCTTTCCCCGCCATTGACCTCATGTTCGTCGCGTTGCCTTGTCGACCTCGTCACAGATGGGGTCGCAAGTCGGCCCTGCATCATTCGCATCTCTGTTTTCATGTCATTATCGACTATTGAATATTGTGCTCTGAGGTCCAAAGTGACAACGGTACAATCCAGACCAAGCAGAAAATGCGCTGAACAAGTCAGCCGTGAGGGGCAGGACGGATCAAAACGCGATCTGCCGCGCCCCCCATCCGGGAATCCCATGCAAAGCAAATCACGACGAACAGTAGCCCGTTTTGGGGTGCAGAGGATGCGACAAGCGTTAGCCCGAGGCATCACACCTCGCGGTCTTCCGCCCCGGATCTCATGCTAGCTCCCACCACCGAGAAACGGACGGGAGGAGATCTGTGACCTGTGTTGGGGCGATACCCTCGATACTGGCTGAGGAAGATGGAGGGGGACATGAGATGAAGTACTAGTACGTAAGCGGAGCCGACCTGAGCCAGCTCTCGCCCTCGATGCTCCAACACGATGGTACCCCTTCCCGGGAACGTTTCTAACCCGAGCGGACTGGTGGAGTTGTAGAGGGTCTGAGAGAGGGGCGAAAGGGGACGTCCAGAGGGACATGGAAACTCGGGTGCGAGACTTGCGACATTCCCATTGCACGCCCCCCGCGGACCCACACAGCTTTATAACTGTAGCTCTTCCCCCGCCCTTCTTCCAGAGAGCTTCCCATCCCCATCCTCTGATCTTCTCATATTTTCTTCATCACCTGCCTCTCACGATTTGATACCCCCTTTGAACATCTCAGAGGACCAAGCTTCTACTCCAATATATACCCTATATACCTCCCACAACCGTCACAATGGGTCTCTCCGTCGAGCTCACGACCCCCGTCACCGGCTCCTACACCCAGCCTACTGGCCTGTACGTGCTCAGCATGTCTCGTGCGCATCGCGTGGGACGTGACCATTAGCTAACAGTCAGCTCTCAGGTTCATCAACAACGAGTGGGTCGAGGGCGTGGACAAGAAGACCTTCGAGGTCATCAACCCCTCTACTGAGGAGGTCATCACCTCCGTCTCCGAGGCCACAGAGAAGGATGTCGACATTGCCGTTTCTGCGGCTCGCAAGGCCTTCAACGGCGAATGGCGCAAGACTACTCCTTTCGACCGCTCCAGACTCCTGAACAAGCTCGCCGACCTGGTCGAGAAGAACGTTGACCTGCTCGCCGCCGTCGAGTCTCTCGACAATGGCAAGTCCATCAACATGGCCAAGGGCGATCTTGGTGCCGTCATCGGCTGCATCAGGTACTACGCTGGTTGGGCCGACAAGATCACCGGCAAGACCATCGATGTCAACTCTGACTCTTTCCACTACACTCGTTCCGAGCCCGTTCGTCTCTCACTCCCAAGCGAATTAGCCCGATGAACGCTAACCGTTCCTCCAGATCGGTGTCTGTGCCCAGATCATCCCCTGGAACTTCCCCATCCTCATGCTCTCGTGGAAGATCGCCCCCGCTCTGGCCACCGGTAACACCATCATCATGAAGACCGCCGAGCAGACGCCCCTGTCCGCCCTGGTCTTCGCCAACCTGATCAAGGAGGCTGGCTTCCCCCCCGGTGTCTTCAACCTTCTCTCCGGTTTCGGCAAGGTTGCCGGTGCCGCCCTCTCTTCCCACATGGACGTTGACAAGATCGCCTTCACCGGCTCTACCCTCATTGGCCGCACCATCATGAAGGCCGCTGCTTCCTCTAACCTGAAGAAGGTCACCCTCGAGCTGGGCGGCAAGTCCCCCAACATCGTCTTCAACGACGCCGACATCGAGCAGGCCGTCTCGTGGGTCAACTTCGGTATCTACTACAACCACGGCCAGTGCTGCTGCGCCGGCACCCGCATCTACGTCCAGGAGGGTGTCTACGACAAGTTCCTCGCAGCCTTCAAGAAGCGTGCCGAGCAGAACAAGGTCGGCGACCCCTTCAAGGAGGACACCTTCCAGGGTCCTCAGGTGTCCCAGCTCCAGTTCGACCGCATCATGGGCTACATCAAGAGCGGCAAGGAGGAGGGTGCCACCGTCGAGACCGGCGGTGAGCGCCACGGCGACAAGGGCTACTTCATCCAGCCCACCATCTTCTCCAACGTCAAGCCCGACATGAAGATCATGCGTGAGGAGATCTTCGGCCCCGTCTGCGCCATCGCCAAGTTCAAGGATGAGGAGGAGGTCATCGCCCTCGGCAACGACTCCACCTACGGCCTCGCCGCTGCCGTCCACACCAAGGACCTCAACACCGCCATCCGCGTCTCCAACTCCCTCAAGGCCGGCACCGTCTGGGTCAACTGCTACAACCTGCTCCACCAGCAGGTCCCCTTCGGCGGCTACAAGGAGAGCGGCATTGGCCGCGAGCTCGGCGAGGCTGCCCTGGCCAACTACACCCAGAACAAGTCGGTCGCTATCCGCCTGGCCGGCGCCCTGTTCTAAGCTTCTGAACCTTACGAACACGACGTCACCAAAACAAAAGAAAACAGCGAAAAATACAAATTTTAGGAACTGGGACCACTGTTGCAATGCGGGTCAGGATGTTATGATGGGATGCATGTGATATGCCGAACAGGCCAGCGTGGCCAAAGTCTGTACATTGGGAAACGAATAATGCCATATTGGTGTTGCTGTTGAATGCGAAAACTTTCTTGGAACATCGCGAGTTCGCCGTCGTGTCAAATTGTGCCGAAAGCCGAACGGTTGACTTCGGTAGAACAAGGTCCGACGTCTGCACGGTGTGTTTTATAGTAGTAACGTGATCCGCGGCGAAATGGCACTGTGCAGGACCCGGCGAACTGAAGTCGCCCATTTTGTCGGCGTACTTTACCCCGCCACGCCTATGCCCCTCCAGTCTCGAACCCACCACGCGTCCAGGCGCGACTCCGAGCACTCGTCCCATTGACCCGAGTAATACACGTCGGAAACAAGATGTCTTCACACCAGCGCTCCTTCTCCCAGGCGGGAGGTCCTGAGAAGACGTATTTCGAGCAGCAGCGAGAGGCCCTGATCGGCGACATCGCCATGGTACGTTCGCACGTCGAGAAACATGCAGTGGTCAGCAGCTGACGGCGCCCCCTTCTATCCGCGTAGAGCTTCGAGCATGTCCTCGCGAACATTAACAAACTCAACCGATCCCTCGAGGCCGTGACGGCGGTACGTCAGCTACCCTGCTCGATGCGGGCCGATTCATACCACTCCCCGAGTCGACCGGCGACCCAGGCAACATCATGGAGCGCGAGCTGATGTGAAGAATAGGTCGGTAACGAGTTCTCTTCCGTCGAGGCGCTCTGGTCGCAATTCGAGAATGTCATGGCCAAGGAGCCCGAGAACAGCGGCAGCAAGGAGGGCGAGGGGCGGCAGGCCGAGGGTGCAGAACGCAAGGGGAATGACGAGGACGATGGTGAATCATACGTGGCTGGGTCGGCGGAGAAGGCGTCGTGATGAAGACCTGTTACTGGGAGGCGTGCCGAGAAAAAACAATGATACCCCTTTATGTTCTGCCATCCCCTTCGATTTGGCAGCACACACATGCCTCTGGCGTGGTCTTGTGTGCGATGATCTCTGCCGTTGAAGGGCAACATGAAATGTTACCACTGCATGCGACACATCCAAAGCTGTTGACCTAGGGGCCACGCAGCGAAGAGCACAAAAAGATGCATCGTGTTTCCTATATGCCTATCCCTAATAAGCCCTCCCCGAACCGAATGAGGGGGCCTCCCAAAATAAGCGCGATGTACAGTACGTGAGAAAACAAAAAGCATCGACTCCTTCATACGGCGTTGCCGGGTACACAGGGCAGTAAGCCCCTCAGGCTCTCCTCACATCTTCATCCCATGACAATGCCTCTGCGGGCAGGGAACCAACGGTTGGCCCCGTACCCTCGGGACACACTCGCATAACCAGATGCAGGCCCCGAGCCATGCCCATGAATATAGAAGCAGGTCATGACGAGATCGTGTCGAAAGTCAATCATTGATCGCGTCACCTGGCTCGTCAACTCTCCTCTCCCGCGCACCGCATCTCGCACCAACCGCTCTCGAAACGCCGGACGCCACCGTCGCCGCTCATCGCCTCCTACAGGAGCTTGCAGCTCCTCTTCTTCTTCTTGGGGACGCCGACGCCGGGGATGCCGGATGCGCCGCCGCCGCTCGGCCTGGTATTGCCGCCGGACGACGAGGCGGCCATCTGCTGCGCCTCGATGTTTTTCCGGTCGTTGGCGACGACGGTGAGGATGGCGCGCTCGAAGATCTCGTCGACGCCCTTCATCTCCTTGCTGCTGCACTCCATGTACTGTGCGTTCATCTTCTTGGCGACGGTCTGCCCTTGCTCCGTGGTGACGGGCGTCAGCCCCTGCGTCTTGAGCATGTCGATGCAGGTCCTCTTAAAGCGAAGGTCTGACTTGAGGCCGACGAGAACGAGAGGGGTGTAAGGGCAGAAGTGAAGGACTTCAGGGTACCACTGATCGGTCGTGCGTTAGCTGACTGTATGGCAGGCGGGTTCAATGGTATTTGGCTTACCTTGTCCATGACGTTCTCCAACGAGTTTGGGCAGTCAATTGCGAAGCAGACGAAGATAAGATCCGTCTCGGGATACGATAGGGGCCTGAGGCGGTCGTACTCTTCTTGGCCGGCAGTGTCCCAGAGCGCGAGCTCGACGATTTTGCCTGTTGGGGGATGCACTGGATATGTGATGTAATTCTCGAATACTGTGGGAACGTATTTCTATCGCCGTCGTGTTAGAATCTGCGCTGCCTCTGCGTGGTGCCGGAAACAGGCAAGAAACATACCTCTGGGAAGTAGCCCTGGCTGTAGCTGATCAGAAGGCATGTCTTGCCGCAGCCGCCGTCACCGACGACAACAATCTTCTTAGAGTATGTCGGGCCCTCGGTCATGTGCGTTGCTGACGACTCGCGACCGGTGGAGGAGCTCATGGTGGTGCTGACGGTGCCGTCACTGCTCCTGATGCGCTGATTCCGGCGTCCTCCTGCCGAGGACGATTGCAGGTATCCGTCGTCTTGCTGGTCGTTGTTGGCGGTGTTGTAGTAGGATTTGCGGTAGTCGTACGACGTCGCCATGACTGGCTTCACGGCTTCGTTTGAAGTGTTTTCCTGCTTTCTGGATTCCAGGTGCTGGCTCAGTGGCCCGACGGTGTTGGTAGGCGTCTCGTGTTGCGCTGCCTGGCTTCGTGGGATTGCTCGTCGCAGTGACGTTCCGGGGTAAAGAAATATTCAGTGGAATGCTTACGGTCCAAGCGATCGGGGAGAAGTGCTTTACGCGAGATCTCGAGTGGCGTGGATCGTTTGGACGCGAGTAGGAAGTACTGGAATGAGGATGGTCTTGGATTGCTTGAGGCAGCGTGGGCTGGGGTCGCGGGTCAGGCAGAGGTCTCGAGGGCATTGAAAAGGGCGGTGCGGAGAGGGAAGGGACTGGGGAGTAAACATGTCGGCACGGCAACCGAGCCACTTTACGACGCCACGTTGACGCGAATGGGAGGCGGGGCAACTGATATTGGTGCACAGACCACACGGGCACCGAGTCGGGGATGTCCTTGCTCATCGATCAACATCATATTGGTGACGTAACAACAGACTCCAAGTTGAGCGTGTGTTTTTAGAAGGTACTCTTTTGCTTCGTTTTGTCAAGAGGCCTGTTCAGACTCACTCGATCTCTTCTATGCGAGGCCTTCCTCCCAGATTATTTCCAATACTAGAACCGGAGATGACCCGAGGTAATGCCATACCAGCAAGAGAACCCAAGCCCGGCCCATCTTGGGTGTTGGTTGGCAACAGAGACGCCATCTGCCAATGCTCCAGACTCTCAATGACGTCTCGCGCATGTTGTTGCACAAGACCATCATTGTCTGAGATGGCGATGAACTTCAAGACTCGCATGATATCCTCGCGACTCTGGTCTGTCAGACCAAAGCCCAGTCTTCGCCCAGCTTGTCTTGCCGTGTCCAGCGCCTTGACGAAACTGAGAATGAGAAGAATCGCCGCTCGCCGCAATATACCCTTCTCTATCTCTGGCTCGAGCGTGAGCACGTTGATGCAGAGATCCACCGAAGCGGACACCAAATTGGCTCCTATGCCGGAAATGTTGGCCTCGATGGAGCCGGACAGGATGGACAGAGCCGAGGACCGCATGCGAACGTCCTCGCTGCCCCTCTTGCTTTCCCAACCTTCGACAATCTGGGCAAGAATTTCATTCCTGGCTTCTTCCTCGGCAGTCACGACATCGCTCATGTCAGGCACATCCCCTCCCCAGGCGTCTTCTGCCTGTTTCTTCTTCATCTCGTCCATTCGTGCTTGTCGAGCTTGCTTTGCTTCGGTCTTGGGCCGATGCCCTCTCCTACCGGCAATTGACAGCAATGTTTCAACCGCCTGACAGGCCACGTCGCCTGCAAACGTTTCGCCCAGGCGTTCGATCACCTGGGACAGGGCTTCCCCGAACCGTAACCTCGTATCCGTATCAGACATCTCCTTGGGATCTAGGTAATGGTCCAGGATCTCTTTTGTCGTCGCCTTGGGATGGCGATGTGCCATTTGTGTGAACACCTTGATGACTCGCAGATTGATGAAGTCCTCGCTGTCCTGCAGTAACGACGACAGCAGCACGAGAACAGCCTGGATGTCCAAGGCAGGGCTGTTGGCAATCACCAGGCCCGAGACCAGGTTGAGGCCCTCTGACCGCACGGGCGGAGGGTTGTCCGGTTGTGTGATGTAAGACAAAGCCAACTTGTACGTGTTGCGGTCCTCAATCTGTCGATCGGTAGGAGCGAACGAATCCTGTTTGCCCTCCATCTCGTCTGCGGCCTCACGATACTGCAGTAGCATCAGCAAATTCTTTGCCGTGAGTGACACCTCGGGCCGTCCGGCCGTGCTGAGACTCCCGAGACTGGTTTCAAGAACTTCGAGACCGCGCGGCTTCAGGTTGGACTTTTTGAAGGTGGGTGCCGTGAAGATGAGGTTGAGAAGACTGAGAGCGACGGCGACGACATCATCCGCCTGGTTCTGCAGGGTATCCGGGTCGAGAATGCGACATACAAGCTCCAAGACCTGCTCAACACGACTGATGAGCTTGTCCGGGATTCGCTCGAGCATCTTGTGTAGGGTGGCAACCTCGCACAGATCTTTCAGCTGCTTCTCTGGGTCGGCTTCCTCCTCGACCTCGCGCAGTCGGATCTCAGCTTCGGCTTTCGTAGACTTGGTAGCCTCTGCCAGCCAACGCCCGAGGAGGTGGAGGAAGAAGGCCGACGTGTCGTCGGCAGTGCAACTCAGTGCGATCAAGTCAACCAAGGCCTGCGATTTTGCCTGAATCGCTTCCCAAGTGAAGTCCGCCTGGCGAGCCTGGGTCGGACCGACTGGCTGAACAATTTGGATCCCATCATCCGCCGAGGACTGGAAGATCCAGGAATAAACGCCCCCTGACGAGTCGCCGGCGTAAAGTAAGCTATGCACTATGGTCAAGAGCCTCGAAGAGTTGGCCGCAATTTTGAGAAAAGTTTGCAGGAGGGATTGAGCCTGTATGCAGTAGTTATGTTGAGACTGAGAGTCCGGAACCGACCAAGACGCAATCGCCCACAGTGAGGGAAGGATTGGCTCGAGGATCCGTCTCGTTTGAGCTGGATAGGGCGTCGAGTTCAAGAGGGTCGATAAACGTTGTAAGGCGCGCAGTAGTTCGGCCGATGAGATCAGTATTTTGTCCTGGCTCAGATCAATGACTTCTGAAGATCCGCCCAGAGCGCTCATCTCGCTGGGCAACTCCTCAGAGGATCGTGCCGGGTTGAGGGTACGCAACAGCGGCTCGACAAAGGCATTCCAGCCAGGTGACCCTGAGAGCTGGTCAGCTTAGTCGCAGGTAGGGCTGAAAGACCATGGGCGCACCTGGGGCCCCGTACTGCTTCTTCCCCAGAACACCAAACATGATCATCTGAGAGGCAGCTTTGGCGAGCTCAGGGCCTTCATTTTCATCCACCAGGTGCAGCAACTGAGGTGCTACGCCGGCGAACCAAGCCTGAGCAGTCACGGAGGCTGGAGGTGACGTGATGATCTTGGTGGCTACGGCAAGGGCCTCTTGGGTGATATTCGCGCCGTGTTTCTGCGGCGTTGCCGCCTCAGATTGTTTGCTGATACTGCTGGGGTGGACGGCAAAGATGAACTCCATGGTGCCGCGAACACCATCGGGGCGAAGTGGAATCCGAGTCAGGATGCTCATGATCTCGGGCTTCAGAAAATCTGGGGCAGCGCCGGGTTTGATCAGAGCATTCAGTGCCGGGAGAAGGCCCCGGGAGCTCGCTCTGCGATCTTCATCAGATGCCGCAAAAGCCATAGGAGACCACTGGGAAGCCTACCCATCGACAATGGCGCGAAACTCATCTCGGGCACCTTGGGTCGTCGACCCAGCCGAGTTGGGATCGAAAGCTCTTTTCCCGGTCTCAAGAATGGAAGCGGTGAGAGCTTGCCGCGGATCAGGGGTTTCTGTCGCCATACCTGCGACTCGCAGCAGCTTCAATTCATTTCTGACTGCACATTCGATGAGAAAGCATGCGCCAAGAGAGCGATTCAGACCCTGGTTGCGAGTGATCTCATAGGTTTGAACTCAGGTGAACGTCTGACGCGGAACACGTGACACCGTGAAAGCCCCATAATAAAACGCGTCTCACCGTGATGTTCCTCAGGTTCCCAACCTGCCTGAAGCTCGAGTCGTCGCTGTCTGGCTTCTCTTCTGTTTTTCTCCTAAACAAAAGCCAAAGGTGAGCAGAACCATGACTTTTGCTGACACTGGATTGACAGAACGACGATGACCACCCCGAGATACGAGTTTGAGAAGCGACAAGGGACTGCCACGCGTGGTCGACACAGTGCTCTCTCGGGCTTTGCCCGCAATACGCACGACGCCTTCTTCTCAGTCCTTCGGGCTCTCTTTTCCGAAAGGAATGTCTATCGCAGACCCCTCTCTATGGGCTGGATGACGCCGCGATGCGCCGCACCTGAGCCTGTAACAGGACCTTCTGTCTGCTGCGTTTGGAGACCATCGCGGACGTCTGTCGTCGACTTGTCGCGACCCAGTCCGACTGAGGGAAGAGAGTCCGGAACTTAACCCTAAGCATTCCCCCTGGTTTTCAGTCTTGCGCTCATAGCCGCTCGATCTGCCCTCTAAGCTAGCCAGGCCTGTGGTGTGTCATTGCCACTGAAAAGTGGCGTGGCCCATCGCACCCTATGCCGGCGGAACGGCAGAGACAGCATTCCAGTCACTGTATGGTGTGCGAGAGGCCTTCCCTATGAGTCTACTGGTAAGAGCCTCTGGTCTGAGGTCGCTCGTCAGGGTCGCGTCGCTGGAACTCGTGCTTTGCTCACAGATGATTTCTTGCGAAGAGGGGACATGGGTGTCACTTGGGGGCTGGGGATGCGTATTTTTTGCCACGCAAAGTGTCCCCTGTGGCCATTGGAGAGGATCTTGCACGCGCCACGTCAGTCAGACCAATCTTTCCTACTCTGCCTCGGCTGCCCTTCGGGATACATCCTGCAAATGCTGCAGGGTGTGAGGGGTACGCCATGGAAACACACAGAATCATTGGTCTGATTTCAACATGCCGTGCCTGAGATTCTGGGACTCCTCGGCCCATGACACAGCTGGCTCTCCCCGGTACCATCCCTCCCTCCTCCGGGTGACCTCGTGGACCCCTTCCAAGATGTGCTCCGACGTTGTCGGGTCGCATCCCGCATCAGCGTGAAGTCAGAGCAGGCGTATTAGCCTTGGTCTCGTGGGTGTTGTCCCACGATACTCAGGGGCGCCAGGTTTCTGTTGGTTCTCCGCGAGACCAACACCCCTCCCCGAGTGGCCCTGAAAGGGGTGGCTCGGACGACAAGTGCGGCTTTTATGGACGTCTTTTGGCCGCGCGCGACGCCTTCCTTGACCGGCTGCTTTAGCGCGCCTGAACGGAAAGGAATCAAAAACAAGTCCTTGTTGGCAGTGCAGCACACACAGAGAGCACTGTCCGGCTGCTGCCGTGTCGTCCCCTGTCGTTATCAAACTCGCCGGGCATCGTCGATCTCTGGTCGAGAAGAAGGTTGTCGGTCATCCGGTCTGGTTGCTGGGCCCCTTTGTCCCGCGGACCTAGTTTGGCTTTCTTCTTGGGGGTGTTCTGAGGTCGGGGACCCATCTCGAGTTGGTGTCAAAGCTTCGTGCTTGTCCTGGCCTCGGGCGACTCTCAAGGCGATCGCCAGCTTGTCCGAGGTGACCTGGTTTACTTGGAATGGGCAGGCCCTGGAGGGTAGCCCTGGTTGCTGTCTCCCCAGAAATGGAGGGATGGTAACCCCTCGTCACAGGGGATAAGTGAACCATGTTCTCATTCAAATATTACTGGGTGCTAACGCGAGTCAGGGAACTTGGCCAGGACCTGCGGGGACGATCCGCTCAACCGTTGGTTGGCAAGCTGAACAGCTGCAGTCTTTATGATATGTCACACTTTGGAACGGGGTCATTTGGGCTTCCGCGGGGCCCGAGATGACGCTTGGGCACCTGACGATACCAAGGGTTCATTGTTTGCGTTGATGCCAGTGTTCTATATTACATGGTTACACAACCTCCATGGTTAAGCGGTCTGCCTGGCTACACGGCACGCCTGTTCCTGGCATGACGACTACAGTATGGAATGTCAGACCCGCTCGAGAGCATGGCTACATGCGACATGCGACATCACTTCTCAATCACACAACGACCTCCCATTTGGGGCGACTACAAATGTTTGTCACGGCACAGTGGCATGTGGAACAAAGAGTGCGGAAGGCAAAATGATGATCCTCCCGGAGGCAGCACAGGAGGCCGGTCCCCTCCGCCGGTCGGCGAGATACACTTGAGGCCTCTAAGTCTGGGACCAGAAGGTCGCAAAGTGATGTGCAAGTATATCCTGACTCAAATCGGTCGATTCCTGCCCGCGGGTTGACTTCTCTCGGACTGCGAAACTTGTACCATGCTGGTTGACTCGGCTCAAGAGGAGGGGCGGCTAAAAGGCATTATGTCGAGACCTCGGGACTTCCTTCGGGGTTACCTGTCGGTCGGGACAAAGGTAGTATTAATGATCAGCGAGGCGGGCTGAATCAGCGCCTGTATCCGGGTCATGATTTCTCGGCCAAGTCAGGCGTGGGGGTTCCTGGCACCCGGGCATCGGTGGTCAGGTAGACTGGTAGTTGATGTCACCGAAGCTGCAAAGCAGTCATGCAACCCGCCTACCTGGGCATGCAAAGCCCGGGCAAGACGCCGGATACGAGACGTTCCGTCGCAGTGCCGTAGTTTCTTTGTCTGCGGTGTCCGGGGGGAACAAAGATTGTCGGGTCGTACAGGAGCGGTGCCTCGGCCTCGGGGAGGCGGGGAGGCTCTCGGTCTCACACGACCACCTCATCCTGCAACCTTCACGGTGGACAGCGCCTGGATCTGTACCAATTTGTGTCAAACGCAACTCGCTTTGCCATCAACACACCGGGCGTGTTGCGTGCGTTCAGCCGCGTACCTCCCTCGCCTTGCTTTCGTTGCCATGCGGTCTGGGTCGAGTGTAATTGGACGTCAGTAAAGGTGACCGTCCCGCGAATCCTGCAGAGACTGCGGTCACTCCTGTCATTTTCGGATTCCAGCCGTTTCCTGGGTAGGCACCTACGTAAGGCAATGATTTCCTGATTGACCTGCTGACGCCATGCTTCTCCCTGCATGAACATGGCAGCACCTGACATCCCCGACTGAAGTGCTGGTAGGTGAAGGCAGGTAGGATAGGTAGGCAGGTAAGTTCGGCAAGCCTCAAATGCATCCATTTACAGAGCAGGGCAGTCTACGAAGTGTCAGCAGCGGCTAGCTACGGGCCTTGATTTATAGTACCTACCCTGGAAGGTGCAGTGCCCGACCTCCCTTGCCTGTCCTGTCTACCAGACCTGGACCCGACAGGCAAGGTAGGAGCGGTCTGCCCAGACGGGACCATTAGACAGGCCCGCCTGTTTCCAAGGCGGCAAAAGGCAAGGTATGTGGCAGGTACAGCCAGGCCCCATGCCCCTCGCTCCTTCCCCCTATATCTGACTCCCAACTGATGGGTAATTTGTGCGCGCACCCAGAACAGCCAAGCCGCCGCCCGGGTTCTCTTCGCTTACCGAGTGAGGCGTGCTGGTCTTCCATCTCCTGAGGTGTGTCACCATACGCGCATCTATACTACTTCAACTGAGAGGGTGTTGAACATGCACATGCAGGAAATATGCCATGGATCTCCTGTGCACCCGCGGGTGGGAAAGATTCCATCAGCCACGCTACCACCTGCTCGACTGCTTCAATGCAGCTACCCGTACCTCTGGGTTGCCGCCTGGCTCTCCTCCCACCTATCATACTTGCACGGCCGCGCCGTATGCTTCCCGCTCAGGTGATTCCAGCCGCCTATTCCCTTTTGATCCACGCTTCTGCGTCGTGTAACTGCGATGCGGTACGATCCCGCCACTAAAATGGGCACAGCTGATGAGATACAGCAGCTCAGGCGCACTTTCTAGCACCTAACAACCCAGGTACGGAGGACTCATCATCTGGGCTCGTTCAGTTCCCATCAGCCCACTATCTACAGCCCTGTCTGTTCTTGTGACGCAGCTTTGCTCATGCATGTCAAGATACGAAAGTTGACCAGCATCCACGCTCGACTCTGGCAAGCATGTCCCACGATTCAGGGCCACCACGACAAGGCTCGGCGCCTCTGTCGCCGCCCCCCCCATGACGCTTAGTTTGCGTCGTATCGGAAGCGGCAACCCCCCGAGCCGATCCGACACTGGCATCTTCCTATCTGTACCTGGTCTTGCTTCTTTGTTGTCTTTTATTCATCGCCGACGCCTGAGGACATTCGTCTCATTGGTGTTCAATACAAGCTGCACGCGTTGGCCCTGCTACGATGTGTAAATACCAATGGCGAAGATGACAACACTGCGTTGCTTCGAGCTCGAACATGACGTCGGAAACGTATTTCGACACAGGTTGGCTATCTGGTGCCTGTGTCAAGCCTATACAACCTTGCACGGACGTTCAGAACTATCGACCAAGCCCCTGGCTACAAACACCAGCCCATTGGGCAGTTTTTCCTCAGATCAAAACGCATTAATCATTGGTTCTTTCCATAGTGCAGCAAAAGGACGAAAATGCTGTGGGACGTTCTGTCAGATTCGAAAAGGAACACAAAGCCATGGGCTCCCCACTGTTGCAGATCTTGCCGAAACATCTTCCTTCTGCCTCCCCAGCTTCCATGCTGGCCGAGATGCGTTCGTATGGGGTACTTCCCAGCAAGATTCTCCACTCGTCCATTCATTTCTTCATTATACCGGTCTCGCCCGGCCGATCCATTCTGAACGGGCCTAGCAGTCACCGGCAGGGACCGTGGGGGGTGTATGCACCCTCCCCCTTTATACCCGAGGAAGACCCCTGACCTGCTCTCTGTTAGGCCGCTATTCCATTCGGACAACGTTCCGTACTTACAAGGCATCTGGGACAGGTAGTGTCTTTGACATCCACCCATGAGAATCCTTGGGGGTCCTTGCCGCATCCCCTTGGGTCGTTTGCCCAAAAGCATGGGTACATCTCCATGTCGACAGTCTTGGGGAAGTCGAATATCATCTGCATGTTGACGGTGTGCTCGAGACGTCGGGTGGCTTGGGTTCGAGTTCGAAAATAATCACCTCGAGGATCAGGAGAGAAAGCGCCCTATTTATAATACTCGGGCAACATGGAGGAGGGCCGAGAGTATGGTCTTTGTTGGTATCTTCCAAAAGTGCTGCATGGGATGGTTCTGCACGCTATTTGCTGACTTTTATGCATATGTAGGTCATCTGTGTGATAGATCAGACCCTTTCGACAGACAAGACAAGTCTGGCGGGCTGCTTGAGTTGGCACATTCCCCACTCTCCGTTCTGACCAGGCGAGGGGCTATTGTACCTTCTACTAGTGTAAGTGACAAGTGACACTGGTCTGGCGCTGCCACAGAAATCTGGCGGCATCAAAGGCAGCAAACACTTTTGGCATAGAGCTTTTTCACAGCCCACCAATCCAATTCCACGGGTTATCGAGGCTCACGCTACGCGGACCCCCCTCCCTAAGCATAGCCTCCGTATTAGTCCCCGTCGGCTACTCTAGCCAACACAGCAGCCTCGGGGAGCACTCGGGCCCGTCAATGGAGGAGGGTCTTCTATTCTCACGGCACGGCGACACTCTCGGGCATCACACCCGACTCAATGGGAGCTGCAGCTCTGGACACCTACAGTGGCAACCTCTGCGTCGTCTAACCGCCATTTCACGCGCCGTCAGTATGGCATATTCGCCGGATGCTGAGGAGGGGTTGCACTGCACCATGGTATTCTCACATCTATGCACCCTGGCATGCACCATGCGTCCTCCCGTTCTCATGCATGACACCGGTCCATTTCAGGCCTTGCGTTGCGGGTCGAGGATGGGATATGCCGCCCGGCAGCCTGTTATTCGCTCATGACAGTCTTTGTGAGCTTCCGTTATACCGCAACATACCTTCTACACGGTGCATCTGATTACTGATGACGCTGACTGTTGACGTTCCCAGAGTCGGACGAAGCGCTAGAATGCCCAGTCGGACATGCCAACAAGAGGGTAGCTTTGCCTCTTCTTGCCCGGGTACGCCAAGATCGCTACGGTTGGGGCAAGCCAGGTCGCTGTCAGGGACCTCAAACGTGTCGGGGGACGTACGATCAGGGCAGCATGCAGACTGAACCCGGCTTGAAGAAGGGACGACTCTTGCTCTTGCCGCGCGGAGCCTGAAGTGGATATCCAGAAGGGCCGCGAATCATCCAGTCGAAATGAGCAAGGCAGCCCTGAGAAGGGGTAGCCGCCGGCACCTCCACTCCTTCTACAAGTGTATAGTGTAGATCACGGCCAGTGCCGCCTCCACTATCCACCTGGAGACTCCGCTCGAAGGGGTCTCGCTACAGAGGACGACTCCTTGAGCGTCTGAGCGGATGGCGCATACGTAAGTGCTCGTCGCGACAGATGCTTGGCTCGTCGATCAGGCAGGGCCTTGGGCTGAAGGAGACGGGGCACACCAGGAAACGCCGCTTGAAAGGCAAATTTGCTGCTGGATTTCGGACCCCTAAGGGAAGCTTGGACGGCCCAGAAACATCGCTTCGGGCGATCATGAACGCTCAAGTGAACGTGCTTGATCAGCTGCGGCGCATAAGTCTGGACTGGATCCAGGAGCTGGATTTGCAGGCATGTCAACGCTCGTCACGAAGAGCCACCCCAGACGCTGGCTTGAAGGAAGCCTGGCCATGCGAGGTCTCGGCCGTCCCATCGTGTGGTCGCGGAGCTGACCCCGACGGCCCCCGGCCAACCAAGGACGGGCTGAGTACTGCGGGTTGTCAGAAGCGTCAGCGCCCTAGGACCCCTCTCTGATACGGTTCCAGTGACGCCATAACATATGCACGCTCGAGAGCATCGGGTAAGGGTCATTTGGGATGGAGCCCTGAGGTGGCCAAATTTACAACTTTTGACAGCGCACCTGTGAAGTAGCTAAACCGATCAGGACTGCGCTCTGCAGAGCCCATCCGCCCCTAGCTTCTGACCCCTGCATAGCCCCATCAGCCTGATACCTGCGTTCCCATTGCTGAGTATCTACCTGTCCGGAAGATTCGAGTGGGACAAGGTGGCCGAGGTCAAAAGGGGGCAGTCGGGTCCGGGATGAGTGAAGAAGCCGGGGCCGCGCTTGACTTTTGGACGGGAGCACTGTTGTGGTTCTCCCGAGGACAAGGGCGAGACTCGGCCTTTGCCAGGATCGATCGTGATGCTTCAGGCCACTCGTGAGAGCTTCGGGTCGTCCCCTACGAGTTCCTTCTTGACACTAAAATGGCAAACCAGACTTGTTATGGCACTCTCTGCGATACGGAAGTTGGTGCGGCGCGTCTCATTTTGCCACACAGACAGGGCGTGAGCGCTTTCGCTAAGTTCGAAGAGAAGCGTGCTAGACTTAGGGGGGGGCCTGTCTCGGAGTTAGTCCGTTGATTTCAGATCGAGGCAGGGCAGTAATCCACATACCGAACCGAATAAATGGATGACGACTAGCTGATCGAATGCTCTACATGGATCAAAAGCAGACAGTCCGACGGGTCAAGGGGTCTCGAGAAGGGAACTGAGTCAGGGGGTGGGCGGCCGAGACCAACGTGGAAAAGCCCCCTCCTCCGGGGGCCGGCGGCAATCCAGGGGCGGGACGAGCCAACGACGATTGGGATGCAAGTACCTACAAATGCACGACACCCTCAAGCATGCACGGCGAAACTTTGTTCGCGACGGGCTGCTGTCAGCCCTGACATCCTGTCAAAAAGACACCAGACGGCATGTCGACGATGCCAGGCAGAAAAAGGGACCTCTAGTGTCACCCCACAACACAAACAAACGGCTCTATGCAACTGACAGGTCGTGCGCGGTGTCGATGGCCAAGTTACTTCCCGCTGGCCGTTATACCTTTCGAGGACGTCGGTGAGCCCGTCAAGCCCGTTGGCCACGTGGGACCGGTCAGGAAGTTCAAGCCCCAAGCTTCGAGACTTCCCCAGGCGACACCCCCCCTTTACCGAACAGCGACCCCGGTGCTGCGGCTCTTGACGTCCGGCTGATCTGCGGCGCCTTCAAGACAGGGAACTCCCCGCGAGCATCGGACCCAGTAGTTCGGATACCCTAATGCTCTGGGCGGGCGATGCAACACCCTTTCTGCTTGATAGAAGACACTGATACGTCGTCCACGCGCGTCTCACCGGGGGTTTGGTCGAGGTGGCCTGGTTCCCTCGGCCGAGACGGGCGATGGGAGCCGGGCCCTGCAAGGACTTCTTGTACCGTCCCTTCCGGCGGGCATCCCGACGCGGCTTGACCGATGGCCGACTCTCGACAATAGGTCCTGCAGTACTTATTGACGTCTCCAGCTCTGCAGGGATTTTGGTTCTGCATCTTGGGTAACACGACGTGCATCATCAATTCAGCCGCCCGAGATGGTGTGTTGCCTGGCGCAGGAAGGATTGAGCATGGCGAGGGGACCTGGACGGAGCCGGCTCCGCCTCCATACAGAAGCTGTCTCTCGTGTCAGCGACGTCACTTTCGGAAAGAAGGGGATTTCGGACGACAGATCCTGAATCACGGAAATCCGAGGCGACGACGAGGTTGCCTTTCCCAACAACACAATTGCACCCATTAGATCGCGATGTCATGCCCATTAACTTCATTGAGCATCCATGTCTCACCGATTCTACGGTGCCAATACGTCATTATGATCTTTTCCCGCAGGAGCACTACCGGCCCAGGCCTTTCAGATCCCATTCGGGATCATCTCCGATAAGAAAATGCGGGCTGTTAAACGGAATCGGAGTTGAGCCCGGATTATCTGATTTTGCACTTTCACTTTCACCCACCATCTATCAACAACCCGCTCTTTCAGTTGACATGTGATTGGTACTTGGACATTTTGCTATGATTATATGCTTACAGATACAGTCAGCCACATGCAGCTGGCCGGGGTGACGGATGAAGTGGCTTTATTGTTTTGAGACTCGTATCGTCATGTTACTCGTATCACACCTCCCGCTCGGGTGACCCTAGAGAGCGACGGGTCAGCCTGGTGACCTTACCCTCCAGCCCTCACCCCCGTTGCCACATGGAACGGTCGAGACTTTTCGAGCAAGACAACTAGAGATTTCTCTCAACCGCACTTGCAAAAAAATGCCATCATGCTAACGAAGTACGTGTCCATTCGCACAGCAGCCCCGGCCGGCCCGCGGACCACAGCCGGTCCCGGCACAGGTGCGCGGGGAGCACAGCGCGGACCATTTTCGCATTCCGAGAAACACGCGATCGTGGCCAAGAGCGCCGGTCAGCGCAACAACCCGAATCGGCCCGGGTGGGACAGCGTTGGCAAGCCGCCCTCGACACGCGACATTTCCCCTCCCCCTGGTGAGACTTTGCCCCCCCGCTTCGGGATCCAAGATGAGAGCGAGCAGTGCACTTTCGCATATTCCGCAGTGTGGCTCAACGAGATTACCGCCGCGTTCACCCATCCGCATGGCTGTGCGTGCGTGCATGCGTGCGTGCGTGTGTGTGGTGTCTAATTTTCTCTTTCTGAGGAGGGCCCCCGGGCAGGGCAAGTTTAAGTCTAAAACGCCGAATATGTGATTCCCTGTAGGGGGAGAGGGGCTTCCACACGCCCCTCCCCATCTCCGAAGACTCCATCGACTAGTCAAAGTCGCCCTAAAAATAAAAGCGAGAATTGTCGCTCGCGAAGACGATCGAGACCCGGTATGCTGCTGCTGCTGCCCGCTGCTGCTGCGTCGGTTGGCGCCAGCAGTGTCGGTTGGCGCCAGCATTGTTGTGCGCTCCCGTCGCCCCGGGCTCCTCCGGGTAGGAGGGGGGGTTCAAGACTCTGCCGCGCACGCCGCAGGAGAGGGTGTTTCGGGTGCGTCATTACCGCCCGGCCTTCATGGCCTCCTTCCGCCGCTTCTTCTCTGCCGCGCGTATGAGCGCCGTCTTGGCATCGCCCTTCTCGAAGGTGTCGAGGTCGTAGTAGTTGGGCGCGATTTCCTGCAGGTGGAGAGTGTCATGTCAGCTCGATGCTCCATTCTCTTGTCCTCCCCAGTGGGGGAGGGGGGAGGCTTGGCCCAAACGACCGGAAACGTGGCGGTGATGCAAGGCGCGGGCACGAGACCGGTGACGGCGCTCGCCCAGGCGCCACGGACAAACGAAAGGGCGCAGGAGAGGGCGGTTAAATTAGATAGACGGGTGGCGGCATGGGACTGCTGCAGGCACAGAGCAAAGGGGCAGGTATGATGGACGGGTACGCTCCGCGGAGGAGCGCCAAGGCGGGAATTTGACTCTCGCGGCGCATGTACCAAGCAGCCATCGGCAAACATCGTCCAGTGCGAGGGTGGGGGCATGGGTCAATTTGACAGGTTGGTCGCGTAAACACATGGTGGAGGTCGGATGACAGCTGGGGGCATGGACGGAGGGAGTGTGGATGGAGAAAGAAGGGGGAAAGGGGTGCAGGCTTGACGTACCATGAGCCACTCGGGCCTGACACCGGTGCAGGTACGGATGTACTGCTTGGAGGTGAGGACGAATTCGTTGTAACAGACCCATTCGTAGTCGGTCTTGAGGACGGTGGAGGGGTGGAGCATGACGGCCTGGTTGTCCTTGACGGTCCGATACACTTTGCCCGAGCTCTCGCGGAAGGCGACCTGCATGAAAAAGCCGGAGAGGAGGGCGCGGCGGATGTTGGTGTAGTAGTTCTTGTCCTCGAAGGGTGTGGAGACGAGGTCCAGGCCGTGCGTCTCCATGATGCGCTTGAGCTGGGCGCGGACGTTGTCCGCGCTGGAGAGGTGGCGGTAGGAGAGGAAGTGCTCGTGGCACCACTTCTTGACGTCGGTGTTGGCGTTGGCCTGGCCCTTGAAGGCGTGGTACGCATTGAGGATGGTGAGGTGATCGCCCTCCGGGTGGGTGAACTGGGCCTTCATCTCGTCGGCGCGACGGCGCTGGGCCGCCGGCCGCACCCAGACCTGCGGCACGGACATGAGGGACGTGATGGAGAGCATCTCGTTGGAGCAGTAGAACTCAGGTGACGAGATGAGCATGACGGCCAGGGCCGGGTCGAGGGGGAACTCGGACGCGAGGCCGCCGAGCGTCGTCAGCTCACCCTCGTCGTCGAGGCACGCGAGGTAGTTGAGCTCCTCAAGTGCACGCATCATGGTCTCGGGCGCCGGAGGGTCCATGAGGTCAAAGTGCACGAGATCCTCGACGCCGAGCTTCTTCAACTCCAGGACCGTGTTGGCGAGGTTCGACCGCAGGATCTCGGGATGCGTCTGCTCGATGAGCTCCTTCTTGAACGCGTTCTCCGTGTACAGCCGGAAGCACTTTCCTGGTTTTGTACGACCCGCACGACCGGCGCGCTGCTGGGCCGACGCCTTGGAGATGGGCGAGACGAGCAGGGACTCGACCCTGATGCGGGGGTTGTAGATCTTCTGCTTGCTGAAGCCGGGGTCGACGACGTAGACGATACCGTCGATCGTCAGAGACGTCTCGGCGATGTTGGTCGCGATGATACACTTGCGTCCGGGGCGGCCGCCCTTCTTGAAGGCCTGCGGCGGCTTATCGAAGATCTTCTGCTGCTGGTGAGGGGGCAGGGTACCGTAAAGCGGGTAGACGGCGAGGGGTCCGGCGTCGATCTCACGGATCATCTCGTCGGCCTCGAGGCTGATCTTGCGACAGGCGTCCTCGATCTCTTCCTCGCCCGTGAGGAAGACGAGAATATCGCCCTCGCCCTCGGACGCGTGGATCTGGAGGACGGTGCGGATGGCGGCCTCGACGTAGTCCTTCTCAGGCTCGGGGGTGTAGAAGATCTCGACGGGGTAGGTGCGACCCGGGACGGCAAGGAGGGGCGCATCATTGAAGTAGCGCTGGAACTTCTGGGCGTCGAGTGTGGCGGACATGACGATGATCTTAAGATCGGGCCGGCGGGCGGCGACATTCTTGAGCAGGGCCATGAGGATATCGGTGGCGAGCGTTCTCTCGTGAGCCTCGTCGAGGATGATGCAGGAGTAACGGGACATATCGTGGTCGTGCATGGCCTCGCGGAGAAGCATACCGTCGGTCATGTACTTGAGGACGGTGCTGGGGGAGGTGCGGTCCTCGAAACGGATGCTGTAACCGACCTGCTCGCCGAGGGGCACGTCGAGCTCGTCGGCGACACGCTGCGCGACGGACATGGCGGCGACTCGTCGGGGCTGCGTGCAGGCGACGAGCTTGCGGTTGCGCTGTGGGAGCTCATCGTACAGGACGTACTGGGGGATCTGTGTCGTCTTGCCGGAACCGGTCTCACCCACGAAGACGAGGATCTGGGTCGAGTGGTACTTGTCAAGGAATTCTTGCCTAGCGCAGCGTTAGCATTTGACCAACGATCGGGATCTGTAAAAGAGGAAGAGAATGCACGAACCTCTGCTTGTGCACCGGCAGATCTCTCCTCACGCGCAGAATGTCGAAGTACTTCTGGGAGTGTTCCTTGCCGGTGAAGGCGTTGTAGTCGAGATCCTCGACCTCAGCGGCCTGCTTCGCGGTGGTTTCGCGGACCGTGAAGTGGGCGAAGGCGTCGTCGGACGAGCCGTTGCCGTTGCCGTTTTCCTCGTACATGTGTGCGAGGTAAGGGTTCTTCTTGTCCTCGTCGCCCTCCTCGGTCTTGGCCTTCTTGCGCCTGCCGTCGACTTCGTCGGAGCTGTGACGCTTGGAGCTCTTGTAGTCCGACATCGTCCCGTGTAACCGTATCAGAGTATAGCGGGGGCGTCGGGATGTCTACACCGTCCGTCAGTGTCGATGGGGATGCGGTCGGGACGAAGAGCGAGAATCCTTGACGTTGCGACAGTCGCCGGTTGAAGTTCGCCGGTCGCTGCCTCGCCTCGATGATCAACGGAGGCCAAACAAAAAATTTGGAGGGGATGCGCCTGGCCAATGGATAAGATGGAGATAAGGTGTCTAGCGCAGGATGTAGGACATGCATGTAAAAGGTCGAAAAGGCCTAGACGCCGATCAGGTTTGGCGGATAGATGAGTAAGTGGTATTGGAGCATGCCCCAGATTTGAGGAACAGTCTCGCCACCTTGGGATGGACATTCGTTGATGGTTCATCTCTTCAACCGTCCAATTGAGATTTTAGGGTGAGCTTTAGGTACTAAATTGTGTGAAGGTGATTCCCAACCTCTTGCTCAAGACGTCCACGAAGATATTATTCCAGTAGGAGATATGTATGCTTGATATGAGGAGGACCCTGAATCCCGTCACAGTGGAGACGGAACCACACGAAGCGGAATTTCTCATGGTCTCACCCCAACTTTTTTGAGCCATGCCGGTCTGATTGATTGAGGAATCCGTTCATTCTGAGGGGCACAGAACGGGAACTTTCGAATCCCTGCTCCAACAGACATTTCCAATTCGTCGCTGAGCCAGCGACGACTGCTTGCGTTGAGAGTCTCATACACGTGGATCAACTCGACAAGCGGACTGCTCATCCGCACAAGTCGACATCTCACTGAGCTTCCTCAGTTACCTTCACTATTTCGGGATAGTGCTTCACTGAAAGATCCTCCAACATCATCATGTCCAGCGACGCCTACGGCTACGGCTACGAGGGTGAGGTCCTGCGGCCGACCTTTCACATTGGCCAGCACGACTCCAACAGGGAGCAGCCCTTGTCGGAAGTTCAGTATGGTCAACTCCTGAACGCCGGTGTAAGAGGCCCCTAAGACGCCATCTTTCGCTGAGAATGACTGACCACCCCCAAGGTCAGCTTCGTCACGGCTCCCATCACCAACCACCAGTTCCGCGCCCGGGTGTCTGAGCTCACCAAGGCTCATCTCGACGCTCTCAAACAGACCCAGGGCAAGGGCGAGACTCTGGCTGATCCCATCGTGCCCGCCTTGAGCCCGGCGGACACCTCACTCTTTCCCAGTCCCGTCGTCAACACCTACATCGCGTATACCAGCCCTTGGATTGACCTCGCCTCCACTAATCCCGTCGTATCCAACATCTCTCGCCAGGTTCTGAATCTCGAGGTCGCCTACGCCAACTTCTGCGGCGTGCGTAGCATCGTCATCCCGGGGCCCCGCAAGGATGGTTCCAAGAACGGCGGTAACCAAGGCCTTGCGCAATTCGGCCGCGCCGTGCAGGAAGCCCTGACTATCGGAGGGCGACTCAACTTCATTGTCCACATGCCCATGTACAGGGAACCTGGCTTGGAGGAGGAGGTTCATACGCTGTCGGCTCTGCTTGGAGACGCTGACCCTAAGGGCCAAGCCAGCGCAGAGATTGATGTGTACAGCGCATGGGACTCTTGGCATGTCATCCGCACCATTTGCAGCTACAATCTCAGGCTGTCCGTAGGTACGATCACTCCCACCGTTCTCCCGCCACGACCCAGTCCGCTGACCATGAAATAGCTCTCCGCCTGCCGAAGAGGCTGCCAGAGATTGAGGTCCAGGAGAAGTGGTTCGCCGAGCCCTTGCAGTACCTGGTGCTGGGACCTCAAGCGTTCCAGAAGAACAACAGTGGCTACCCTGCCCTGCCTCGCACTCACCAAGAGCTGATCTTCTCGTACATGCGGCTGAAGAACGCTCCCTGGCTGCTGCTGTGCGACGTCGGCCCTGACCTGACCGCACTCTCTCTCCAAAACCAGCCCGGCGCTGGCTCCGACTTTCCCTCGTTGGCCGAGGCGGCTGCTGCCTCAGTGGAAAAGTCCAGGGACCAGATGAGGCCCTTCACCGATCACGTCGAGTATCTCAAGTGGCTTGAGCAGCAACAGCCCCGCCTGTCGGATCTCGAGCGGTCAACTCTCACGAGCTTCCAGGACTGGTTGCAGTCTCCGCTCCAGCCGCTCTCCGATAACCTCGAATCGGCGACGTACGAGGTCTTTGAAGGCGACCCGGTCAAGTACAACCAGTACGAGATTGCCATCGCCGAAGCCCTGGCCGAGTGGAAGGACGTTGGTAGATCATGCTCCTCGGATGATGGCGCCGTGGTCATCGCTGTAACCGGCTCGGGCCGTGGCCCCCTTGTCACAAGGGCGCTCAAGGCTAGTGCCGATACCGGTGTGCCCGTCAAGGTCTGGGCCGTCGAGAAGAACCCGAATGCCTACGTCTACCTCCTCCGCCAGAACGAGCTCGTCTGGAACAACAAGGTCACCGTCGTCAAGACGGACATGCGCGCATGGAAGGGGCCCCTCGTCTCGGGCACGCCCGAGAACAGCCCGGTGTACGGCAAGGTGGACATTATCGTGTCAGAGCTGCTCGGCTCCTTCGGCGACAACGAGCTGTCTCCCGAATGCCTGGACGGCGTGCAGCACGTCCTGGCGCCCCATGGCATCTCCATCCCAGAGTCGTATACCGCCCACATGAGCCCCATCGCCACACCCCGCATTCACGCCGAGCTCCTCAGCAGGGTGGCCACGGACCCACAAGTCTTCGAGATCCCCTGGGTCGTCCGGCTCTTCGCCCTCGACTTCGCTGCGGCCGAGCGCGTGCCCGGCCACCCGAGATTCCAGCAGGCGTGGGAGTTCGAGCACCCCATCCCCGAGGCCACGCTCAAGCTCATCGAGGCGCGCCGTTCCGGCGGCGTCATGGGCGGCGTCGGCGGCAGCATGGCGGGCGCCGCCGGCGCCAACGACCACAACGCGCGCTTCTGCCACCTGACGTTCGTCTGCAACACCAGAGGCGTCATCCACGGTCTCGCCGGCTACTTCGAGTCCGTGCTCTACGCTCCTCGGCTGGGCAACAAGGAGAAGGTTGAGATCAGCACGCACCCGGAACTCATCGATAAGAAGAGCAAGGACATGATCTCCTGGTTCCCCATCTTCTTCCCCATCAAGGTGAGAGTTCACATTACCGCCGTTCTCGATCGCATCTTTACTGACGTGCCTCTAGCAACCCCTGTACTACCCCGCGGATACGGAGCTCGAGGTCAGCATGTGGCGGCACACGGATGATTCCAAGGTGTGGTATGAGTGGCTCATCGAGGCGTACACTTGGGTGGGCGAGGCACAGAGGATCAAGGTGGGCTCATCGGAGATCTGCAGCAGCCGCAAGATCGCGTGCCTGATGTAAACACGTGCGAGTGGTCAAAACGGGCGCTGGCATTTGCATGGGTGAGTGGTACGCGCTGCCACCTCCGCGGGGGCATGGAGCGAGCGCATCAAAAAAGGGGTTGGGTAGGGTATCTAGCCGTTTATGACAGCGGGTTCGAAGACGCCTCCGGGTTTCTGCATGTGCGTGTGTATGTTGTTTTCGCCTCCCTCTTCCTGACCGGGCCCGAGTGCAATCAATAGCCCGCCCTAACGCCGTTCCTTTGCTGGTATGTGGTGTCTGTCGTGCTCCTCCCGGGTGGCGGTGTGCTTCCCGTGCTGCCGCTATGGCGCGTTCGCATCTCGTTCCCTAGATTCGCCGTGGTTCGTCCGCCCCAGGGTTGCTTGTTCGTGCGCCTGTCGCTCTCTCATCCCTCCATCCTCACGTCGCCGTTGGCGCCCTGCCCTGCCGCGCGGATGTGGAGGACGTTGTTGCATCTGCGAAAGAGACGGATTAGCACTTCCCGTGCGCCATCTGGGCATTGCCCGCTCCGCCGCCATTGGGGTCACCATACCGGATCAGAACCTGCCCCAGCGCACCGGTCATCTTCTGGTCGATGAACTCCTCGGCGCCGCTGAGCTGGATGTTCATGTAGCTGTCGACGCTGACGAGTCTGCCCTTGTACTCGGTCTCGCCCCACTTCAGGCGGATGATGACATCCTGGTTGACACTGCGCGGGCGAAGAGTCAGTGAAGGGTCCCTCGCGCGAGGCCAGTCGCGCCGCGGCGTGTGTTATGGCACGGTCGAGGGAGGGCGACGTACAGGTCTTGGAGGAAGGGCCTCGGGTTGATGGGTACGGCCTGGACGAAAAGGTCAGCGAGATGTTCTTGGACTAATGCGGTCCTTCGCCGAGGGAGGGAGCGGCGCTTACGCTCATGATGGGCAGTGTGGCTGCTGGCGTCGTGAGGTCGTGATTGTCGGGTGGGAGTTGAAAGCTGGATGCGACAGGCTGCTGCTTGGTGGTACCTTAGCTCGCCGTGGGAAAATCTTCGGGACTGGAGGGCTGATAAGATAAGGAGACTCGAATTGGCTTCCGGACGCATGCTATTACTGGCTGATGGGCCCCACTTTGTGGTTAGCACTTTGGCACGCTGGAAGGAGAAGCACCGTCCGCCAGCAATGGGTTTTCGCCGTGCAAAGGAGGCAGAAAGTAACCTGCGACTTACAACTATGCCTTCATCTCCCGCGATCTCATCGGACATGTCCGCAGCCTAGTATGTGACGATATGAAGGCCTCTCGGGACCTCCGAAAGCCCTTTCGCTTGTATGGTCGTGGCTCAGGCATGAGAAACCAGCGCCGTTACGTTACCTGCAGGGCGCTGGTAGCCTTTTGAAGCGCCACATTCGCGACTGAAAGTCTCCGACCTGGATTGGCAGCAAAAACAGGTTCAGACGAATGACTTCCATTGGGCAGACGGCCACGCCTATACTGTAATTGAACCACCCGACCGAGATGTTCCCTCCAGGGGCAGTTCCGGGACTGGCCGAGTGGCTCTCGCTTTGGTGCTGCCAGCAACGAAGACGACCCGGAGACGGCAGGCTTGCTTTAGCGCTCTGGTCGGACAGCTCAGCTCGCTGCCTCTGAAGGCCTCAGGTGTCACAAGACACTCATACTTTGACTCTCATATTAAAGTCTGCGATGCTCCCCGCAGCTGAGGAGAGCATGCTCATTTTTTGTTCAATTCCAAAGCCTGCATCTCATTGTTGCTGCGACCAAACTTCACCACATTCTCCCAAGCTTCCACTTGTTGGGAAACTAACACACCATGTTCAACTTCTTCCTCACTTACAAGTGGCTGTACTGGACGCGTCCGACGGAGGAAGCGCCCTCCACCCCCACTGGGATCAAAAGGCACTATGTCAACACGCCGTCGGGAAGGATTGAAGTCCTTGCCAACTCGCCAGCGAACTCAGACAAGAACAAGACCCCCATCTTCTTCATCCATGGCGGCATGGGGAGTGCTTGGGTCTGGACCGAGTACCTTCAGTACCTAGCCAAGAACGACGTCCCCGCCTACGCCGTGTCATTGCGAGGCCATGGCAACAGCTGGCATCCTTCGTACCTCAGAATGGTATTTGGCACAACCAGACAGAACTTGGCAGACGACGCGATAGCCGCTCTTGAATGGGTGCAGAGGCGCCACGAGAGCGAGGCGTTGCTCGTCGGACACTCCAGTGGCGGCGGTCTCAGCCAGGGCATCTTATCAGCCAGGCAGGCCAAAGTAAAGGGTCTCGCACTACTCGGTGCTGTACCGGGCTTCGGCTCGTGAGTTGATATCGTTCTACGGAGAGGTTTTTGAAGCTGACATGAGGCAGGATGGGAGTCTATGCGAACTGGGCCATGTTCGACCCCTGGTTCTCCATCAGACTCATATTCCACGGATACCACCCTAACTCGCCGCTCTCTCACCCCTTCCTCATCAGGCAAGCCTTCTTCAGTGAGACGTATCCCGAATCCAAGCTTATTGACTTCCGGGACCATTCCAACCGTTACGAAAGCTATCTCTGGCCCTTTAGCATGATGCTGCCCTTCACCAAGGCGGAGAACATCATCAGGTCCATCTCTGGCTGGGGTCAGGGAGGAGAAAGGCTCATGGTCATGACGGGAGCAGTGGACAAGATGATGACGAGGGACATCATGGAGAAGCTCGCAGATACGTATCGGGCCGAGGTTACGGCGCAGGTGGACGGAAAGAAGCTGGATGCCAAAGTAGACGAGGTTGTGCCGATCCAGGGAGAGGGCGGGCGGGACACGGCGGGCAAAGGTGTCAGGCAGACCTGGGTGCCGGAGGCAGGACATCATCTACAGAATGATGTCACCTGGGAGATCGGTGCGAGGAAATTGCTGGAGTTCTATAACCAGCTGTGATGGGCCGGGCAGTTATTGCTGGCGTTACGGGCATGTTGGCTGTTTTGAAGATATCTCCTCTCTAGGAAAACAATTTACTGTATGAATATTGAAAATTGAGCCCACGGACAACTCTGGACTTATCTGAGGCAAAGTGGTATACAGGCAATTGGTGTTGCAAACTGCCCGCAGTGAGGCGGGTGGTCGAAGGCCCCTAAAAATACTCAGTAAGGGCCCATGTAGTGGATGCGCTGTAACGATATGGAATTGGGAGGGCGGGAGCTAGAGCCCACTCATTCCTGCCCTCCGCTCCGATCTCATTCAAACATCGGACCTCTCTCAAGCACACCGTTCATCCACGTTCTCGCGCAATCGACAACACTCACGAATTTCTCACCTTGATTGATGGGATCGTATGGCAATGCGATAGAATTAGACTTTTCCCCACAATAGCCCAAGCGGCTGCTCCAAAACTCTGAAGATGACTTCACAAACTTTCGAGACCCAAGGCGTCCGCGTCGCCGTTGAAGGCTGTGTAAGTTTTCATCAATACAAAAACCAAGTAGTCTGCACTCTTCTAATTCAATCCAGGGCCACGGCACGCTCAATGCCATCTACGCAGCCGTGGAAGAGTCCTGCAAGGCCCGCGGCTGGTCCGGCGTCGACGTCCTCATCATCGGCGGCGACTTCCAGGCCGTGCGTAACGCCGCCGACCTGAACGTCATGTCGGTCCCCGTAAAGTACCGCGAGATGGGCGACTTCTGGGAATACTACTCGGGCGCCCGCAAGGCGCCCTACCTCACCCTCTTCACCGCCGGCAACCACGAGGCCGCGTCCCACCTCTACGAGCTCTTCTACGGCGGCTGGGTCGCCCCCAACATCTACTACCTCGGCGCCGCCAACGTCCTCCGCCTCGGGCCCCTGCGCATCGCCGGCATGAGCGGCATCTGGAAGGGCTTCGACTACCGCAAGCCGCACCACGAGCGGCTGCCCTTCAGCCAGGACGACGTCAAGAGCTTCTACCACGTCAGGGAGATTGACGTGCGGAAACTGCTGCAGCTGCGCACGCAGGTCGATGTCGGGCTGAGCCACGACTGGCCGAGGGCGGTCGAGAAGTGGGGGGACCAGAAGAAGCTGTGGCGGATGAAGCCGGACTTTGAGAGGGAGTCGGCGGATGGCACGCTGGGGAATGTGGCGGCGGAGTACGTGCTGGATCGACTCAGGCCCCCGTACTGGTTCTCGGCGCATTTGCACTGCAAGTTCTCGGCGCTGAAGAGGTTTGATCTCGATGACGGCAAGGCAGCCGAGGATGGAGGGGAGAAGTTGGATGACAAGGTCGAAGATGCGAGTGCCTCAGCGCCCGATGCTGCCACTGTTGCCGCGCCTCCGGCCGCCAATCCTGACGAAATCGATCTTGACGACGACGAGGATGAAGTCACTGCTCCCCCGACTACCGCTAGTGGGTCCAAGGGGAATCCCGACGAGATTGATCTAGACGACGAAGACGAGGCAGAAGTAAGCAAGTCGGTCGCCGAAGCCAAGGATGCCGCGAAGGAGCCGGAACACCAGGCGTCCGTCCCAGAGGAGCTACGAGCAAAACTACCGGCCTCCTTCGCAAAGCCCGCCCCGAGACCAAAGACGACGCCCGGCCAGCCTGTGCCACCAGGCATCACAAACAAGCACGTCCGCTTCCTCGCTCTCGACAAGTGCCTCCCCAAGCGCAACTTCCTCCAGCTGCTCGAGATCAACCCCCTCGAGCCCTTACCGCCCACCGCGGAGCCCGCGCAGCCCACCCACGCCGGCCGCTTCCAGCTCCAGTACGACCCCGAGTGGCTCGCCATCACCCGCGTCTTCCACTCCCACCTCACCTTCGGCGACCGCGGCGCCCAGACGCCCGCGGATCTCGGCGAGCAGCACTATGCGCCGCTCATCGACGCCGAGCGCGCGTGGGTCGACGAGCACGTCGTCGCGCCGGGCAAGCTCGACGTGCCAGCTGACTTTGCCCATACGGCACCGCCGCACGAGGAGGGCCTGAACTGGCGGGGCGTGCCGGATCAGCCGTTCGAGTACACGAGTCCGCAGACCGCGGCATTCTGCGCGCTGCTCGGGCTGGAAAACCTCTGGGACGCGAGCGAGGAGGAAAGAATGGCGAGGAAGGCGGCGGGGCCGCCGCCGAGTTCCGGGTTCAGAGGGGGTCACGGGGGCGGCGGTCGTGGAGCCGGACGAGGGCGAGGAGGGCGAGGCGGCAGAGGGAGAGGGCGGGGCAGGTTTCACTAGGTGGAATGACACGATGTGCGTACAACAAAAATAGCATGCGGAGACATGATCAGAGGAAATTACTTTGTATTTTATATCTGATGAGATGTGGTCCACCAGCAAAATAGCATGCGCCTCCACGGAGAAGCTTGAGACGATGCGTATAAAGCGGACAGTCGATATTCCAAATCTAATAGACGTTTGACCCACGGAGGAGATGAAGAGTCGAACGCATATGCTGAGATGGGTAGGTGTCACGGAGGACGCATGACCAGGTATCTGCAGAGGGATGACACGGTTTCACAAGGGAGGTAAAGAGAAGAAGAAAAATCATGAGCCTCTCGGCTCGTCGAATCGTATACGCGTGGAGCCATGGTATCGTGAGTCCCGTCCCCAGAGCTGACCAGCTGTATATGCAAATGTTGCCTTTTGCGCCGTGCGCCGAAATCATTCCTTTCCGTTGCATCGTGGCTGTCGCTATGCGAGACCGCTGCTCTGCTCTGGGCGGAGTTAGTCTATTGATGGGACGAGTGTAGCAAAGGGCCGACGTACTGTCGAGACCCAGATAATCCGCCGCAACGAGCAGCTCGAGGCAGAGCTCGACGGGGATCTCCATGTCGGGAACATCCTCGTGGTCGCGGTACCTGTACCAGTACTGGAAATACTCGCAGATCTTCTCCAGCACGACGCCGCTGATATCGAGTCAGCCGAAGCCCCGTGTCTCTGTTTGCTGGCGGGAGCGTGTTGGGGGAGCTGTAGGATCAGGTCAAGTGTAGTGAAAATTTCATGTAGCCCGGCCATCGAGGATGGCGGTCTTTCGTTACAGCTTTGTTTGGCTTCATCATGCAGCCGAGGCGTGGTAGAGAGGTGGTGGTGTGACGGAGAGGAGGGATAGGCGGCCTACCTGATCTCGGAGAAGACGCAACGCCCTTCGATGGCCTCCTTGAACTGGCTCCTGGGGTCCAGCATGCCCTTGATCGCGGGCGAGATCAAGACTGACTCGCGCAGAACGACGAACTCATATCCGTCTCCTGACACGAGAGTCACGTACTTGCTCTCCGCGGGTGCCTCGCTGAAATCCATGGTGGAGATGGTCGCGGAGTGAAGGAGATGGGGAGGAGGAAAGTGGCACGAATGTGACTTTCTGCAGAAGCTGAATCACCTCCGGGAAAGGGGCAGTAGTACACTTGGAGACTTCTCAAAGTGATGCCGATGAGTGCAGGGAGGCGAGACGGCCAGCGTTCATCAGCCGGAAGACAGAGTAATGTAGGACGGAGGAAAATTGGAGTGAGGCCTATTGCTTTTGAAAGCTTCCGCACGGGCCAGTTCCGGGGGACATGCTGACGTAACACGTCAGCATGTCAATCAATCAGCCGCGTCGCGTCGCGTCTCCCAGCGCAAGCCCGCTGTGGCACCCCTCTACATGAAAGTCAACAATACCAGACGGGACCTGTTGCCCCTCAACCATCGGTTCAATCGCAAGTCGGTATGCGCTCGACTTCGATATGGCGCCTCGCAGGATCATAGCCGACTCGGACGACGAGGATGACGACCTTTCTCCCGACATTAGCCCGCGTAGGTCACCCGTTCACGATATACCTCCCCGCAATAAACACCCCGGAACGCCGACCATCGCCACCGGGACGAGCTCGACCGATTCCCGCTTCTTCCAATCCGTGTACGACCAACAGCAAGAGAGCATGAACGTGATAGCATCGCTTCAGTTCCTCGCTAGGGCCCGAGGAGATCCGATCCAGATCAGTTCATCCTCGACACACGAAACATTACAACCGACAGTATCCCCAACCAGACCTTCCGAGCAACAGGAGAAGGCTGCGAGCTCCAGTGTCATTGATCTGACACAGATCATGACGCCGGGCAGGGTTCAAGCGAATGCGCCTCCAAGGGACGTCTGGGACGTTCCTAGCAGTGCAGAAGAGAAGGGGCCGTCCAGTGCTGCGAGTGCCCGGCCGCTCAAGCGCAGGAAAACAGGCAAGAACGACAATGGCAACGAGGCAGCTGCTTTGGCGGACACGGACCAGCCGACGCAGCCTGCCACATCGCTCTATGTTGAACCCCGCATTCTTAGTCCAAGCCAGAGGATGCTTTATCAGTCGATCCAAACATCCTCTGACGAGCACAACAACAGCTCGCAGTTCGCGGCCCGCTATCAGCAAACAGGACTGGCAAACCATTCAAGCGGCTCGGCGACCATTGCATACCCTACACCCACTCAGGCGAAAGGATCAACAGGCCAGAGCAACACTCGTATGGATCCCGTACTAGAATCGCCGGCGGAAGGTCGCAGCAGGCGGGCCCGGGTGCCCGTAGAAGATCCGGCTTCGTCACCGGACATACTAGCAGCCGATGACATGCCCCCTCCGGATGCTAGGAAGAGGGATTCACCAGACGAAGGACTCGACTGGGCGGCCGAGGAATTGCCTCAAGAACGATACCAGCCCCGCCCGAGCCGGCGTAGAGCTGCGGTCGATATCAGCACCGATGTCGATGAAACAACTGCTGAGGAGTTGGGCTCAGACGCGCGAGCCTTGTTCGACCCTGGACAGGAAAGCATACCACCCAAAAGGCGAAGGGGTAGACCGCGGAAATCAGAGGAAGCCCCACCGCCAGAAGTGGAGGGTGAGCTCGCATCAACAGCACCGCCGACAACGGATCCCGACAAGGCAGAGCCGGTAGCAGAGGCAGAGGCAGAGGCCGTCGGTCAGCAGGAGCCGACGAAAGTTAAGCGCAAGCGGGGGAGACCGCGGAAGGCCGACAAGGAAGCCAAAGCTACCACTGTACCGAGTCCTACCGAGCATGGCGAGGCTGGCATGGACGCGGCTGAAGAGATTCAGAAGTCGAAGCAGGGCGGGGCAGGTGATGAGGTGAGCGGAAGGGGGACGGCACCTGAGGAGGGGTCACACCCTGCAACCCCTCCTCCCGCGGATGTGGAAAGTCGACCGCTGCAGAACAAGTCCGTGAACCAGGTCGGAGCTGCCCCGCCGAGGGAATCAACCACTCCACAGGCGGGGCTTGACAAGGGTCGTGTTGACATGGGGGCAGAAGAGGTTGGAAATATGACTGGTACGACGAAGAAGGCAACGAAAAGAGGTTCCTCAACACCACAACAGTCGACTCCTTCGAGCAAACCGCTCTACCGGGTGGGATTGAGCAAGCGGAGCCGAATAGCGCCGCTGTTGAAATCACTCAAGAAGACGTGAGGGTTGCGGGCAGAGCGAGAGCGCCGAGTTGGAACATAACGCTGTCAGAGATACATATTCCGGCATTGGACATGCAGACGTAAACCGAAGATGCTCTACACTACCTTTTTGCTGGCTTTGTCGAAAGAGGGATCCCGGCGCCTCGAGGTTGCGTTATATCCCACGTGCCCAGACGTCGCACGGCATGGTTCGTGGCCTTGGAGGGCTGTCCAGCCTGCAGGAGGCCCTGTCCGTGCATCTTGCGAATGAGCTAAGGGCCTGTGATGTGTGCCCAAAAGGGAGGCGGGAAGCGGGCAGCGGGCAGCGGGCAGCAAATATCCAGTGTCTGTCGTGTCGGACACTGCGGGGAGGCGGTAAGGAAGAAGGACCGTGCAGCGACCAGGCAGCGAAGAGAGAACCTAATTGCAAAAGATAAGACGACTCCGACCAGTTCTGTGGCATTCTGGGTCATGCTGATGAGAAGGCATCTACTTTACCTACCCTACATTGCCTCCCTAGGTAGGCAGTGGTGGGTGTGGTGCATTGGGGTCCGCCTCCTCGGTGCAGCTGCTCCGTAAGGTCTCACCACTGAGCGAGCTGTCTTACCAGTGGGTGGACCCAGCAGTCCAGTCTCCTCGTCTTGGCGGGCTGAGAGGAGGAGAGGTGGTTCAGGTCGAAATCTCTATTTCGAGCCATGCGGTCCGCGTTCCTCACGAAGTCACAAGGCGGTGGATCAGGTGGGAAGAAACTGTCCATTGCTGTCAGCTAGATGCCAGGGGCCTGTCGGTTGCTGCTGCTGACGTGCCAAGCCATTAGACACCTCGCTCCTCGGTCCGCGCTCCTTCAGCATTCCCACGAGGCTGACGTGACCACGTTGGAGCAGGCATCAGGAACAGGGTGGGCCGTCAGCCTGGGACTTTTATGTTTTGACAGACTTACGAGATGATGGCGGGAAATGTTGTTGAGACGATTGGAGGCTGGCAGAGTAGACGCCAGGGCCAGGTAGGGCTCCCAAGGCCGAGCCTAGCGCGTGGTGAAGATCACGATGTCGACGTCCTTTAAATTGTCTTCTCCAATGATATTGTAGGTTTGGTCATGATTGGGCGATCTGAGAGGGCCAACTTTGGGCCTGTGTCTCTTTGCATAGGGCCTGTCTCTGAGGTACATCCATGAGTGCGTGCCCGCCGCTGGCATGCAGGTATTCGGCATCATGGCTCATACAAGTGTAGCTCCTCATCCGCAAAGTGCTTAGTGGATGAATCGGAGCGGACGGAAAGTGGTCAATTGCTTCCACGATGACACTGAGATGAGGGTTGCCCAAGATGGACGCCAAAGTGCATTAGCTAGTACTACCTAGTAAAGCACGCTGTAACACTGCGCTGCAGGCTCCGGGTGAGGACCCTTGACCCTTCCATGTCCAGTCGCTACCTTAGCCCCTCAGCCGCTCTACGGGCAAGCACCCGACTGAGCTGAGGTCGAGGAGGGGCAGTCCCGGTGGGAGGCAAGTACACCCGGCGGGGCTCAGCGGTGAGGGGTACCTCGTGGGACCTGAATCAGTGCGAGCGGGTGACCGAATTTCGGCCAGTTTTTTATGACTCGGACTATGCCTCTTCCCGCCCACACGCCGCCGATTGTCGCCATTTCCTCCCACCACGCCTCCGGTCTTGTTTTTTTCTTGCACTCGCCCGTTACACGGAAGCCCGGTTTGGTTTGACGGTCGAAGCCAGGACATCCCGATCATATCGCGTCCCGCCCTGCCCTGCCCAGCTCGACCAAAACCCTCGACACATCCCGCAACCCCTCCTTCACCACCCTGGCGCCAGCCCCTCCTCCGCGCTCCCAACTTCACACCTCACACAACATGGCGACCAACGGCACCTCTGAAGGCACCGCCGCCGACACCACACACACCCAGTCGCAGCGCTACCTGAGCACTCGCGGCGAGGATACAGGCGTATGTCCCTCTCGATAGTGGCATTGGCCCTATGGGCAGTGCCCAACAGGTCTTGGCGTTCACATCCCCTCCGCTGACACGGTTCCGGCACGCAGTTCTCCTTTGAGGAGGTCGTCCTCAAGGGTCTCGCCAACGACGGAGGCCTCTACATCCCCGAAGAGATCCCGAGCGCTGGCAACTGGGAGAGCTGGAAGGACCTGTCTTTCTCCGAGCTGGCCTTTGAGATCCTCTCGTTATACATCTCCCGCTCCGAGATCCCCGCCGAAGACCTCAAGACCATCATCAACAAGAGCTACTCGACCTTCCGCGCCCCGGAAACCACCCCGCTGGTTCACCTCAAGGACAACCTCCACCTCCTCGAGCTCTTCCACGGTCCTACCTTTGCCTTCAAGGATGTCGCGCTGCAGTTCCTCGGCAACCTGTTCGAGTATTTCCTCGTGAGGAAGAATGAGGGCAAGACTGGCAGAGGTAGGTCTTGCTGGCCGGATATCGGCTGCATCCCCCCATCACGTTGGGCCCGAGGAGAATACTGATGGACTTGCAGACAGGCATCATCTGACCGTCGTCGGCGCGACGAGCGGCGACACTGGATCGGCCGCCATCTACGGCCTCAGGGGCAAGAAGGATGTCTCCGTGTTCATCATGCACCCCAAGGGCCGTGTCAGCCCCATCCAGGAGGCGCAGATGACGACCGTCCTCGACGAGAACGTGCACAACATTGCTGTGACGGGCACCTTTGATGACTGCCAGGTTGGTTCTGCGCCGCTGAAGTACACGCCCGGTGTGAACATTCTTACCTGACAACCCCTCAGGACATCGTCAAGGCTCTCTTTGCCGACCCCGATATCAACACGACACACAACCTCGGTGCCGTCAATTCGATCAACTGGGCCCGCATCCTCGCCCAGATCGTGTACTACTTCCACTCCTACTTCTCCCTCGCCAAGCAGTCCTCGTCCTTCAAAATTGGCGACAAGGTCCGCTTCGTCGTTCCCACGGGCAACTTTGGCGACATCCTTGCCGGCTACTTCGCCTTCAGGATGGGTCTCCCCGTCGAGAAGCTCGTCATCGCGACCAACGAGAACGACATCCTGCACCGCTTCTGGACGACGGGCCGCTATGAGAAGCACGAGGCGCCGGCCGCCGAGGCCGCCGGTGGCCTCGCCGTCGACGGCGCCAAGGCCCACGAGGAGGGCGTCAAGGAGACGCTGAGCCCGGCCATGGACATCCTCGTGTCGTCCAACTTTGAGCGGCTCCTGTGGTTCCTCGCGTACGAGTTCGCCTCGAGCGCGGGCATGGACGACGAGTGGAACAAGAGGCAGGCCAGCCAGGAGGTCTTCTCGTGGCTCAAGGAGCTCAAGACCAGCGGCGGCTTCGGCCCCGTGTACAAGGACGTCCTGCAGGCGGCCAGGCGCGACTTTGAGAGCGAGCGCGTCAGCGACGAGCAGACGCTCGAGACCATCCGCAGCTACTACAACTCGCGCTCGTACATCCTCGACCCCCACTCGTCAGTGGGCGTGACGGCGTCGCAGCGGTCCATGGGCCGCGCCGGCGCGGCGGTGCCGCACATCTCGCTGTCGACGGCGCACCCGGCCAAGTTCGCGGGCGCCGTGGAGCTCGCGCTCCAGAAGGAGGAGGGCTTCAACTTTGAGGACAAGGTGCGCCCGAAGGAGTTCATCGGCCTCGAGAGCAAGGAGAAGCGCGTCACCGAGGTGGAGAACGACTGGCAGAAGGTGCGGGATATTGTCAAGAAGCAGGTGGACGAGGAGCTCAAGGCGGCCTACTGAGGGATGCACGGGGAGGCCAGAGTGAGGCTCTCTGCTGCGGATGAACAGAAGAAGAAAAGAACAGAAACAAACTGAACGAAGTACATGCATTCATGTGGTTGGGCGGCCGAGACGGGAACTCGGCGCGGTGGAGGATGGGGCACTACATCTTTTGAGTATACTTCTTGGGGCGCGCTGTAAGTATTCGCTTCGGGGTTGGGGCTTGTTTCCGAGACGAAGATTCCCTTCTTAGAACAGAGATGGCGATACCCAGGCAAAGGGGAAATGAGAGAGGTTGAAAGGACACATGACCACTCAACCACTGTAGAAGTCGGATAGGCCCGGGCGATCATGTCTCGCTTTGTGTTCACATATCGGAATTGATCGCGGGTCGCTCGGTGAGATTTGGCACCAGTGTTGAGGTGAGGGCACGACGACCCAGACAAGGCCGGGTTGTCGATTAGATAAGGAAATGTGGAGATGGCACGTGCCATCGCTGTCAATGTCTCTCGATAAGGCCGTCTTGAGAGCTGTTCCCGTCTGGACACACGAACCAAGTTATCGGTTCTAGCGAGGGAGTGAGTGACGAACGGGAAGATCAATTTGTTTCCGGTCATTTCAATCTATTCCGAGCGTAATTCTGCAGGCTGCGACATGCGACAAGCGCCGCAAGGGGCAGTGCCACAGGGCGGTTCTTCGTGCAACCATGCGGAAGCCTCAGCCCGCTGCTGTCTTGGAGGGGACCGGGCGGGCTATCGTGAAGCCAGGGCACGAGCGAACAGGCCTCGGTTTGTCCTCTTGGTCTGATGGCCAAGCACACTGCAAACCAAGTATTCTCCCCGGTCAATGTCACCGCCGCTTTTTGGGCGCCAGGCTCCTCTCTTCCTGGCCAGGATGCCGACGCCCATCCAGACTCCAACGGCCGTGGCTCGCGCCATTGAATGCAAGCTCTCAATCGCCCTCACGGCCATTGGACGGGCGCCCCGCCAAGCGGCCAGCCGACTCGCCCGTCGACCAACCGAACAAGGGACAGCGAGGAAGCGTCCGCATCTGTTATCGGATTGCTGGGCGGGGGATCGTCATCGACACCCTTACAGACTGACCTGGCCGGGATCGTCCCAACCACCTCAAGCTTTCTTTCCCCGCTATAGCTCGACTGCGACTAGCGACGGGAAGGTCTGCCATTCATTCATACCTTGTTCACACCTTGACGAGAGAGCCGGAGAGCAAGCTTCCAGCCCTGTCACCCTTTCAGTGACCCCGCCCCATCCACAGGAGCTCCGTCTCGTTTGGGGAAAGGATTATGCCAATCCTGCCGGCTTCTGCTGCTGCACGCCTTGGTCCAAGGTGCAGGCGCGTGTTCTCGTTACCGCCGTTGGCCGCAGCTCAGGGCCGAGACAGCTTGTACCACCTACTCCCGCAACCGGGCAGATGCCCTTCCCCCTCCCCCTCTCGGGCCTGACTTGCCATGGCCCTGGCTCATGATGTGATGCTGTGATCGCAGCTAATGCTCCAACCGGTCCACGAGCGCCGCAAAGGATGGCTGCATGCGAAGCTAAGGCGCTTGGTGCAGACCGCTGCCGTCCTCTGTGCCTTACATAGCTCAGAAGCTGCCCGGATCTGGCTCTGCCGTCATCGTCTCCCTCATCTCTCCTGTTCCTCCTCTTGACCTCGTCTGTTTGGGTGTAGCAAGCTCGGGCGCATTGGCCTGGTGACACTTGACCTTGAGAGCCCAACTGATCATCCAGCCTACCTCAATACCACCGACGACGCATGTCAAGATGGTCTTTACATCCCTGGTCGTTCTCCTAGGGGCGCTCGTCGCGACGTCGTCGAGCCAGGAGACGGAGACTGCGAACAACACGTCCGCTACGGTATGGGGCTCGGTCGTGGTCATGAATCATGGCGAGCGCACTCCTCTCGGCTCCTCACGCTACCCTGCCCTCACCCCTCAAGGCGCCCTCCAGATGCGCGAGCAGGGCAGGGTCTTTCGGTCTCGGTACCTTGCAAGTCTCGCTGGAGACAACGCAGGCCGCCCGGCGAGCAACATCACCGACCCTCTGCCCATCCAAGGGCTGGGCCGAGATGCCATCGACAACAGCAACTTGGCACTGTACTCACTGACCGAGGATGCCGTCGTCGCCGGCGCAGTCGCCTTCATGCAGGGCCTCTATCCTCCAGACCTGGAGGCATTCCCCAGCTCCCACGGGGGCGCTGACATTTCCATGAACATCCCGGCAGATGCCAATTACACCTACCCTCTCGGAGGCTACCAATATCCAGCCATCAACACCTTGTCAATCTACGACGAGAGGTCGATCATGTGAGTCTGCTTCACAAGCCCACCTCATTCATGGATCACCTGCTAATAATGTACTGCAGGCTCCAAGGGCATGCCACATGCTGGAACTGGCAGTGGACCATTCAAGATGTCCAGAACGATCCCCTCATGCAGAGCTACTACACCAGCAGCCAGGAGTCGTACGACCTCGCCTTCAAACGCCCACCCCTGGCAGGCACATTCCCCGACCACGAGATCAACTTCTTCCGCGCCAACGAGCTCTACGACTACGCCCAGTACGAGTACGACCACAACAAGATCGTCTACGACGGCATCGAAAGCTGGCCCTCCCCGTCCACCGCCTTCGAGACCCTCGGCACCAACGCCCGCCGCTGGCAGCAGGCCCTGCACGCCAACGCCGCCGTCTCGGGCCTCTCGACAGACGACCCCATCCGCACCATCGCCGGCAGCACCCTCGCCGGTGGCATCCTCGACCAGCTCCGCGGCGTCATCGGCCAGCAGGGCGAGGGCGCCAAGCTCTCCGTCCTCTTCACCTCGTCCCCGTCGCTCCTCTCCTTCTTCGCCCTCGCCGGCCTGCGCACCGCGCAGACGAGCACCGACAGCGACTTCTTCGGCATCCCCGACCCGGCCGCCGCCATGGCCTTCGAGATCGTCGGCGACGAGCCCGGCAGGCCCGGCGTCTTCCCGGACGAGGACAACCTCTGGGTCCGCTTCATGTGGCGCCGCAACTCGGAACCGGACGCACCGCTCGTCGGGTACGAGCTGTTCCGCGGCGCGAAGAACGAGTACGTCATTCCCTGGTCCGACTTCCGCAGGCGCATGGCCGACATCGCCATCGACGTCAGCGACTGGTGCGACGCGTGCGCGTCGGAGACCATGGTCTTCTGCCGCGCGCGCTCGTCGCGGAACGGTTCCTCGTCGTCCCCTGCGCTCGGCGGCGAGGGCGGCGGCGTGCATAACCCCGTTGTCGCGGGCGTTATTGGCGCCGTCGTCACGCTGGCCGTCGTCGCGCTCGTGATGATCGCGGCCGCCGTGTTCGGGGGCGTGCGCATGTACCGCCGCACCAAGGACGACGGCGACGGGACGAAGGGCGCCGGCGGCTTCAAGGGCGCGGAGAAGATGGCGAGCGACGCGGACCTGTCGCTCGGTCGGGGCGGGATCAGGCACGAGCGCATGGGGAGCTGGGAGCTGCGCAGCGGCGGGGACGGTGGTGCCAATACCGCGACGGCCGCGGCGACGCAGAACGATTTCGCGCCGGATGAGGCTGGAACGGGGTATTTTGGCGCGGGTCTCTCCATGTCGCATGAGGGTGCAGCGCCTCGTCAGAGGCAGGTGGTCGACGACGATGGCGTCAGCGCCCTGAGTGCCGATATTGGCGGCATGCCTGTAAGGCCTAGGGAGAGCATCTAAGACTAGATGCGGGGCATGGTCTCAGAAGTGCTCAAGATGCACAACATCGGCCTGGCATGTCCGGCGAGGCGGTGCGAGAAACTGGAGCGAAAGGCGAGAGGAGGATGTGCGCATTCTGTCATTTCTGGTCCGTTCCTTCATGATACCCTTGGACATATACCCTTCTTGACGATCTCTCGGTCTGTTTTACCTGGGGTGTTTTGCTTTACGGAGGTGTTATGTTTTGTCACTGGGCGTTCTGGTGGTTTTGGGATTAGGTTCATGTTCTGGGTGTACGCGGCAATGGTAGCAACAATATCGAACATACGATTACTCGAAATCTTGTGAAATAACCTTCCTGTAGTACGTAATTCAATCTGGTTTCGATGAACTGAAGTGACAGAAATACGACGACAGAGGTGTACAAAACGAAGGGCCAGTATGAGAAGTCCATGAGTTATGAAAGGGGGAGAAAGGGGGAGAATGTTCCCAACATCCGGGAATGGGGGCTATATAAACGACAAGAAAGCAACATGCGCGGCTGATAGAGACACGACTGAAACAATACCGTACTGGGGCCGTGATGAGCTCGGAGAAAGTCGCCGAAGCTGAGTGGGAAGCGTGACAAACACGATGTATCAAGGGCCGAATTCCAAATGGCGCGCATCACCAGGGAATCCAGCCGAATACTGCGTGGAATGGTCGCCATATGACTGCGTGAAGAACCCCGAGTCAGCGTCAAAAGACTGGTGGTCGCAGTGGTTCTCCGTCTGGGACGGTGCCATGCCGGCACCCGTGAAGGACGGGTCCCCGAGCGACGCGAAGAGGTCAAAGTCAAACTCGAAGAACTCCGTGGGAAGCAGGGGGACGGAAACGGGCGGCGGGGAATCGGCCTCGGTCACGGGCGTCGCGGCCCTGCTCTTGTTCGGGTCGGGCATGTTGGCCAGGTCGTCTGGCGACTCGATGGCCTGGTACGTCGAGAAGAGCTTCATTATGGCGTCTTGGACGACGGTCGTGAGCCTGTGCACCATGCGCTGCTCCAAGGCGATGGCTTCGCGGTCCAATTCGTTCTCTAGAGCTTGCTGAATGGCCTTGGGCCCGGCGTCGCGGCAGAAGGTCGTAAAGGGCTTGAGCTTCTCGTAGGGGATGGGGAACTTCGAGGCGGTGCGGGCATCCTCGGCGGCGTCGTAATCTTACCCAGTGTTAGTTATCACATCTTAAGTAGGGGTGACTCTAGTGCGAAGTAAGGAACCTACAAGGCGACGGCATGTCCGGGCTGCCCTCAGCCACGCCGAACAGAATGGTGTAGATCTCCTGCCAGCGCTCGACCTCTGACTTCTTGCCCTTCTTCCGCATCAGCTCGGCCTGCTTTTCGTCGAAGCCATTGACGGGATCTAGCACGTGCCGGTCCTTGACAGCACAAGGCCGGTCCATGCGCTGGTGGTCCTCGAGCGCGTTCTCCTTCTCGAAGTACTCGCAGCAACGCTTGCATTTGTACTTTGGGAGTCTGTGGCGTCGGTCCAAGTGCTCTCTGAGAACGAATCAGACGATTTGTCACATTTGATGGGAGAGCTTCAAGGCTTACTTCATGCGATGTACCTCGTCCCAACCTGGGCCACTGCAGGTTCTCTGGTTCCTGAATTTCTCGGGGAATCGTTTGTAATAGGGGCAAGCAAACTTTTGGTGGTTTTCGGTGACTGTCTTGGTACGTTTCTTACTCTTGGATGGATTCCTCTCGCCGCCCTCTTCATCATCGTCGCTGTCACGAGAACCTCTCTGGCTCTGGCGCTTCTGCCCGGCCACCGGTTTGGTTCCCCGTTCGACGCGAGGTCTGGGGTTGGCGGTAGTTGTCGCAGCCCTGGGGGGAGATCCTCCCTCCGCGTCACAAGCTGCCCTCTCGAGGGCATCGAGATGTTTGTCAAGGCATGGCTGGATGAGAGCCATCAATCTCTTGATCAGCTCGGCCCTTCTCTGGTAGATGCGAGCTTGGATGTAGGCGTTTGTCTCCGGTGACTGGAGGAACCTGCTAGCCGACGATGACGGCCCACTATGAGGTGACGGTGATCCACTGGCCCGGGGAGAGGGTGACTGCGCCGGCGTGCTTGACGCTGAGCTGCGAGAGGCTTGGGATGTGTGGCTCCGACCTCCCTCTCTGTCCCTGCGGGAAGATGCGGGTGACTGGTTTTGGGCCACGACGGTGACGGTCTGTATTAGGCCTACGGTGTTAGCCCTCGCTGTGGAGTGTATGATGATGAATCTTACCGAGGATTTACTGCTTGATTGCCCTGAAGCTGACTGCTTATCGGACACTGATCGCCTGGTCGGGGAAGCTTTTCCCTCTCGAGGCATATCCAAAGAGTCAAGCACCCTACGGCGTTTCGGGGAACGCTCGTGGTGACAGGTCTCTGGGCGGCGGTGTTTGGGGCGGAAGACGTTCTTCAGGTGAGAGATGCTGGTGTAGACTCGGGCAAGGGCAGACAGCTGTCGGGGCAGGTCATCGAGGTCCTGTGATCGAGAAAGTTTGGGGAAGAAGGGTCTGTCAACACTGATATCACGTCTTCTCGTTGCGAGCATGTTCTCCTGTTAATATCGGTGGGGACTCATGTTAGCAGAGCCTGGTGATGTTGCCGTGCTGTCTTGATGGCTTATCAGCTGCGGTAGGAGAAGAGAGTAAGAGCTGCTGAAGTCAGCTGGAAGCGAGCAAGGCTACAGAGCGTCGCTTTCCATGTCATGAGCGAGGGAACAGGATTATATCTGTAGAAACACCAAAGCTGCGCAGATGCGCAACCCCGATCCTGAGCAAGAAACAGGTGGTAAGGCTCCCGCCCCGAGTTGGAGCGCCTCCTGGGCAGGGAACATGCATATGCTCCCCAGCGCGCAAATCGTTGCCGCGCTCGGGTGATCGCGGGGAAACTGCCCGTCACCGTACAGCGCGCAATGTCGCGCAGCATTGACGGCATGAAGAACAGCGGACGTGAGGTGCGCAGAAGTGCCGCCCTCCAAGATCCTCTCGCGCGCGTGCTCAACGTCCATGAGATGGCCCATGGCGTTCATCCTTTTGGGACCTTTATAAGTTCCATAGCGGCGTGTTCCTCGAGACACGGCTCCAATTGAAAGGGCATTGTGACGGCAAGATTCCCCAGGGAGATAGTGCGCAAACAACCAAGCTTGCAGAGCCGATATCTCATCCCGCTGTTCAGCAAAGCCGACGACCGGTATTCCAGCCCCTGCACTTGCAGATCCGCCATAACCGGAGAGCTCGGTCGCCGAATACGTGCTGCCCCCTCAATTCAACCCAATTCGTTGGCAACATGTCGAATCCATCGCACGGGCCGTCCATGGAACTCTCCAGTGACAGGTATGGTCAGGTGCATGCCACGTCAACCATTGTCAAGCATGACGGCTGCTGACGACCAACAGGGAAGAGAAGCCACAAAGTTCTGCCATGCTTGCGAGGTACTTGACGGATTCGACACCGAGCACGGCAGATAAGCTGGTCTGCAGGGCGGAGGCTGACGACGGGCAAATCGGGACGAATGAACACGTGAGGCGGACGATGCAGGTCATCGAGGCATTGGTCGACAAATTGAAGCAAGCTGAACCATCCCCACGCTCTTCAAGTACGGAGACGTGCTAATTGGTGCCCACGGCAACAAGGGTGTGTCGAAGGTGGCATCGGAAGAAGCAATGGAAGAAAAGTGCAAGCTTGGCTGGACAGGACAAAGTCAGGTTGGGGAATGCCGGAGTGGATGTTGACGAAGGAAGGTTTGGAGGTCTCAGGACGACGTGGGTGGCTTAGTATAACCCGTACCAAATCCAAGGTTCACGTGGCTTACTCAGCGAAGTGTACCTAGTACGGCATTATTTCTGCCCCTGAGTGCGGGCAAGAGCCATGGTGACGAGTCCAGTACACAAGGAATTTTCCACCCTCTTTTCCCCATGAGCTGCCGAGAAAACCCATGGATGGGCATTTCCGGATTCTCTTGTACGCGTAAGGCATGTCAATTAAGGTTCCAATGGCCAAATTGACTTCCGCCTGTCTCAGACTTCGGGTGCGTGCCTGCGTCAACTACACAAGATCATACTTCGACTAGCAGGCCCCGAACGCGACAAATATCTTGCCTGGACGCCCGCCGGGCCTGTTCCATCTTACTTGCTCTACGATTTCAAAATCAGAGCTTGTGGAGATGCATCCAGTACGTGTTGGAAGACCAGGGTCATCCGGTCCTGTATTCTGTGACGCCTACAAGATATCACCACGATTCGAATCTCGTCAAAGGCGGCCATTCAACCTCCAGAGATTGCCACGCATCGCTGGTTCCGTTGACCTGGCGACGTGGGGGGAACATGGGAGCCTTCCAAAGCTTGATTCTTCGAGATCTCCTTACTGTCCACCGCGACGTTGCAGGCGCGAATCACCCTCCTCGCCGACAGAGTGATGGGTGCAGCGTTGTTCGCCGTCTAGATGCAACTGCAAGCTGACCAAATACAGAAGTCCGAACGGCTCGCATCGTTATCTCGGAAGCCGATCGCACGCGCCCCTTGTGTTTACCTACAGCTCACAGGCTGCGCATCGCACAATCGCCGAACCCTCAGATCCTCCTTCCGAGACCCCGAATGGCTTCGTGGCAGACTGAGCGCGAAGTATGCGCCCTGTGAAGCGATTCAACAGGGAGGGTATCTGGAATCCGTGGCCTGCATATCATACAGTCCAGTATCGAGCAACGGATGATGATAATTTCGCGACCGCTGTTTGCCCAATCGCCGAGCCGATCGAATCAAACCGAACGAGCACGATAAACCCATCAACCATCACTCGAAGAGTTGAGCAATAATAACCGTGAACCAACGTACGATGACACATAACAAACACATTCCTATCTTCTTACTCTGGAACCATATGTGGATAGTCTGGAGCCCACTCAAAGTCTCTCCGAACAACCAAATAATCCCAGTCCGGAGCCCAGATCCGGAGCTTGAGTGGGTTTATGACATGGAAAAAACACTCAATCAGCATTTTCGTCACTTCCAGTGGGTTGCCAAGTCTGTGTGTCTCAGTTGATGGGCATTACAAGACTTCATCAACTTCACTCGGGCTGGCGGGGACTAAGATTGCATGTCGTGGAACACTGGCACGCTGGAGCTACCTTGCACGACTCATCAGAGTCAATACCCACTCGCGAGAGACTATACGGACGCACCACTGAAGACGCTTAGGGGCCTTCTGAGTGCTTAAAGACTGAGCTCTCTGGCTTGTCTTTCTCTGGTTGTGCTTGCGATGCGCTCAAACGGGTAAGTTCTCGCTTTGGAGCTCAAGCGCAGTCGCAGCAATCACAATTACAGCCTGGAGCACCACAATCCGGCTTTCGGCAACAGGGGTATCTTGCTTACTTCGCCCAAACCGATGTCCACGGTTGTCTACTGTTATTTGACTGGGCAATGAGCCCTCAGGCCTCTGAAGTCGCACGCATGCTCATGCACTGCGAGTATCATTGCGGACATCGGATCGAGCAACATTTAGGGACTTCCAGTGGCGTGATGATTGGCTTCTGTCTCAAAGGTGCTACAAGCACAAGTCGGTTACGAGCCTGCGAGGCATCACGCCGAAGTGTCAATCGCGGCATCCGCGGCACCCGCGGCACCAATCCCACAAGCTTGCTTCAGACCCTCGCAACGTACCAGCCTCACAGCGCCGCCCGCTCAAGGTTCCGAGCAAAGTTGTTCGAGTTGAAGGGCACGTTGGCCGCCTCAAAGTTCGTCGTATTCAGGGCTCTCCGTGCCGCTTCAGTGAGGCTCTCGTACGCGATGAGTGGTTGCTGCCCACCCTGCTCATTGGTGAAGATGATTTGGTGGTTGACAGGCCAGAAGTGGCGGTACCCTAGCCTGGGTCGTGTACCGGAGAAATCGACAGAAGAGGCCTGGCGAACGTCGAATCCGCCGTGAGCAGACGCCGCGACGCCGAGGACGGTAGCGTCGGCCGAAGCCGAAGACAGCCAGACAACAGCCGACTCCCAGTCGTGGCGATGGCCGAAGCCAGTCGAGGGGGAATCCTTGGGCATGTACCAGGCGTACATGATGGCGTGGCGGCCGTTGTAGGTGCCCTGTCGGGCGTAGATCTGGCCGGTTGAAGACGAGCAGCCGCTGCTGGGGCTTCCCGATGGGTTGAGTCCGCCTCTGCGAAGCGTCAGCGATTGTCCAGCATTGCGCTGAAGTTGGCGACCTACCCAGTGTCGCCTGCGGCGTTCACGGCAGGGAACGGCACACAGCCGGTGAAGACCTTGAGCCAGGGCTTGTACTTGAGGTACAGCTGACCGCTAAGGCCAGAGGGGACCGTCTCTGGGAAGCCGACGACGGCGTCGTGGTTAATGACGGCGCGGGCTTCGACCGGGGCCGCGATCGCGGCCGATGCGGCCCCGAGCCATGCCACGAGTCTAATGAGTGAAGCGACCATGGTGTACAAGACAGAACTGCCAGAAGACGAGGCGACGAGACCCTTGAGACGAAGGGGTGCGTTTGAGCAAGGCTTTCGAGATACCTTGGAAAGTACACCGCTCGCGCCGACCGGAGTTGGCAATGCGACAGCTATATATCACCGTCGGAAAAGTCACCTTCATCGGGCTTGTGGCACGGCATTGGAGCGCTATTGGACGGCAGTCGATAGTCAAGCCAGAACCTTTGGCCTTACGGCCATTGCTGCGAGCGCGTGTAGGGGAACCCTCGTCGATTGGGCCGAGCTACCCCTGCAGCAACCACGGCCACGCTGCACTTATCGAACTGCCGATGGTGTGCCACGGGATGAGGCTTTTCAGGAAGGTCGTTGTCGACCCCGCTGCGCCGTGGTCGGCCGGCAGATGATCCTCCGGCTCACATCCCGATTCGGCATCTGGGCCGGGATGCGATGATACCTTACCCTGGCCCCGAAGCCAGGAGGGCACGACACTGAAGGGAACAAACCGCAAGTCGCCAGAGGGCCGCGTGCGACCACAATGTCCTTATGTTCGCCGCGGTGCCCCATAGGAGCTATATCGACTCTGTCAACCAGACAAGTGAAACATATAACGCTATGAAAAGTGACAGGAGACAAAGGAGGTCATAAAGTCTTACACGACTCAGGCGCCATTGTAACGCTGGGGACTCAGTGGGTTCGTTGCCAAGATATTGCCCCACGTCCTGACGGGGCCCGTTCTGACTCGGACCCTCTGACCTCTCTGCTCGACGCTTTGGAGATAGAGACGTCTGGCTCACAGACAATCTCCATGGTCACGATATGCATCTAGATCTCGGTCCCGCGGCGGGCAGCGTGGGTGGGACGGTGGCTGTCATTGGTGGTCTCGAGCAGCCAGCACGGTGAGCGACATGTCAGATCTTGAATATCATCTCGATTATCATCGGCCATTGCTGGCGCCTCATCAGTGGTATCATCCAACCCAACGTACTATATGTAAACATGCACATGCAATCCCGAATGCAATCCAAAAACAAGAAAACCGCCATATGCTCATATGTGTCAGTTCAAATCCCAGTTCTCGCCCCACAGATCGTTGAGGCTGAAGCCCAACGTCTCGAGCGCAAAGTCGGACGAGAAGCCCTGTGCCTGGATGTGAAGGTCAGCGAAAGCCCTCGGCGAGGCGGCGCGGGGTAGGGGTTCACGTACGGCTGGGTCCATGGCATTCGTGAGCCACGGCATCGGCGCCGGGGTGCCGTCGACGCCGCCCTGGCTGGACGGGAAGACGGGCATGGAGAAGGGCGTGATGGCCTGCGCGCTCGTTAGACGCGGCTCGCCGCCGTGGCCGGTCAGGGCACCGACCTTGGGCCGCTCCATCAGCTCCATGCCGTCCATCTTGGCGGCGTCGAGGGCGTGGGCGGCGGACGCGGACGCGACGGGCGGCTCCTGGCAGGACAGCAGCTTGTAGTGCAGGTTGACGAAGCGCTCGGCGGAGGCGGCCTTGGCCTGCTCGGGCGACTTCACGGCGAGGTGGATCTCGAGGAGGCCGAAGGCGGCGCACATGATGGAGTAGCCCCAGGGCTCGTTGTTGCCGCAGCGCATGAGGCGGTCTTCCTTCATGGCGAGGCAGCGCTCGAGGAGCTTGACGGTGTGCTGCGAGTTGATCATGATCATGTGCGTCGAGCCGCGGGGCTGCAGCATGGTGACCTGGCACAGGTTGACGGCGGTGGTGAGGGCGTCCTCGCGCAGGAAGTTGAGGCAGCGCACGCCCTGGTCGTAGAGCTTGTCGTGGAGGAGGACGATGTCGCGCGCCGCGTTGTAGTAGATGATCTCCGAGTATTGGTACTTGGCGTTGGTCTTGCGGAGCTTGAGGTAGCGCTGGTGCAGGGGCACGATGTACTGCCGCAGCTGGATGTGGAGCAGCGTGTAGGCGAGGAGCGGCCGCTTGCCGCCGTGGCCGTTGTTGCCGTCCGTCTCCCAGGACGGCAGGCAGTCGATCTCGCGGGAGATGTCGTTGGTGAAGCGGATGACCTGGTCGTAGTCCATGTCGCCCGGAGGTCCGCTGAGCAGGCGGCTCAGCTCGATGCGCAGGGGCAGGCTCTGCCGTGCCAGGTTCTGATACGAAGAGTAGGTGAACTCCTTGCCGGCCTTGGAGGCGGGTAGTTGGGTCGAGTTTTCGTCAAAGTCGTCGTCGTCGAGGTTCCGCGGGGGGCTGACATCGTAGTGCAGCTGGCTGACCAGCGACGGCAGACCGTGGTCGAAGCAGGCCTGCATGTCGAACTCGAGCATCGTTGCCCACAGCCGACGCCTCATCTCCTGGTTGTACACCGTGATCTTGTTCCCCATGTGGCCGGGGTCACGGTGCAGGCCGACGGAGATGCCGTCTTGTATGAGGGCGCCCGCGTTGGTCCAGAACCTCTTCTTCTTGATGGTGTTGACGCGCTTGCCGAGATACAGAAGGCAGGATATTTGGTAGTGTATCAGCCGCCTGTGCTTCATGCTCTGCTTGGCCTGCCACTCCTGCACCGCCAGAATCCACTTCTCGGCCTGGTTGTGGGCGATGGAGATCATGCCGGTGAACCGCATCTGCTCGCGCGTGTGGATGCAATTCGAAACGGCAATCATGGCGAGTAGCAGAGCAGTGAAGGCAGCGTACCGAGACTCAGAGGGGTTCTCCCAGAACTGTGAGTATTCGCGCCTGAAGATGGGGATGTGAACGATGCGATGGAGCTGCTCGAATTGGTCGAGATACACCTCCACGAGGGTATCGACCTCTGCCTTGGGTGGCAGCAGGGACTCGAGGGTCAGGTCTCGCTGGAGGAAAGCCTTCTCGAGCTCTTCCTTGCGCTTCTGGCGATCCTTCATGTCATGGGCGCGCGCAGGCCTGAGCCACTCATCGGCGGTCTCCTGCATGAAGCCGCCCAGGCCACCGAGCTCGAGGAAGGCCATGGTGGCGTTGTGAGGGCCGAAATAGCGAGTCCTGAACTCCTTGCCGCGGAAGAATCGCAATTCGGCCTTTTCGTTCTCCGAAAAGCCATAGCATGCTGGGTGCACGGTGTCGGCTTCCGGATCTGAGGGGCTCCGAGGGACATCGTCCTTCTGCGTGAGGGGTGAATTGGTGGCTGCCACGGTGCTGCCATCGAATGAGGCTGACGAATGAGTGAGCTGGTTCTTCAATTGGGCGACTTCCAGCTCTAGCCTGCGGATCCTGTCGTGGTCCTTGACGGCCTCGCGGAACACGGGCGGTTCGGTGTCTCGAGTGGCCAGTGAAAAATCTGTGGCGCCGTGTCGACGGGAATCGAGCTGCGCGAACGCGGGCGGCACGCCAGAGCTGGCGTTCATGACGACCCCTGACTTGGTCTCGTACGTGCATCTGTCAGGAGTGCCGCTCTTGATGCAGCGCTGGCAGGGGTAGCCTCTGTCGCACGACAGCTTACGCCTGCGGCACTCGAGACAGCTGAGGCGCACCCTCTGTCGCTTGCGCGGCGGCTCCTGGGAATGGGCGTCATCGTCGTCATGGTCCATGTGCGTGGTGTGCGTGCCAGCCAGGCTGGCAGTGTCGTGAGAGTCGTCGTCGAAGGTCATTGTGCCTCGTGAATCCGTTTCTTGGGGGTCAGATGAGGGCGTTCACGCGAACCGTTGCATGTGAGGATCCACGATCGGGCTTGTCAACGTCCCACGCTCGGCGACCGGGATTTTTCAGATATACCGTAGGTGAGAAGCAGCAGACATGAGCTCCGGACCGGAGATCGAAAGAGTCACGTCGCCTGTTGGGATCCAGACTCTTCGACGGCGAGAAAGCGTTACGCCGAGTCAGGCAGCTCGGCAATTGGAGGCGGGATGTTCAGGTGCTAACAGACGTGCACCGGAATTGAGTGGTTGGAAGATGATAACGTAATGGGAGCTCGGAGAAAAAGCCTCAGCTCGGCGACCGAGGGGCAAATTCGGAGCAAATTGGCCAGGTCAGGGATTTCTCTCACCAAATCTTCATCTTATCAGATCGCATCATTTATGTTCCGTCTCCGCCCCGCATGTACGCAACCAATCACCAGGCGAGTCGCCACGCCTCTTCAACGGGTCTTGACGCGGTCTGCATCCACCACGATGGAGATCATGTTCCGTGTCTCAATCCTTGACCAACCATGGTCCGACCAGCCAGCCACATGCACGACAGCTGACAGACCTTTTCCTTCGAGCAGCGTTCCCGGAGCACCCGACTTGAACATCTCTCGTAATCATCACGAGCCCTGGCCTTGCCATTGAGTCATCGTCTGGTGAAGGCCGGCCCTGACGCCAGCTTGCCACCCTGATAGCCAGGTGCCAGGCAGGCTCCCAAGCTCCGCGGGAACCTTCGCGCGCATGGACCCCGTCCGTACGTAAACATGTCGGTCCCCCGCTTCTGCCGCGACCCTGAGGAGATCCTGACTCAGCGAGCTGCACCGTCTTCGTACGACCTGGCTCGAGTGGCTGTTCTGCCTGTCGTCGAGCCACAGCAAGGGATCGGATGGTGTTCACGATGAGCAATTGAACCGCGTGTCTTCTGCTGATGTGTTCATGCAGTTCCGTTGTCAATGAGAGAGACAACAGACAGAAGGTGGAAGAGCCCTCCTTCGACGCCGCTTTGACCCATACTCGATGCTTCACGTCATGAAACACGGAGGGCCAACATGGCCATCTGTTCGCAAACAATGTTCATACCTTTCGAAGCTCCCTCAATTCAATCCAATTTGTTTCTTATTCATGTGATGCTGCAGTAGCATACGAGACCAATCGACGGAATGATCTGAGCTTACTGCTCCTGTGCTGGACCATGCATCGTCCCATCCTATTGAGCCTCTTCTGCCTATGGGCTGCGGGAACAGCCGTGGCCGAATACATTCTGGGACGGTCGGTGGACAGATTCATCACAATCTGGCTGGGGAAGCAGGTGTGTACCGAAGCCGAGCCGAGCGGCGGCACGAGAGGCATGGCTAACGACCTCAAGAATTACGCAGATGTCATCCAGGATCCCGACATTCTCGAGCTGAAGAAGCAAGGCATTCTCTTGACCAGCTACTACGCGCACTCGCATCCCAGCCAGGCGAATTACTTCGCGGCAATTGCTGGCGACTACTTCGGACTAGATCATGATAGCCACGTGCGCGTCCCGATCAAGATCTCAACCGTCGTGGACCTGTGCGACTGGAGAGGGATAGACTGGAAAGCGTACATGGAGGACCTCCCTGGGCCTGGGTACTTGGCCTCGGGTAGTGACGGACAAGATGGCGACCAAGTATGGGACTACGTGCGGCAACACAAGTATGTCATTCCGCCGCACGCCGTTCGACATGATCGCTGACCGTTGGTACAGCCCTTTCGTCTCGTTTGACAGTATTAATCTCAACGGCAGTCGGCTCCTCAACATCGTGTCGTTCGAGGACTGGAAGGAAGATGTCGCGGCCGGAACGGTACCGCAGTACGCGTTTCTGACGCCGAACATGATGAACAGCGGTCGCAACTCGTCCCTCCAGTTTGCCACGAAATGGGCCCGGGGATTCATCGAGCCAATACTCGGTGGAAGCATCAAGGGGCGTACACTCGTGGTCCTGACGTACGACGAGGCCGCGGATGGAGACGGGCCCAATCAGGTCATGTCTCTCCTACTCGGCAGCTCGATCCCTGAAAGCAAGAGAGGAACGGAAGACGACACTTTCTACACGCACTACTCGATGCTGTCCACCCTTCAGTTCAACTGGCAAATGCCGACTCTGGGTCGATACGACGTGGGTGCCAACATTTACCAATACATCCAGGACCTGGGCAGTCAAGTCCTGGTACCCAACAAGGACCCTCCGAACAAAGGTCTTGTCAACAACACGGCATCCTACCTCGGGCCACTCCACAGTTCTGCGGACAAGACCGTCGGCTATCCCCCACCCAACCTAGGCCTCAAAGGCTCCAGCGGGCTGGGAGTTCTTGATCACGTCAGTCGCCTCTGGGGCATTCATTACAAAGAGGAAACCCCCTACCACGGGAACGGCACACTGTACGATGCGACCTTCCCTCCGGAATTGGGTCCGCAAGTAGTCGTCGAAGAGAACGACGATGAGGACGAAGGAGACGACGACGATCACCACGACCTCGCGCATTCTGCTGGCCACTCACGATAGCGTCATGTGCGCGCGTCAAGCGTTTGCTGTGCCCTCTTCCGAATCTGTCCTGGACAGCTGAAAATGGCGGTTTCTCGGTTGCGATCGGGCATCAATCACATGGCTCATCGTCCTCTGCTCGTGCGTCACCTGGCCATTTGGCATGTGCGAGGGCATCAGCAGATCGCTTGACAAACAGTAAGCGGCGCTCAGTAGCAGATGGCTTTGTGGAAAGTCGAGTATGCCTTAACTCATATAGCCCGCACCGCAAGACCCCGCGCAGATACGCGTGGCGCCAGGAGTCGTCTCTGCAGATGATGCACGGGATCCGGGACCAGAAGTAGACCCCGTCAGCGACCGACGCCGCTCGTCCCTCGGCACCTCGCATCGACTCCAGCAGGCCCTCGGGATGCTTGATGCAATGAAAAGATTGAGCAGGTCAAGGGGTGCCCAAAGCGTGCAGCCCTAAAGCGATCCAGAAGAGCGAGGTGTAAGCTAGAAGGAACGGGACCGCCATAGACGGCTCGACAGCCTGGACCGACCACTCCAAAGTTTGCCGGGTCTGACGCCAGCAAACACGGCTCCCTTTGGAATGACAGGGCCGTCACCCATCCGGCCCTTAAAGCACAAAGACCCAGGACCTTGACGAAATAGGAAATATTATTACAGTACAGGGCGGCATAGATGTGCCGGATCTCCTCAGTTGTCACCTTTTACTGTCCGTGGAGGTCGCGATGTGTCACCTCCCGCCGCCGTCAATGACGCTCTCCGCAGATCGCTCGTGACCCTACTTACGAACATCAGTCAACCGGCAAGGAGGGCTGACGTGTGCACTACAGAGCCATTGCCGTGACTGGCTGCCGTCACACACGAACAGCTCGTACCACGGTGATGCAGGTCACTGACAAGAGTCAGAATCGCCACGATCCCGGAAGGAATGACTGCAGAGACGACGCCCCTTGGATGTCCTGTGACCCCGACAGTACGGACGAAATATGTTTCCCAATGGGTAGCCGCATGTCCCTTCCAGTTCGACTGGAAACAATCAGGCATACTGGGCAGTCTACCGCTGTCAGGCAAATTGGGCTCTCGCGTCGCCAGAAAACAATCGCACCCAGGTCACCGTCTCGCGCGCCCGTGGGAAATTGCAGTGAACGCTCAAACATTACAGGAAGATAGGGCCGCCAATCGCTCTGCTTGGCTCATCCTATCAAAGCCAGGCGAGAGGGTTTGGCCTTTGTCGCGGGAGCTTCGGGGTGGCCTCGCGAGTCAAGGCTCAGCAACTTTTCCTGCGCCTAGAAAACTAGCAGCCAATGTTCTCGATAGCCCTGGGGTCCTCCCCGTAGGCCAGCAGCTAGACGGCGACTTGGGCAAGCTACTGATATGAGTCCAATGAGCCCAAGAGCCAAAGCAGCCTCGGGAGCCCTCCGGTCTTGGCGCCGACGAACCATGTGGGGAGGCCCCTGAATCTGGGATCGGCAGTGCAGCGATGTTCCCTTTAGCTCGGCGCACGGATCCTGGTCCAAGAAGCTGAGGACAGACGGCAAGCCGGAGGGGCCCGTCGGACGGAGTGAGTGGCTGCGGGACGCAAGGCCAGTGGCGGTTACAACTCAAGAGAAACACGACGATGTGTGTGTGACAGGGGGGAAATCTCCCGACTGTCTAAGCTTGAGGCGTTTACCGTGCGCAACCGTCATACGCCGCAGGGATGGGGAGCCGTTGCTGCTATCATGGCTGCATCCACCCGGGCACTCGACCGTTTAGCCGGGCGAGCTTCACGAGCAGCGGTTGCTTTGACCACTCCGAGATCAGTCGGCACAGACAGCCTAGAGCAAGCATGGCAGCGTACGAATTAGACTTTGTCGCGAGTTCGATCTCCCATGCAATGGTCCTGACGAATGGTGTTCCCGGTCTCCGGATGGCTGCATACGACCACGGGACTGTACGCCGGGAGGCGAGAAACGTTGCAGGGCTCCCACGAGGCATCAGGGGTTTGGCCCCAGAGTACTTTTATGTGCAGGTCGCACAACCACCGGCCACGGCAGGCCGCAGCACGCAAGACGGAGACCACGCATGCTCGGTTACACCAGGTCGCGTACCAGCCCGTACTGGGCCTCTACCTCTTGGGCCACCATATGGTCGGATGAACCGTGGGTTCCTTGACTCCCCCCCTCCGGCCGGCCTGCTTGATGACTTCCGTCGCTTTGAATCGCGCTAGTTCCGAGCCCGCCGCACCATCGATCCTTTGGCTCAATGCCTTGATGCCACACCCGGCCCACCCGTACACGAACTTGTCCGCCCCTTGGGTCCTTGGCTCGCCTTCTTTCACTCACCTGGAGACTAGACCCAATACAAGCAACGCCCAAAAGCAGAATCCAGGTGGGTGGTGAGGTCGCCCGGCTCGCTACACAGCCGATGGAGCTTGGGAGCCTCCCGTTGACCCAAAAGAGGGGACCCAAGGACGATTTCACGTGGGTTCCTGACACACGGTCCCCTTGAACGGTACCACTACCATCCCATCCACCAGGACCGAGACCACGGGAATAGAGGGGGGGATTTTCCCGCGGCCTGGGCGCCTCTGCGGTGCGGAGAGTCATGATCTGTGGCCGGGAGGTCCCTGCATTTTGCTGTGCAACATGTTCTCGCGGCACCCTGTCAAGTTTCACCTCGCCGTTCGAGACTCCCAACGCCTTGTTCTGCTTTAAAACTGTCCATGGCCACTTGCCGACTCATGTAGACGCCGGGCTCATCACTTACCCCCTGCTCCCGCCTCCCTGTTCGACATCAGCCACACGCCTTGGTGATCTGAACATGATCTGCTGGCTCGCGAATCGAACCTGATAACTGACCGGCACTTTATCTGGAACTGTCGCGATCCACGCTGTCCGCCTTCGACTCTTGACATCTCTGAACAACTTGACGTGGACTTGGAGGGGCCCTGCCCTTGGAAGAGGCGGTGATGGCTCGTCCAACGACGCTCATGGTCGTGCTGCTGGCCGTCATGGCCAGCACCGTCACCGCGCAGACGGATCTTCTACAGTTCGTCAACAGGATACCGCAGTGCGGCGTGAGTATCACCGGCAAACATTGCCCCGGAGCACCTTCGCTAACCACGCGTCCCCGGCAGCTCACATGTATCTTGCAGGAGGTGCCTTTATCAGCATGCGGCAGCCTGACCAACACGACATGCATCTGCTCCGACTCCAGCCTCCAAAAGGCGACCCAGAATTGCGTCAAGGCGAACTGCGAGTCTGCCCTGGACGCCATAGGTAGGTGCCATTCTGGGTTCCTAGGCGAGTCCCCTTTCTGACAGCCGCCGCGCAGAAACTGCCAAGGTCGAGGCCGAAGCGTGCCAGCGACCGTTCCGCGACCGACGACCGCAGCTTTTCGCGCCGCTCTCGATCGAGATTCTGGGGTTTTTCGCCGTCATTACGCGACTGTACGCGCGGTGGTCCATGGGTAGCAGCTTTGAGCACGATGACTGGATCATGCTGGTTTGTCTGGTGAGTCCCGGCCGGAGCAAGGGAAACGGTCCATGGGGCGCTGACAGCCTTCTGCTTAGGTCCTCTACGTACCTTTTGTCGTTCTCGGACAACTTAGTAGGTGTATATCCTCCCTTCATCTCGTGCTCTTTACTGACAGGTCTGGCGTAGTTGGCCAGATCGCGTTTGGACGGGACGTCTGGACCGTGGATCCCGCCGACCTGACAAAGGGCCTGAAGCTGTTCTACATCGACGAGAGCTTCTACCTCGTCATCCTGGCACTGACCAAGATCTCGCTCCTGTGCTTCTTCCTGCGCATCTTCCCGAACCAGAAATTCCGTTGGGCGACGTACGCGACCATGTTCGTCGCGGCCGCGTCGACGACGGTGTTCGTCTTTTTGTCCATCTTCCAGTGCGTGCCGATCCGCTTCAACTGGGAAGGGTGGAAGGGCCAGTTCGGCTCGCACAAGTGCCTCGACGTCAACACCATCGCCTTCACGGCCGCGGGCTTCAGCATCGGGCTGGACGTCGCCATTCTGCTGCTGCCGCTGCCGCTGCTCTTCAAGCTCAACATGAACTGGCGCTCCAAGGTGGGCATCATCGTCATGTTCAGCCTGGGCATCTTCATCCTCATCACGAGCTGCTTCCGCCTGCAGTACCTCGTGCACTTTGCGCGCTCCGTCAACCCGACGTGGGACTACTCGGACGCGCTCATGTGGTCCGGGCTCGAGGTCGCCGTGTCCATGATCGTCACGAGCCTGCCGGCCATACGCATGCTGCTCGGGCGCGTCATGCCGGGCGTCTTCAGCACCATCGCGTCCAAGACTGGTCTGTCGGGCGCGACGGGCGCGGGGCGCAGGAAGGGCGGGTCGGGCGACAACTCGCTGCAGTCGGCCGCGGCCGACACGAAGGACGTCGAGCTGCAGGAGAACGTGGGGAAGAAGGACCGGGGCCAGCACCGGCGCTCGGGGTCCAAGTTCGGCATCTATAAGATGGGTGCTGGGCGGGGGGACGTCAGCGAGAGCCAGGAGGAGCTGGAGCTCGGGGACCGCGTCAGGGGCGAGGTGCAGACGGAGATCAGCGTCGTGGAGAGCCCGACTGGCAGCCCGGGGCTGCATCCATACGGGGGGCAGTTGCTGCGGCATAGCTCGAGCGAGTCGGGGATACACGTGCAGACGACAACGACGGTGGACTCGACGAGGGGTCGTGTCTAGGGGGAGATGGGAAAAAGCATGGAGAAACAGGACCGGGTTCGGCATATTGTTCTTGATCGTCTGGTGTTTGGCGCTGAGCATACTCGCCCTATGGGCTTATTTGATACCATTCTCATTCACTTGTCTGATAACCTGGGTGATGCTGCCGTGATTAGCACTGGAATACTGCTGAGCTGATGGATTTTTCAACCTTGACCAGTGAGGATGACCAGTGGGCTGAATACCAGCCGCCGCCGTATTGTTCTTCGTTGTGTGTCTTAATCTGGAGACAGCGCTTCCACCAGCACATACGACCATACCCACTGGAAAATACGGGATCCCGTCCGCTCTCCCATAGTCAAGCCAGTGAGGGCTGGATTAGTAGTTGGGTCGGTGACGACCAGCGAATACCCGGTGTTGTATGTTATTTTTTTGGTGTTTTGGTGTTTTGCCCTCTGCAAAATCCATTTCCACACTGCCGGGATGAACTTGGAGCTGTATGTACGTCTCAAGGTGCCCGCCCAGTTTCCTGAGAAGCCGTCTTGCCGGACCCGAGGCTGCATCCGGACCGGACCGCGAGGTCTTGAAGAATACGCGGATAAGTAATGCAGAGTTGGTCGGGTCCACAGTTGCAGATGGGGCACGCGGGGAAGTGAATCCATCGTGGCAGCTTTGGCTTGCCCAGCCCTCGTTTCCCGCCCAGCCAAGGTCATCGACTGGCTGACTTCTGCATACCCGACATCTTGGCGTGCGGCACAGCATCAAGCTTCCTCTTCGGTCGCTTGGCTAACATGAAAAAACATGGAAATCTGAGGGGGCGCTGCAGAAGATGAGGCATCAGAAAAGCTCTTCCGGCGAGGTATAAAAATCATGTCGGCAGTCCCGGGGACTACCAAGTCGTGCGTAGTCAGTGTCGACCTCAACCCCCAAGCTCCCGCCTCGACCGCTTTCGCCATCTACATCTTCTTCTCCATCATCTCTTCATTCTGTCAGAAAACCCACTTCGGCCCATTCACCAACATGAAGTTCAGCAGCATCATCAGCCTCTTCGCCCTGCAGGCCATGGCGGCCTCGGCGGTCCCGACGGGCGACATCCTCGAGAGCCCCGACGTCAGCCACGCCGAGAACCCGCTCCGCGCGCGGGCGTGCTGGTACGGCGCCATGGCGGGATGGGGCTCGAACGGCCGCTGCTGGAAGCGGTGCGGGGGCAACATCGACAACGGGTACTGGTGCTGGCTGGCCGGGGACCGGGGCCGCGGCGCGTGGGCGACGTGCGCCGGCTCGCAGACGCAGTGCACCAACGACTGCCGCAACAGGGCCGCCTTGACCGATCGCTACGACTGCGGCGTCGGCAACTGCGCCGAGTGCGGGTGCAGCTGCTAGACGGGGATGTGCCGAGGCGGCATGGGACGAAGCGTAAGCAGCGTGCCGATGGCTGAACGGGTCGTGCGAGAATTCGGATCTGGGTGTGTGCTTTCGGGAGAGAAGGCCCTGGGTGCAGGCTGACAGGCAATGGCAGGGCTTGGATTGACCAAGGATGGTAGGGATGTCGCTGACATGGCCACGGCCCGCGACAACCCTGACGATGCGCCAGACAGATGTGTACCCTTTGGGAGATTGCCCGATTCCCGACGTATATCTAGATATTTGACAGCATGTACAAGTAGCCGCCGTCGCCGCATCCAAAGACAAACATGTTTACCAAGCTTCCCCCCATTTTCTCTACTTCCAAGGCGGTGGTTACCCGTTGCAGTGGCACATCAATCAGGATGTCATCTCATGATGGGTTGACGTGTTCAACGAAACAACTTGAAGACTGGCAACACGAGACAGGCTCAAGTGGCCACAAGCGGGCCTGATGAGCAGTTCACTGTCTCTTGTAATGTGGAAGCCGTTCCCAGTAATCGAAAATGGTCTGTCCATCGGGTGGGGTGAATTCTCAGACTGGACATGTGGCTGGGATGGGGGCCAGGGAGCAGTCCCCGTCGTGGTAGCAGAATTTGAAGTGGCTGGTGGGTAGGAAATGGATATGAAAGGTCCTCTTAAATAACTAAAAAATCACAGACGGTCAGAATAAATTGCTCCCGACAGGATTCGGATAGCAATTGATCACCCCGAGACAAGAGCGGACCGCGGGGCCCGGTCCAGGTACTGGAAAAGAAGCGGCGGCCGGCGCCCGGGATGCCGGGATTCCTTCTCCACTTTCCCGAGCGGGGCGCCTCGGGCGCTAAATCTGAGGTGATGCCGAGGTCCTCTGTCCTTTCCTTCTTCCCTTCACCACCTCACCTCACCACCTCTCCTCACTCACAACAGCGGCCCCTTCACCAGTCCTCTTCACCCAGAACCCGGCAGCTCATCACCTCTGCATCTCACACCATACAACCGCCACCATGGCCGACGAAGCCGCGCAGAAGCGCATCATCACGCACATGAACAAGGAGCACACCCTCGAGCTCTCCCACTACCTCCGCCACAAAGCCGGCCTCTCCGCGCGCGCCGCCGCCCGTCCCTGGCTCAAGTCCATCACCCTAGACTCCATGACCATCGCCGCCGGCGGCCTCGGCGGCCGCGAGTTCCCCGTCCCCTTCACGCCGCCCCTGACCGCCTACTCCGAGGCCCGCGACCGCCTCGTCGCCATGGAGGACGAGGCGCGCGCCGCCCTCGGCCTCGCAGACGTGCACATCGACGGCTACACCCCGCCCACGTCCGCCGCCGAGGTCGTCGTCGCCGCCACAATCGCCGTCTACGGCGTCTGCTACGCCACGCTCGGCGCCGTCACGCCCGCGAACCCGCGCGTCTGGGACCTCGTGCAGCGCTTCTTCCCCGGCGGCGCCGACGAGTACAGGAGCGTCGTCAGGTCCATCATGCCCATCCTGCTGGGCATCCACGTGCTCGAGACGTGGTACATGTCCTACGCGCGCCTGCCCAAGTACGGCGTCGTGACCGGCACCAAGACGTGGTGGGCGTGGATCGCGTCGACCATGTGGGAGGGCTTTGGGTGCTTTACGCGCATCGATCGGATTGCGGAGGAGAAGAGGGCGCAGAAGGCGGCCAAGGCGCATTGACTGCTTGCGGGGGACGAGCGGGGGATGCGGTACGTCTGAAGCGGTGGTTCATCTGTGACGGATGAGGGAGCTGTGTGGTGTTGTCGAGGAAGAAAGGCATAGATCAGGGAGATGTGAGGTGGCATAGAACTAGATCCCATGGGCGTGCTCCTTTTGGCATCAGAATACTAGACTTGGCGATTCATGGCTTCATGGCTTCATGGCTTCACGGCCTTGATTTGATACGTCACGACGACTCCTCGCCCAGGAGAAATACAGCCATCACACATCTCGAACCGACACCTCATTCCAGACCACCCTCCCTAGCTGATGCCTGTGCCCAAGTGCCAATCCACACTGCATCATGCTTCATGAATCGCTAGCAGCGGGTTCTCCCGCCGGCAGTCCCGCATCTGACGATCTCGGGTCACCCGCGGGTGCCTTGACCCTGCTATGATCTGGCAAGTGGGCAACATGTCCCGGTGTTGATCGTCGCCGCCGTCTTGAACCGCCACAGGGATCTCATGAAAGGAAGGATACAGTTCGGGTCGGCTCATGGCCAAGGACCCCCAGAACGCATCACTTGGCGGGGACAGATCAGAAATGCACACGTAAAGATCAATGTTCATGTAATTCTCATGATGCGTTAAATATACACTCGTGCGGTCCTGAACGGCATATCTACATATCACCCCCATGCTTAAGCAGGCAGGTGGAAGCCCGTCTGGCGCAGGTTCTGGAAGACCCGTCCGGCATCGTACTTCTGCGAGACGGCGTTCATGAAGGCGATGTTCTCAGCGCCATAGTGCGACAGCGGGTCCTGGTTGCCGTGCGCGTAGTTGAGGAACTCCCAGTGCTTGTTGTGTCCCATCTCGTCGGCCTTGGCCTGGATAGCCTTTTGCATCTCAAAAGCCATGGGCAGCACGACCTGCTGCGTCTCCTCGGTGTCGACGGTGAAGACGATGTTGTACATGACGGTTGGGCCGTCGGCGACGACGGCGTCGAGGCCGAGGACGTTGCCGCCGCGCGCCTCCATCTTGTCGACGATGCCGCGCGTGATGGGCTGCCACTGGAAGATGAGCTCGATGGTGGCGTCGGGGACGGCGGCGACCATGTCCTCGATGGCGGCGATGACGATGTCGTCCATGGCGGCCATCATGTCCAGGTCGTGCGCGACCATGCCCGTCTGCCAGTTGGCGAAGAGGCCGAGGGGCGTGGGGCCCGTGAAGACGGGCACGACCTCGTGCGCGGGGCCGTGGGCGGGCGTGCGCGAGCGCGCCTCGATCTCGAAGAAGGGGTCGAAGGACGGCGAGATCTCGCCGTTGATGTTGCTCATGATGGCGCTCGCGCCGAAGCCGCCGTTGCGCCAGCTCGTCGAGATGATCATCTGGCTCTCGGGCTCAGAGTCCTGCGCGTTGACGAAGTCGTAGTACGCCTGGCGCACCGCTGGCTTCTTGTCGAGCGTGTAGCTGTTGAGGTTGGCGTAGATCTCCGACGACGGCCACACTTCCTGGTCGATGCGCGTCACGAAGCCGAAGTTTCCGGAGCCGCCCTTGAGCGCCTTCCACAGATCGGGGTTCTCGGCCGCGTTGGCGTTGACGATCGACCCGTCGCCGAGCACGACCTCAAAGTTCACGACGCTGTCGCAGGCGAAGCCTCGGACGCCCGTGTGGAAGGAGTAGCCACCTCCGGTCACGAAACCTCCCACGCCAACGACGTCAGCACGACCACCGACACCGACGACGCCGTAGGGGGCGAGGGTCTGATAGACAGGGCCCCAGGTGGAGCCGGGCTGGATGGAGGCGACCTTGCGCGACTCATCATATGTCGTGGCGTTCATGTACCCTGACCAAGGTGTCAGCCAGGAAAAGGTCAAGCATGGCATCTTGGTATCTTACCGAAATCCACAGTAACGCCATCCTTGATGCCGTTGGCGCCCTGGAAGGCGGAATGAGCACCCGAACGCATGCCGAAGGGGCACGAGTTCTCGCCCAGAGTCTTGACAACAGCGGACACATCCTCGGCGCTCTCAGGGAAGACCATGCACCACGGTGCCTGCGCAGCGTTGGCCGAGTAGTACTGGGTCAGACGCGTGTCATAGCGCTGCTGGTCAGGGGTCCAGACCTTGCCCTCGAGGCCGGCCGTCTTCGAGAGGGCATTGCACTGGCGACCTGTCAGCGAACGATATCCTGCAACAGGCCCAAGCCGGGCAGATGGCATCCGCCTGCATGTACGCGGAAGGAAGGGTGGGAACTCACGCAGCGGCACTCGGGCGAGGTCGCGGCGGCTGAGACCAAGTCAATGGCCAGCGCCGAGAGGGAGACGAGGGTGGTGGCAGCGACCTTCATGGCGAACAGACGTCTGCTGTGACACAGAGAAAACCCAGGACAAAGAGGGGTGTGAGACAGGGGGAAATGGGACGGAACCAGAGAGAGAGGCTTGAGAGGCTCGGTTGCGTCTTCTGCCACGTGGAAAAGGATGACGGTGCTGGGCCAAGCGAGCAGCGAGAGGGATCGGCAGCAGAGGTTGGTATTATATACGGAGTGTACTTATGCAGGGGCGAATCGGCCATGTGGTCCTGATTCCCTGAATCCGAGGGTCCGGCCATGTCCTCTGCAACTCCGGTCCACTTGGTGCCTCTTGAGACTGATGCTATAGGGCTCTATTGCCTTGTCCTTGAAGATTACCTGCAGGAGACCCCTCTCTCGTGGCGTGGGTTCAGGGGACCGAAGATTCGCGGGCGAGACGGGCTCGGAAATTCGGGTAAAAGGTCGATTTCTTTACACTTGATGTCTGGCTTTGTACGCGGGCACAAGCACGGGCTTGCATGTGGTCTTGGTGGCACACCTCTTGTCAGGTGGCGTGCGGTATGTGGTCGACGTTGGCTTAGAGTTGAGATTGACTTTCGAATTGCGGCACAACGATCACACCCTCTTGCTTCTTCCCACCCAGACCGCTGGGTAAGGCTGAAGCTTATTGCAGCGTACTCACATGGCATCGTCCCAGCCAGAGGGAACCGACAGTCCAGACAAGCAAAAAGAAGCAATTGTGCCACGCATCACATGAGCGTGGAAAAGCGCATGCGTCCTGCGGTCCTGCGGCACAGTCAACCCTCCTGTATCATGTCTCATATTCTTCAGCGGGCTTCGTCTCCCTGAAGCACCAAGTATGACTCTGATTGGCGAGGTTGGAGGGACTTTCGCATCCTTCAGCCCACTGTGCCCCGTACCAAGAACAATCGAAATCTCGAGTTGCCGCAGCAGCTTCCTGTCGAGGCAGAGATCGACGGATCGTCTCCAGATTCATGGGGGAGCCAAGAGGCTAGGACAAAACTCCGCCGGGACTTGATGGAGCTAGTCGCTCGCTATCAAGTGATCATTACTGAACAGAGGCGACGATGTGCCTTTAGACCCTGTCCTGACGTGGGACTCTCCACGGTGGCCCTGCCAGTACGGAGCACTGCCTGACTCGTGTCCTTGCTCGCAATTGTGGGAATGGTGAGATGAAAAGAAGGATACAGCGCTCTAATACGCTGTAATACGCTGCAAGGTGCTGGGCGAGCAAGTTGGGAGGCCCGCCAAGTCAATACCTAGGTTTGCTAGGATTCGCCCAGGTCGCCGTCGGAAATCAGCGACGCGTATGCCTCGCTCAGGGGCAACGCCGCAAGTAGTCAAGTCGTCTCTGTTTTCATAAACCGAACCGACACAAGAGGGCAGATGGTGTGATGCCATCTGCCAGTTTTCGTCGTGTCGTGTCTTACATTGTCGTCGTGTCTTAGAATGCCAGATCGGACCGGGCTGATGGTATTTCTGATCGATCTGGATTCCCCGTCCACCTGACTCGCCCTCATCGCGGGGAACTTTGAATGCCTGTGCGGTGAGATGCCACGTCAAATTGCGCCACCTAGTCATGTAGGCTTCAGTGCTATGCTGTATGAGTTGTTAGTACAGCGTAGGGCCTCGACTGCCGCTGGCTGTTATCGAAGATGATACGATTCCCCAGCGCCAGTGCTACCGGCCCCTCCGGCTTTGGGTCCCCGCCGTCTGATCAGCCGGAGTGACATCCGGCCCGCTGAGGACGGCTCACGCCATGCCCTAGGACCGTTTGGCCGCCGCTCCTAGGGACGGCGCCAAAGGCGCACAGATGCTGAACGCGAGGCAGACCACTCACATTATCAAACTAGCGGCCTTGCCTCGGACAGAGATAGGAGTAGTAGGCGACAAAGAGGTGAGCCATCAACAGCTTCGGCCTTGGGAGCAGACTGAAGAACTTTTCAGCAAGAGACTGAGAACATGAGCTGAAAAACCCCAAGGCAACACTGGGGCCGTTTCTCCTAGTTCATGCACATGGATCAGCCGTCTCGTGAACCTGGTTCGTCGCCCCAGCCGTATTCTCAGTCGCCAATCGGGGGCCTTTCCAACGAGTTGCCAGGTCCATCGTGGGCTCTCGGCTCCTTCGCCTGCAGCGCTGTCTGCCGTGCGAGACAGGATTAAGTGCCGATCCCTTCCACAAGAAGGCGCCTGTCCCGACCCCGGGTTTCCTCTGGCTTCTTGGGTCTGCAAAAGAACCACCGGGAGTGAGACATGCGCCCAACTTTCCGCTGCTGAACAGAAGGGCCAAGGCTTCCAGAGACCGTACTTGTTGGCGCTAATATCCTTCGCCTGTCCATCAGCGCTGACGGCACAGGAGGAAAGATGCCGGCAGCTGGGCAGGGTCCTGGCGAGTCCATATTATAACCATACTTGTTTTTGCTCCTTGCACATGTCCTTTCAGGGGAGAATCTGGCATCGTCGTCAAAAAGGCTTTGATCTTCCCATCAGAGCAACCCCATCTCCTCGTGTGACCCGGCAAGACACTCGACACGAACTTCGCAACCATGGCTGACGATCCGCCCATGGTCGACGGGATCCTCACCGGGGCGCACGCTCCCGAGGGCTGGGTGGTGGACCTCGAGAACCCGACGCGCACGTCCGTGATGGAGCACTACCTGATCTTCGGTATCATGGGCTCTTTGGCGTTCATTGCGCTGTGCCAGAGGTTCTACACCAAGGTGTTCCTCTCCAAGGGGCTGGCGGTGGACGATCGTGAGTTGACCCTGGACTGAGCCGATCGAGAATGGCTTGCTGACTTTGATATTTGCAGTGTTCATGTTCCTGGCTTGGGTATGTCTCGAATGGCCTCGGGGGGGACTCGAGTCGAATTATGGCAGTACTGACCGGTATCGTTGTAGATGACATCCGTTGCCACGCAGGCCATGATGTGCCGTAAGTATCGATGCTCGGTCTTTTTCCGAACCATATTAACCCTTCTGAACGCAGACTCGATCGCTCAAAAGACTCTTGGTCTCCACATGTGGGAGGTTGTCATGGAGAGATGGATCGCGAACAGACCGGTATGTGCTCCCTTTGCGCGCGTCAGCAGAGCCCTAGAACTGACAGAGGGCCCCCTCGACAGATCACATACGCCACGGCGGGCATCTTCATGATGTGCAACGGCTTCACCAAGCTTTCCCTGCTCACCTTCTACCTCCAGCTCTCCCCGCAGCGAGGGTGGCGTATCTCCATCTGGATTTGTATCGGCATCGTCGGCCTCGCATCGACCATCATCACGACCATGCTCTACATCCACTGCGACCCCGTGCGCAAGGCCTACCAGCCTGCGCTCGAAGGCACGTGCCTTAACCCCGCGACGCTGTATATGGCCACGGCCGTCGCCAACATCGTGACGGACGTCATGCTCTTTGTTCTGCCCATCCCCATGGTGCTCCGGCTGCGCATGGGCAAGGTCCAGAAGATCGGCGCCATCGTCATCTTCGGCATCGGCTCCGTCACTGTCGCCACTTCGGGTGTTCGCCTCGCGTACCTGATGCAGGTTCTCAACACGACGGATCTCAGCTGGGACGCTGCCCGTGCCAACGTCTGGTCGTACGTTCACCCTCTTTCCGCCTCCCTGTGATACCAGCTGACTCCTTCTAGTCTCGTCGAGGCCAACCTTTTCATCATTTGCGGCTCCATGCCCACGCTGCGCAAGTTCTTCAAGCACTTCGCGCCCAAGCTCATGGGCAACTCGACTGGCAACGCCACGTCGGAGCGCTACGCGGGCAACTACGGCGGCAGCAGCGGCGGCGGGCTCGCGACCATCGGCGGCACGGGCGGCATCAAGGACACGCGAAAGTCGCGCAGCCAGTACATGGAGATGCGCGACCTGTCGCCCGTCACCCGCAGCAAGATCACGGCCGAGGCCGAGGACGGCGGCGAGAGGGGGCCGATGCCCGACAACGGCAGCGAGAAGGCCATATTGCAGACCAAGACGGTCGAGATCCATTACTCGTAGAGGCGAAAGGGACATAGACTGGCGTTATCCTGCTGAATATCCAATCACATGTCGGGAGTCCTTGATGCTGCTTTTATTTGGGTCGATCGAAACGGCGACCTGCCATACCAGATGGCAGGACCTGGTCGCGTGAATCTGTGAGACGCCGTACTAGTAGCTGCCCTCTCTAACCCGAGCATCAGGGTGGACCACGTTGATTGCGCAGCAGCTGAACCATTTCCGCTGCAGTGAAGAAGAGGGTCCGGTGACCCTGTTGGCGACCCCTAAGCCGGAAAATTATCGATCCCCCTGAGCTGCGGGGCGTAGGAACCGCCGCCCGATAGACGCGAAGCAGGATGCATATGCTACTGCAAGAATACTGGAGATTTCCCACCGTACGATGTTAGGTCGCTCCAAGTCTCAGAGCGGATATAAGTCTCGAAAGGTATATCCGATTACCGCAGTGCCAGAGCAATGAGCACAGGGACAACCCAGACCGAAGCCTTGACGCTCGCCGCAGCGCTGTCGTCGTCGCCGGCTGCAGAGCCTGTCGTCTCCTCGGCTCCCTCGCCCTCTGTGCCAGAGGCAGACGATGCTTCGGACAGAGAAGTCGCCGAAGCAGACGACTCATCAACGGCAGAAGTGACGCTGGCAGCCGGGCGCCCGCTCGTCGAAGCGAGCGTCGGCTGCGTCGCACAAACGTCGCCCCATCTCTGCTTGATGCTGACGTCGGTGAAGTGACGAGGGCATCCCACCAGACAAGAACTGCGTCGTCGGTTAGCTCAGACGCACAGCGGGACTACTGCAGATGCTCACTCGGCGACGACCTCAGCGACCGGACAGACGCAGCGGGCAAAGCGTTCGACGAGGGAGGTTCGTCTGGCGTACAGCCACTCCGCCTTGTCACCGTACTCGCAGTCGTCCCCTCCGCCGACGAGGCTAGAGAAACAGGCAATCACGGAACTAGGCGCGTCACATTGTGGTCAGCTTGATCGTGAAATGGTGGCATCCGGCCACAACATAAAGGTTGCGGGGGGGTTGCCCCGTCACATACCTCTCGAATTCTGGTTCCTGGAATTGCGGGCAATCGCGCGTGCTGTATATCCCGAGACCGAAGACGTCACTTCGCTCGCGGGAGCGGCCCTGGTTGGACTCGAGGGACTGGCGAGGCTGGAGGCCGGCGGCGCGGGGCGCGGGCGCAGCGGTGATGACGGCTTCAGCCGGTGCAGCCTCGGCGGCTACCCTGCCAAGCAAGACTGCAGGCAAGAGGTGATGAAGTCTCATGACGCTCGAGTGAAGAAGCTGTCGAGAGAGAGCCTCTATGTACAGGTCGTGCCTTGTTCAAGGTTAAATTGTCAAGAGTCGTGGTTGAGATGTCTGGGGTGCCAACAGTCGATAACAACCTGCCTCTTTGGGATGATGGCGCTGCGCCGCACAGTTGGACACCACGTGCCTTGTGACGTTTCTTTGAAGTCAACTCGGATGTGTTCGACAACGAACTGGTCAGCTTTTCAGGATCGCAAAGGACTTCTAATAAAAGGGTGCCATGGGCTATCAAGGTACAGCATGGAAAAGGTATCTGCGAGCATCCTTGGGATAGAGCGGTCCGAGTCGAGGTGCAACGAGGTACGATGATTGTGACGTTTCAATTGAATTCTATCAGGTGAATGAGAAACAAAATCACGTAGGTCTCACTGATTCGAAATAGATTTGAGCACTGTATTTCCCCGAGTCCGTTCGATGCACGAGAGAAGGAGCCATCAATGAGCCCCCGTGGAGGACAGAGGCAAAGAGGCAGGAGAATATGCTGACTAACCAAGCACAGCAGTGGGCCGACTCGAAAGCCCGGGGCTCCTCGACCGCGGGAATCGGTTCCCCGGATTCTCCAATCAGCCCCCAAGAGCCGACGCTATGCGCCAAACCAGCAACTCCTCATCTAGACGACTTCATTCACAACGTCGAGAATCCGACTCCCATTGAGCTCTGCAACACCCTTGACCATGTTTGCTGTGCGCTCTTCCATCTGCAGGGCCTGCCGCGGGGCACAGTTCCGTCCCATCCGCGGCTTCGCTACTGCCCACAGTGGCGTCCAGACGCCACCATCCGACAACTACGTCAAGCTCGTCGAGGTCGGACCCCGCGATGGCCTTCAGAATGAGAAGACGGCCATTCCGCTGGCAACAAAGATCGAGCTGATCGAGAGACTCGCTAAGACCGGCCTCAGTGCCATTGAGGGAGGTTCCTTTGTGGCTCCCAAATGGGTTCCCCAGGTACGTTCAACAGGATGCTTCACGACGATGAGGAGCGGGAGCTGACGAGACGTAATTCCAGATGGCCAACTCGAGCGAGATCATGGAACATCTCCTGACGAAGAACATCTCCTCGCCTTCGCAGATATCCTACTCCTTCCTCGCCCCCAACACAAAGGGCCTGCAAAACGCTGCCGCCCTCCTCGAGAAGCACTCGGGCGCTTTCGCCACGCAGTCGAAGCCGTCGTCCGACCCTTCCAAGCCGGCAATCGAGATTGCCGTCTTTGCCGCAGCCACCGAGTCTTTCTCCAAGAAGAATCTGAACTGCGACATTCAGACGTCCCTCGCCCGCTTCAAGGACGTGATCCAGGACGCCAAGGCGTCGGGTTTGCGTGTGCGTGCCTACGTCTCCGTTGTCCTTGGGTGCCCCTTTGAGGGCTACGACGTCGACCCTCACAAGGTGGCCGAGATCGCCACGGATCTCCTCGAGTCGGGCGCCGACGAGATCTCGCTCGGGGACACCACGGGCATGGGCACGGCGCCACGGACCAAGGCGCTGCTCGACTGCATGCGTGCCGCTGGCATTCGTAACGAGGATCTCGCCATGCATTTCCACGACACATACGGACAGGCGCTCGTCAACACGGCCGTCTCTCTCGAGCACGGCATCAGAATCTTCGACTCGAGCGTCGGTGGTCTGGGTGGATGCCCTTATAGCCCCGGTGCGACCGGCAATGTGGCCACGGAGAACATGGTCTACTTCATGTCGACGCTGGGTATGGATACCAAGGTCGACCTCGACGCCGTGTCTGACATTGGGTCCTGGATCACGCAGGAGATAGGCAAGGCGAACGAGAGCACTGTGGGTAAGGCGGTTCTGGGTGCACGGTCAAGGGCATGAGCTACTACAATATGAATCAATCAATAATTCGCATCTTGAAAAGACCTAGTATGAGACATCAATCACAAATGCCTTCCATATCTGCTGCTTCCTCCCCTTCCCGTTGTACGAGTCATGTGATGTCACTGCCACAGCTCTGGCCAGCTCGGCCGGCTTATCTTATCAGCCGCTCACAGTGCTCACGTCCAGTTCGGCGGAGCACCTCAGCGTCAGGACCCACATCCCAGACGCCAGGTGCGAGCTCCAACTCCAACCTCCCATTCCCAGCTGCTGTATCGCTGCATCACCTCGTTCGCAGACCCGGAAAGCCGTCCGTCCGCTCCCCCCACCGACGCCCGTTCTGCCGCATCTCTACTCCTACCAGCTACCGGACATCGGCTTCGACGGCCACCCCTTCGCCCATCATGTCCGACCCCCGCGATTCCTCGTCCTACTCCATCCTCCCCAGGATCCGTTACAACACAGTGGGAGGCGTCAACGGCCCCCTCGTCATTCTCGAGAATGTGCGTCATCTGCACTTCGCGCACTCGCCATCGAGACAACAGTTCTGACGGTGTGCAGGTCAAATTCCCCAGGTACAATGAGATCGTCACCCTGACGCTGCCTGACGGCACGGAACGCTCTGGTCAGGTCTTGGAGGCTCGAGGTAATTACCCTGCGAACGTCATAGTCACACCCAATGCTAATCAACCCTTCAGGCGACAGAGCCGTTGTCCAGGTATGCCGGAGCGAACCGAGTACACGACGGAAACAGACTGACAGAAGGCATAGGTCTTTGAGGGTACTTCTGGTATCGATGTCAAGAAGGTATGACGCCTCTTCGCGCTGCATAGGGAATCGCACACTAAACAGGACACAGACGAAAGTCGAGTTCACAGGCGAGAGCTTGAAGCTTGGTGTGTCGGAGGACATGCTTGGCCGTATCTTCGATGGTTCCGGCCGCGCCATCGACAAGGGCCCCAAGGTCCTGGCCGAGGACTACCTCGACATCAACGGCAGCCCCATCAACCCCTACTCTCGTGTAAGGCTTACATCCCATGGCCCTCGAAGCAATAGCTGACCCTGTGCCAGGAATACCCCGAGGAGATGATCTCCACCGGTATCTCCGCCATCGATACGATGAACTCGATCGCCCGTGGCCAGAAGATTCCCATCTTCTCCGCTTCCGGTCTCCCTCACAACGAAATCGCCGCACAGATTTGCCGACAGGCCGGTCTCGTCCAGAAGCAGGGCATCACCAACAAGGGCGTGCACGACGGCCACGAGGAGAACTTCTCCATCGTCTTCGGTGCCATGGGTGTCAACCTCGAGACGGCCCGTTTCTTCACCCGTGATTTCGAGGAGAACGGCTCCCTGGAGCGCACCACCCTCTTCCTCAACCTGGCAAACGACCCTACGTACGTCTACTCGCTCCCCTCTAGCAGTCCCAACAGCTGACACCCCCTCAGTATCGAGCGTATCATTACTCCTCGCCTTGCGCTGACCACCGCCGAATACTACGCCTACCAGCTCGAGAAGCACGTTCTCGTCATTCTCACCGATCTTTCGGCGTACTGCGATGCCCTGCGTGAGGTTTCCGCCGCCCGTGAGGAAGTGCCCGGTCGCCGTGGTTTCCCCGGTTACATGTACACCGATTTGTCCACCATTTACGAGCGTGCCGGCCGTGTCGCCGGACGCAATGGTTCCATCACTCAGATCCCTATTCTCACTATGCCCAACGACGATATTACGCACCCTATCCCCGATTTGACGGGTTACATTACCGAGGGCCAGATCTTCGTCGACCGTGGTCTCGACAACCGCGGCATTTACCCGCCCATCAACGTGCTGCCGTCGCTGTCCCGTCTCATGAAGTCCGCCATCGGCGAGGGCATGACCCGCAAGGACCACGGTGACGTGTCCAACCAGCTGTACGCCAAGTACGCCATCGGTCGCGACGCCGCGGCCATGAAGGCCGTCGTCGGTGAGGAGGCCCTGTCCGCCGAGGACAAGCTGTCCCTGGAGTTCCTCGAGAAGTTCGAGCGCCAGTTCATCTCCCAGGGCCAGTACGAATCGCGAAGCATCTTCGAGTCCCTGGACATCGCGTGGAGCCTGCTGCGCATCTTCCCCAAGGACCTCCTCAACCGTATCCCCGGCAAGGTGCTCAACGAGTACTACCAGCGCGCGTCCAAGGACGCCAAGGACAAGCAGAAGAACCGCGAGCAGACGCAGCAGACGGAGGAGAACCTCATCGACGCATGAAGCGGGTGTGCCGTGCACGGGGTGACGGAGCGAAGGGGCGAGTGAGCGGGTGTGCGTGCGTGTGCTGCTTGCCAAGGGGGAAGCCCATAGAGACATTGCTACTTTCTGTGTATACGTACGGCGAGGGCACGCGAGTACGGCGAGTAGCCATCGAACCTAGTCTTGCATTCATTATTGTTCTGTTGCAGCCCTTTTACTGCATCATTAAGTCGAGTCTACTGTCTTTGTGATGGATGTGATGACCCGGCCGCCAAGTGCTGCCCCTCCACAGGCCGGTGCACCGCCCCACCCCACCCATGAGCTCCAACCTCAGCCACCTCCGACCGCAACGACGACGTAACTGGCCGTCCGCCAGGTTACGCAGCAAGCAGCCAAAGCTCACCTCGACACATCGCACACTTTCCCACGACAAGCCCCGTTCGAGTAGGCAGGAAATCCGCAACGAACATCAGCGACCTCGACGGGAACGCAATTGATTCCAAACGCGACCAACACCCGCCATCATGTCCATCATCCAGCAGCACACGGCGGCCTCGCTCAGCGATGCCTGGCGCACGATCAACATCGACGCCCTCGAGGAGGACTCGCCATACAACTTCAACACCGCGACGCTCCGCCCGCCGCAGCCCGAGATCTCCGAGGCCGAGGTCCGCAGCCTCGCGGGCCAGGTGCGCCAGCTCCTCCGCGGCGGCGACGCCGAGGGCGCGCTGAGGGGATGTCTCGAGACTCCGGTCTACAACGGGCCCGACGCCGCCAAGGTACGTTTACGACATGTTTCCCCGAGGAGGACTCCCGTTCCCAGATTTGTTGTAGTAAAACGAGCCCCGTGCTAACATACCCCCCACCAGGACGCACACCTCCAGACAATCACCGAAGTCCTCCAGTCCATCAAGGCCTCGGAGATGACCCCGCTCCTGAAGAGCATCTACGGCACGCCCGGCGGGCCGGAGCTGCTCGACGTCCTTATGAAGTACATCTACAAGGGCATGGCGGCGGCCGCGCCGCCCGTGCCGCGCAGCGCCGCGAGCGCGAGCGTCACGCCGCAGGCGACGGGCTTCAGCCAGGCGGGCGGGAGGCCGGGCGGCGCCAACGAGAGCGTCGGCGCGGCCATGAGCGTGCTGCTGAGCTGGCACGAGAAGGTTGTTGACGTTGCGGGGCTGGGCAGCGTGGGGAGGACGATGACGGACTGGAGGAGGGTTTAGACGTCTGGTGTGAGGAGAAGTGGATTTCAGAGAGATGAGAATACAGCACGGTCACGATCACAACTACCTGCTTGTTATGTGTCTGTGCTTGATCTGTTCGTTGATGGTACGGCGTGGCTGGTATTGCTCGCGACGTCCGCTGTCTATCATACACCATGAATCGATGCAGGCTGCCTTCTGTGGTGCCCGCTTCCTGTTCCCTGTGGTTTTACATGTTTTCTTACATGACACTATAAAATATCCTTCAGATTGACCTCGCCTGACCCACGGGGCAGGGGCTGTGGCTGGTCGCCGCCCTCGCGCCAGCCGATCATGTAGATGATCCTAAAGGTCGCGGGCAGGCTGCCGTCCTCGTTGCCGTGAAGCTCACGGTATATGGCCTCGTTTGCAAGGAGTACATCCTTGCCGATGGGCCCCATCTCCCTGCCGAGGACGGCGTTGCTCTCGCCCATGGCCTGGAGATCCTGCATGAGTGCGAAGCTATCCGGGAAATCGACGATGATATCCTCGACGTCGACCGTAAGCAGCTTGAAACCGGCGCGCTGCAGAAGGCCGCCTACGTCCTTGACGTCGGCGAGGGGGCTGACGTGGGGCGAGATGCCGCCGCGGCGTTCCTGGTCCGCGAGCTGCAGACTCGTGCGCAGCTCGTAGAGGCTGTCGCCGCCAAGCATGGCGCCGATGAAGGGGGCGTCGGGCTTGAGGACGTTGTTGATCTGTGCGAGGACGCCGGGCAGGTCGTTGATCCAGTGCATGCTCATGGAGCTCAGGACGAGGTCGAAGGTCTCCGGGGCGTAGGGGAGCGTCTCCTCGTCGACGAGGACGTCGCGGGTGATCTTCATGTCTCTGTTGAAGGGTAGGTCGGCGTCGCGGTGCAGGATCCCGTGAGACGAGTCTGCGGCCACAAGCTCTTCGATCCTCGAGGCGATGGGTGGGGAGATGGGCTTTGCTGGGTCGGGGTCGGGGTTCTCGCGCGTGAGGGCGCGCGCGATGTTGCACGAGTTTGCGCCGAGATCGAGGACTTTCGGGAAGTTACGCTTGATGTCCTGGGGGAAAGGGTGTTAGTCTACCGATTTGGTGCCTGGGTCTGCCGCCGACCTACCAGTAACCGTTCGCAAAGGCGCATGGCGATCTCATCTTTGAGGTAGTCGGCCTCCCTACTCATCTCAACTTGCGACGCAGCACGCTCCTTCTGTAGCCATTTCGTCCTCCGGTTGAAGACCTGGAAGGCTGGTGCTCCGGCGGCCTGGAACGCATAGCATCGTCGAGATGCGGCTGTCACGGTGGGCTTAGACGCTCGAAGCCATGGTGAACTGGGCGCCAGGAAGAGGAGCTTCTTGATCGGTTGATGCATGCTTCAAAGGCGCTTTGAGCACGCCAATCTCACATGCCTAGCACCCCTCTTCGATTGTGATTCCGGGAGACTTGCAACGAGTCGACAAGTCCTGTGATGGAAGCTCTGAATACCTAAGCTTCGAGAGTCGATGATGCGCCAATGCAGTTTTCGGGGTTCCGCCCATTAGCATCGAATTCCGCACATGCTTATGCACGGGCCATATCTGTCACTGGACTGGCCTGTGGGTCATGACTGTGGCTGAACACCCCGGCCTTTACCAATCTCAGCCCCACCTCCCCTGAATGCTCCCACCACCCTTCCACTGCTCCCGCGTTTATTCTGCTGGAATCCTGGTGATGCCAGTCCAACCAGGGCTGCCCATATTCACGACCGCAACGTCTGGGACCTCTACGAGAGATCCTCTGACCTCGATACGACATCCGCTTCGTACCGACTTGCTGTAGCAGCGCCAACGGTCGCAACACGACGACAAGACCTTCAGTCAGGTCTGTCGCAGACCCGATTACACGCACCATCCCGCCCTTTCCGCCGATCGAGTCCTCGAGGGAAGAGAGGCGGGCAACAGCCGCCACGACGCATGTGCAAGGGTGCCGTTCCTGCGCGCATGGATTGATATCCAGAAGTAGCCCCAGAGCCTTCCTCTGATTCACGACGGGTCCTCGCACGACCCTTACACCATCCATCGTCTCTCTCCGAGTTCCTAGGGCCACCATACCAGCTCGAGGCACGCCATAGCCGACACGATGGAGCGCGGCTCTTCCGTCAGGATGTCCGGGGTGTCGGGTGGCTTCCTCGGCCGTTCGAGCACCAACACGGCGAATATGCGAGGTCTCGTCCAGTTCATCGCCGACCTGCGAAACGCCCGAGCTCGGGATCTTGAAGAGAAGCGGATAAACAAGGAGCTGGCAAATATTCGGTAGGCGAACCTCTGGCCTTCTACTGTACGCACGCTCTGACAAATCTGGCTTCTAGGCAAAAGTTCAAAGGTTGGTCATTCTTCTTGGAAGCTATGCCCGCGATGCTAATTTATGGCCAGATGGAAGCTTGAGTGGTTACCACAAGAAGAAATATGTCTGCAAGGTATGGAGCTACCATGCAACAGCGTGGGCTTGATTAACACCGAAATAGCTGCTATACATCTATATTCTCGGCTGGAATGTCGACTTTGGCCATCTCGAGGCCGTAAACCTAATCTCCGCGAACAAGTACTCGGAAAAACAGATTGGCTACCTCGCCATGACTCTGTTCCTGCACGAGAAGCACGAGCTACTGCACCTGGTCGTCAACAGCATCCGAAAGGATCTTTTGGAGACTAACGAGCTGTTTAACTGTCTGGCACTGCATGCCATCGCAAATGTGGGAAGCAAAGAGATGGGTGAGGCTCTGAGCGGCGAAGTACATCGCCTGCTGATCTCGCCGTATGTTTTGTCCCTTTGATCGCTGGTTGCAGAAGCGCCATCTGACTCGACGTAGTACATCCAAGACCTTCGTGAAGAAGAAGGCTGCACTGACTCTGCTTCGCTTGTACCGCAAGTACTCAGATATCGTGCAGCCGCAGTGGACGGAGCGCATCATCTCACTCATGGATGATCCTGATCTCGGCGTGGCACTCTCAGTAACCTCGCTGGTAATGACTCTGGCACAGGACAACTTGGAGCAGTATAAGGGGGCGTACGCGAAGGCTGCGGCGAAGCTAAAGCGCATCGTCATCGATGGGGAGTTCACTCAGGACTACCTCTACTACAAGGTCCCCTGTCCCTGGATCCAAGTCAAGCTCCTGCGGCTGATGCAATACTTCCCTCCTTCTGGTATGTCACACTCTTCGCGAGGATTCCGTTCGGCGTTAACTTGTGCTAGATGACACACATGTCCGCGACATGATCAGAGACTCCATCCAGAAGATTTTGAATCTAGCCCTCGAACAGACGAAGAACGTTCAACAGAACAACGCCCAGAACGCAGTCCTCTTCGAAGCCATCAATCTCGTCATTCATCTCGACACGGAAACTGAACTGATGAAGCAGATTTCGTCGAGATTGGGCCGCTTCTTGACCTCTCGCGAGACCAATGTGCGGTACCTCGGACTCGAGGCAATGACACACCTGGCAGGGCGGACAGAGAATCTGGCGCCGATCAAGCAGCACCAGGAGGTAATTGTCGGAGCGCTTAAGGACCGCGACATCAGCGTCAGGCGCAAGGGTCTCGACCTGCTCTACAGCATGTGCGACACGAGCAATGCGCAGGTCATCGTGGGCGAGCTGCTGCACTTTTTGCAAAACGCAGACTTCGCCATCCGCGAGGAGATGGTCCTCAAAATCGCCATTCTAACCGAGAAGTATGCCACTGACGTTCAGTGGTACGTCGACATCTCGCTCCGTCTGATTGCCATGGCTGGCGATCACGTTAGCGACGAGGTCTGGCAGCGTGTCATCCAGATCGTGACGAATAATGAGGAGCTTCAGGTGTATGCCGCACAGCACTCGCTCCAATATGTCAAGCAAGACCACGTCCATGAGACGCTGGTCAAGATCGGCGCATATATCCTGGGCGAGTTCGGCCATCTCATCGCCGATCAGCCCAAGTGCAGCCCTATCGAGCAGTACATCGCACTACAAGGGAAGCTCGTAGCATGCTCTTCACCGACTCGCGCCATGATCCTCTCCTGCTTCGTCAAATACGTCAACCTGTTCCCCGAGATCAAGCCGCAGCTTCTGAACGCCTTCCGAGTCTTCAGCCACACGCTCGACTCTGAACTCCAGCAACGAGCGTGCGAGTACTTGGCGCTTGCGAATATGCCGACCGATGATCTGCTGCGGACGGTATGCGACGAGATGCCACCGTTCCCCGAGCGCCAGTCGGCGCTCCTGGCACGAGTACATCAGAAGCATGCCAACACTAGCGATAAGAGGACCTGGGTGGTAGGCGGCAAGGACGCCAACACGGACACGGCCGAGCTTGGTATGGCCAAGGTCGGGCTGAAGCGTGCTTTCAGCGTCAATGGTGCGTTGAACGGGAACGTCAACGGCCAGTCCAACGGCGCCAGCGATCTTGCCGGCATCGACATGCTCAACATCGGCCCGGCGGAGCCCAAGACAACCAAGGCACCGAACCTCGCCAGTGCAGCGCATCTGTCACCCGGCTGGGAGAAGGGCTACAACAGGCTGCTGCTGAAGGCCGAAGGTGTGCTCTTCGAGGATGGCCAGCTGCAAGTCGGCGTCAGGTCTGAGTACCGAGGTCAAATGGCGTGCCTTATCCTGTACTTCTCAAACAAGACTCCAGCAGCCATCACGTCATTCACGACGACGCTGGATTTCGACGAGGGCGAAAAGGGCAAGCTGACGTGGGATGTTAAGAACCTGCCCGACAGCAGCATCACCCAGGGCGGCCAGTCGCAGCAGGTCATCATGTTCGAGGCGAAGAAGGTGTTCGACAAGAGCCCGACCATACGCATTAGCTACCTGTCGGGCGCACTGCAGGCCATCACCCTGAAGCTGCCGGTGACGTCGCACAAGTTCATGGACCCCGCGGACCTCTCGGCGGACGACTTCTTCAAACGGTGGAAGCAGATCGGCGGCGCCCCGCGCGAGGCGCAGCAGATCATCGGGCTCAGTGCCGCGGGCAAGTACGCTGGCTGCGAGATTACGGAGAGCTTCATCAACAAGACGGTCGAGGGATTCCGGTGGAAGATCCTGCGAGGCGTCGACAACAACTCGAAGAACTTTGTGGGCGCGAGCGTGCTGCACACGTCGGAGGGGGGCAAGTTTGGCTGCCTGATGCGGCTTGAGCCAAACTATGCGACACAGGTATGTGGCTTGGGTTTAAGATTTTGGTGATGTGCTGTGACTGACGAATGTCTAGATGATGCGGTTGACTATCCGAGCAACGGACGACAGCGTGCCGACGACGCTCCTGAAGCTGATGGCGGAGCGGATTGGTGCTGGCGCCCCGACGGCGAACGACAGGGAGACGCCGACGCGGGCAGACATGGACAATGCGTTTGGGAACGTAATGGTGACATGACGAGGTTGCGAATACCTTGCATCGCACAGAAGTCTACCTGGAGACCAACCTCGAGGATCCGCGGCATGAGGGGAGGAGAAAACCTGTCATTCCCGATGGTTTCGAGGCACTACGTGAAGTTGTTTATACCACCTGCATACATAGCATACAACGATGACACCTCGAGTCGACTTGGGTTCCGTGACGCTGATGGGGGTATACGCTTTTTATTCAATTTATCCTGAAGATGTATCCAAAGACTCCGCTCGGCTGAGGGGCGAATGTCAGACGAGAATCTTCGCCTCACTCTTGGGCCCCCTCTCGCCGAAAATGGTGCTCCCGATCCTAACCTCGTCGCTGCCCATGGTGACGGCGCCCTCGAAGTCCTCGCTCATGCCCATGCTCAGCTCCAGCTCCCTGTCGAGACCGAGCTCTTTGACGACGAGGTCGCGCTGCTCTTTAAGGGTGACGAAGTCCTCGTTCTCGGTCTCGGGGGTCGTGGCCTTGCTGCGCGCGATGGCGCCGATGGTCATGAGGCCGAGCAGCCGGAGGGCGGGGCACTGTTCCTCGACGAAGCGGCAGAGGGCCACGGTGTCGTCGCCGGGGACGGTGCCGGACTTGGCCTCCTCGCCAGAGGTGTTGACCTGGACGTGGACGCCGAGGGGCTGGACTTCGGGGTCGGAGGCGATGAGGTCGGCGCGGGCGGTGTTGAGGAGGGAGGCCTTCTTCTGGGCGTCGAGGGAGGAGAGGCAGAAGAGATTGGGGATGCGTGCGAGCTTCTTGGCGTGGTTGGACTGGAGGCCGCCGATGAAGTGCCAGGCGATGGAGCGGGGGAGGAGGGAGGCCTTCTCGGTGAGCTCCTGGGCGTAATTCTCGCCGAAGTGGGTGACGGGGGGCGAGGCGTGGGTGTGCAGGGCGAGGATGTCGTTGGCGGGCTTCAGCTTGGAGACGGCGACGAGACGGACCTGTGGTGTGTTAGCAAAAAGCTTTCTTGAGTGGTCTTTCATGGGAAATGGCAGAGTGACGGGGTGTGAAGGTGTGTGGTGTGTGGTGTGTGGTGTGTGGTGCTTCATGAGGTTGAGGGCTCACATTTCGGCCGTTCGCCACGGCGCCGAGACGCTCGGTGACGGACTGGAGCTGGGAGACGAGAGCCTTGGCTCTGGCGGGATCGATCTTCATCTCGGGCTGTGTGTCGCTCATTGCAAATGAGTGAGTTGGCTGAGGCGGGGTGAGCTATTGGTGTTGAAGAGCCATGAGATGAGTGTACCGTCGGAGGGCCGGTGAAGTATTCGTGAGCCGGATTCCGGTCATCAAAAAGTGGATGAGCCGGACATCGGGGCGAGTATCGGGGCCTCACTAACTGAATTGTATGTGACAGTGCCCTGTCCGTGTTAAGACAACGGTCACACGAAGATTCAAGAAGACTCCCCCGGGACTTTACTATTAACAAGTCTAATAAGCGACATGCATTTCGAAGATGTGAAGTTTACAGGTCGACCATCTCGTCCACACACTATCAAACGAGGATACTATGCAGTCCCGTCGGAGTGTAAGACAGCCTGAAGCCCGGCACTTTGGGCCCCGACCAGGACGTCCAATGGGTGATGTGCCCGGAACAGAACCCCTGAGAGAAACGGTCCCACAGCGGCACTGGCGCAGTGACACGCGTTGAATGGCCCGAATTGCGTCACTGCTACAGGGGAGCATGCTCCAGATAGAGAGCACTGGCCGGTGAAATGACAATCGGCAGGCAACCTCAACTTGAACTTTCCTCCCTGCAATAACATGGGATGGGGACTACAATCCGCTGCCACGACTCTACATCCCTTGGAATCAATGCGCAGCGAGCTCTCGCCCGGCTGAGGCTGACCTTGCTCCCCAGCTTCAACCTCTGATCATTCATTCACCGTCGTCGCCCAGCGGCCGCGCGAGGATCGACGCATCCCTCGGACCCTGATGAGCTGAACCTGGACGTCGACAACGCATCGACAAGCATCAATCATGCCGAAGCAACACGTCTGCTGCGGGCGGCCTATTCCCCGCTTCGGCTCGCGGCGCATATCCTTCGTCCTGACGGCGGTCGCTCTGCTCTTCTTCATGTCCCTATTGGTCACGCTCGAGAGCGGGATCTACACGGATGCCAGCTATGAGAAGTACATGGAACAAGTGAAGAAGCTTCCCAAGATACCAGAGTTGCCAGAGTTGCCGGGCATCAAACTGCCCTTCTCTGACAGCATCCTCAACCCCTTCCGGCCGCCATCACATCCCCCGCCCCGTCACGAGGGCGACTCATACGGTGATTCAGCATGGTGGGCGGACTGGAAGTGGTTACACGTGCCATTTTCTTCATCGATGACCCTCGACGAGGACCGCTCCCTTCTGCCGCCCTTGCGAGAACGGCCACCAATCTACTGCTACTACGACACGACCATCAAAAAGGATGCGCCGACCAAGGACGCCGAGAGCGACCTCCTCCTGACCTGGCGCCGGGCGTGGTGGGCACACGGCTTCAAGCCCATCATCCTCAGCGCCTCCGAGGCCACCAGCAACCCGCTCTACAAGCAGCTCCAGCGCTACCCTGACATGGGCGACGGCCTCAAAACGGACCTGATGCGCTGGCTGGCCTGGGAGCACATGGGCGGCGGCCTCTTGGCGTACCACACGACCCTCCCCATGGGACCGCGCGAAGACCCGCTGCTCTCGTCGCTCCGGCGGGCAGAGTACCCGAAACTCACGCGCTGGGCCGGGCTCGAGGACGGCCTCTTCGCAGGCGTCAAGGAGGACATCTACGGCGCGCTCGTGGACACGCTCGAGGGGTCCCGCATCACCAAGGCATGGGACCTGCTCTCGGCGATGCCCCAGGCGCTGATCGCCGTGGACGACAAGCCCAAGGCCATCGCGTACTACGACGCTCGCGCCATCGAGGGACGGTACTCCAAGGTCGCCCAGGCCATCGACAAGGACGGCGCCGAGGGCCTCCGGTCCCTCAACAGCCTCATCAACAGCCACCTGCACCAGGCGTGGCACGGCAGCTTCGCAGAGGGCATCGCCGTCCTCAAGCCCCTGCCGCGCCGCTCGACGCACCTCGTCGCAGACGCCTGGCGCCTCGCCCACGACCTCGCGGCGTGCCCCGACACGCCCATGCCCAACTCGTGCCCGCCCAACGGCGACGGATGCCGGCGCTGCAGCCGCGACGGGCCCGTGCCCGTCACGACGCCGGATCGCTACCGAAACACCAGCGCACTCTACACCGTCGCAACCGTCCCGCACCCCGTGACGACGACCATGCTCTCGGCGCTGCGCAAAGACATCGACGTCGCATGGGTCCGGCGCAAGTCCCCGCGCGACCCGTGGCTGGCGGCCGTCACGAGCGAACTCGTCGACGACGCGCACGGGCAGTCCCCGCGCGTGCTGAGACTAAAGGAGGCCGTGGCGGGCGACGCCGAGGCCGCAAGATCGGTATGGCTCGCGGCGCAGCACCACCCCGTCGACGACTGGATGCGCGCGCAGCTCGAGTGGCACGTCGGCTTCGCTGTGCCGCGGCCCGCGGGCGGTGGTGACGTGCCGCCGCAGCCCGCACTGGACGACGACGAGGAACCGACGAAAGAGGAGATGGATAAGGAGCCTGCGGTGCTCGAGCATGCGAGGAACATCGTCTTCGCGGGGCACGAGGGCGCAGAGGGGGAGGAGGAGGGCATGGTTGCGCTGCGGTCGGCGGTCGAGGCGTGGAACCTCGCGGACACGGAGACGTGGAAGTTCGCGCGGGCGTTTCTGGACCGGAGGATCCTGGAGAGGAAGACGTGGGAGGAGGAGGAGAGCAGGTACGCGAGCGGCTCTGGGTCTGAGCAGGGGCGGAAGAAGGGGTGGCGGGAGCGGTGGGGTGATGAGGATGAGAAGAAGGGTTAGACGATTTACCCCCGTATGACATATCGCCGGGGTCGTCGGCCTGCTTGTATGTCGATTTATGGCCGGGCCAGGTGAGCTCTGGTCAGGAAATTCTTGGACAAGGCCCTACGACAGGAGACAGGCTTGGATAAGGGGTAGGATAGTATCATACCAGACCCTACCTGCGAGACGGAATCGCACATGCCACCCAGGAAAAGGGGACTATTTTCATAGGATGCGAGCAGGCAAACAATGTATATCATCAAACATGACCAGGAGTTGAATCCCGCCTAAACCGAAAAAGATCCACAACCACGACGAGCGAGCCGGACAAAGTTGAGTATCCCGACACCACTCCCACCCCCATCACCCTAAGCTCCCCCCCCCCCCTAGACGACGACCTTGGTATCGCCGCCCATCTCGCCGCTCAGCTCCCTTGACGTCGGACCGCTCCTCCCCGCGACAGACGCAAAGCCAATGCCCTGTCCGTTGATGGCCTCGGCGGCGGCGGCGTCGCCTTTGGCACTGCCGTTGACGCCGCCCTGGCGGCCGCGGAGCTGCTCCTCCTTGAGGTCGCGGATGTGGCCGTTGATCCAGGTCCCGCTGAGCTGGGCGGGCGTCATGTCGCTGGCGCCGCTGATGATGCCGCGGCAGACGGGGGCGCCGCAGAAGCAGTCGAAGGGCTGGGCCATGGACCATTCGGTGGAGGGGTAGAAGAACTGCGAAGGGGTGTGAGTCTGGGCACACTGATAAAAGAGACCGGGAGGGGAGGGGGTTGTACGGTGAGTTCGTCTCCGGGCTTGAGGCCCTTGGGGCCGGCGAGGATGTTGAAGTTGGCCGTGTCGAAGATCTGTTGGGTGGGGTTGCCGTTAATAGGAAGTCACTGATGGAATGAGACACCACACTACGCATGCACGCGCACCATCACACCACGACGGCGGGACTGGGTTGGCACGGGAGGTCACTGACGAGAGAGGGGTCGCAGGAGTGGTTGATGTAGAGCATGTCGCTGTTGAGGTTGAGATGAGCGTCCCGGCCGCACTGGACGGTGGCGTAGGTGGGCTCGTCGGCGTGAGTGCACGGAGGGAAGGACATTTTGGCGTAGAGGGCGAAGGGCGGCAGGGAGACCTTGGAGGTGCTCTTTGTGAGGAATTCGGTCTCGCTGGCCTTGATGACTTCCTGGATGTCGGGGTGAGAGGGCTGGACCCAGTGAGGCTTGAGGGGGGACATGATGCCGGTAGTGGTATGAGGTAAGATGGGTGTAGAAGGGGTGGTGGTGTGCTGGGAGAGATTCCAATTTGGTAATGGTGTGGTACTGTCAGTGTGCAGGTGAGGCAGAGAGATGCGAAGTGAGATGGTGTTTACTCAAGAGGATGGGAAACTGAAGAAGGGTCACGGGACGTTGGACGGATGCAGAAGGGGGAGGCACGGAGGACTCGGTTAGCCGGTTGTTGCGACTGCCACTTGTACCGGACTTGCGGGTTTTAACTCGAAGAGCCTAGGCAATTCATTCTCTACCTAAGGTAGATACCTACCAACTTGGCAGAGGCCAATTGCGGCACGGGAATGGCTTCGCGGGGAGAGATAGTGGATGACGCAGGACGCGGCTCATGGGGATCTTGAGGTGGGTGACGTTCTGCCATGTGACGGCGTTGCGGGGGCTTAGATGGGAGCTGCGGGGTAAACAGACCCGCCCCCTCCCCCCTGACTGTGAGCCTCAGGGCCTCCAGGGACCGACCTTCAGGGGTCTTCAGGGGAGGGAATGCGCCAAGGCCTCGGTCCGCCCAGCCGTGGTAATCGTGCCGAGGGCCCGGGCTGGGATGACCTCTCAGACTTCACGACGATGCGGATTCGCCAACTAGGTGATCCTGAGGCGTTTCTTCTTTCAATTTAGAACATGCACCTACAACGGATGAAGAGGCTGATTTGAATCGCTCACTGACTCGTTCCTGGCCAGGGCGTCGGAGGCCTGAGACTGGGGCCTGGACCGGGCCACGGACGCTCGTATTGACGGCTGGAGACCCTGGTCCCGGGCGGCCCGTTTCTAAAGCAGCCTGATCACGTTCGTTTCAACGTCTGCCGTTCTCTCTCGCCTTTCCTCAACCACCCAGCAGCGACAGCAGCGACAGAAGCAGCAGAAGCAGCATCACCACGAAGATGAGGACCCAAGGCGGCAGGATGCTGGCCCTGGCCGCGCTGTGCACAGCATCGCTGGCGCGCGACGTGCCTGACAACGTCCGGTCCTTCATGGACAAGGTCCGCGAAAAGGGGCAGTGCGACAACGTCCTCGCCGGCGGGTTCCACAGCAGCGACGGCGACTCGGGCGACTTTGACTACTGCGGCGACTTCCTCGACGACTACAAAATCGTCTATCTCCAGGGCAAGGACGGCGCCCTCGCCAACATGGACATCGACTGCGACGGCGTCCAGGGCGGGCCCGCCGACGACGGCCGCTGCGGCAGCTCGAGCGACACGCAGTCCCAGACGACCTTCCAGTACGACGTCGAGCACTACGGGGCGGACCAGAAGGACCTCGACGCCAACGTGCACCCGTACGTCGTCTTCGGCAACGAGGGCGACAAGAAAGGCTGGCCGACGTTCGATCCAAGGGAGCACGGCATCGAGCCGCTGAGCGTCATGGCTGTCGTGTGCAACGATCGACTGGTGCGTGCTACCCCGCCGCGAGAAGCACATCCACTGACGGGACGCAGGTCTACGGCATCTGGGGCGACACCAACGGTGATGATGGTGATGAGGCCATGGTGGGCGAGGCGGCCATCTCCCTGGCCACGGCGTGTTTCGGCAATCGTATGAACGGAAACAACGGCCACGACGACGATGATGTCATGTACATCGCCTTTGTCGGTGACGACGCCGTACCGGGAGCTGATGGCGCGGATTGGAACGCCTCGAGTGCGGCGCAGTTCCAGAAGAGCATTGCGAGTCTAGGGGATGAACTGGTCGAGCGCATCGGGAGCGAAGGTAGCGTGTTGGAGGGCTCGTTCTTGAGCATCGTGGGCGTCATCGCGAGCATGCTGTTCTTGATTTATTAGCCTTCATTCGAGATACCCAGGGTTGTAGAAGGGCAACCTTCAGAGATAGAGGTTCAACTCATGCACAGTCAATGTGAGATTAACACTGCAACGCAACAGAGGGTGTCTTGGGAAGTCCCAACCAGGGCCACAGTTCGTGTTTGACCTAAGTTGACAAGGCAGGCGAGGGAAGGAGCGATACAGACGGGCCCCTACCTTACCCACCTAAGTACGCGGGAGAAGGGGGTGTTTGAATATGATGTCTTCTTTATTGTTTGTATGAGCCTGTCTACCGCCTACCTTCCTGACCAACGACCAGCAGCGCCAGCCAGAGGAGACATAGAATTCGCCCTCATTCGCGACCTGCTCCTTCTCTTTCACCCTATTCGCGTAGGCACCTCATAAGGGACTGTTCGTACTGGCACAGAACGGCCTCGCACCCTCCCTTCTACATCATCAACACCAGTACTTCCCCTACATTTTCAACCTCTACATCTGATACATGCTGGGCGTGGTTGATATACCAGTCCCGAGCCTCGTTCTAGCACATATGACCATACCCACTGGAAAATACACATGAAGATCAGAAAACGACGCCCCAAGAAGCGCCACGGAAAATCGAGCAAGACGTGTCTGCTGATATCAAGAAGATTTCAGAACGCCACAGCCACTATAAATTCGAGGACGCCATCTAATAGATATAGTTGCGATTGGTCAGAGCAGAGCTTCCTTCTCCCAGTCTTCCATCCCTCACGCTTCTCTCCCTCACGCGCAAAATAACGAAACCAACATGACCAAAGTCTGCAGCAACGTCGCAAGACGTCACAACACGAGGCTCCATACGCGGACCAAGATCGGATCCTGGCTCTCTCTACCGACCGAGATCCGGCTCATCATTCTGAAGAAAGTTGCGCGCGACAAACACCCTGGCTGGTCTACACTCGCGTCCGTTTGCAGAGAATGGCAGCACGTCCTCGCGAGGGAAAACCTGCGAAAACTGAAACTCAGCTCGTCCTGTCTTGATGGGTTTGGACGGCTCATCACAACGCAAAGAGATTTCGTCCACCACATCTGGCTCAACATCGAGCTGCAGCAATACACATGCCGGCAATGCGAAAGCCTCGACTACCTTTCTCGGGACAACCAGGCTATTTTCACAACTGCAATTCGGAAGATTTTCTCTATACTCAGCAAGTGGAAGCCGGGGAAAGGGCTGACTCTGGAGCTGAACGCTTATTCTCCCAGCGACCAGGACCATTTCTTCAAGGAGTTCTATTTTGCTACCGACGACGAGGGCGATATCGGCCCTGAAGTGGCTCGCCCTCAATGGCATGATCCAGATCATGGATGGGTCAATGGCCACAAGGTTGAACCTCCGTCCCGACCAGCCATATTACGACTTTTCGGACATTTGTCGCTCAGTCTTGATCAGCAGAAGCTACCCCTCGTAAAGCGTGTGACACGCTTCATTGTACGTCGACAATTACGTAAAAGTCTCTCTTTCCCATCACTACGACTTATACTGGACGGGCTCTGCTGCCTACAACATATGGGGTACGAGCCGTGGCGGGGATGGGAAAGAACGGCGGTGGTCATAGCTGACATGGGTGAGTTGGCATCTTCATGACGAGATCTGTGGATTTCAGGGTGCCTTGCTGTGTACCTGCTCTGACGGAATCATCTCCAGAACATTACCGGCTGTTCGGGCGGTGTCTTCCTCCAACACTGAAGTCATTGACCGTATTCGAAGATTTCGACGAGAACATTGCCGAGACACTGATCAGCGGCAATAGCTGGTCTTGGTATGATCCCGTCAGCCGGCACCGGTCCGGGGACCCATTCATGGCTGCTATTTTCGCCTACAAAAGTATCGGGCTTCAGCATCTCTCCGTATCTTTCATGGTCCACGCTGAGGACTTTTTCAAATCCTGCATCGAGGAACCCTGGACCTGGCGCCATTTAGAGACTCTGGCCCTGACATCTCAACTCTTCCAAGAAGGGAAGCCTCACGAAGAGATCAATGAACTTCTGCACAAGGCCAGCGTGGTAGCAAGGCGGATGCCCAATTTGCGCACCATGGTGCTCTGGAACGGCGCCAGAGGTAATGCCTGCGCCTTCGTGTTTCGAGTAGAGAAAGGCTGCGGCTGTATCACCTGGCGCAGCACGTGGGATCTGGGGATCAGCCGCAAGGTCGAGGAGGGTTGGGAGCAAGTTGCGTCGAAGGTCCATTCCTGTCCCCTGAGGGTCATAAAGAAGAGGGTTCACGGCCAGGTAGCGTCGCACGGGGATGCTATTCACTTGTTGGACTTGCCCTGCCAGGTGGTTGAGTCTGCATCCCTGTGGCAGATACGAAGGGAGGGAGCATTGCCCTCGGTATAAACCACGCAAGAGACTATTGTCCTCCGGGCAGACATTGGCGAAGAGGGAAGAAGGAGGGGGGCAGCGAACGACTGTCGCGGGTGAGAGATGGGCTTGTGTTCGACAGCTAACCTGTCAGCTCTTAAGGGCTGCAGAGAATTTCAGTTAAAGGATGTCTAAGATGCTTCGCCCGCAAAGCCCAGCCGAACAGATTTATCTATGATAAGCCTGCGTCCAAGATGACTCTGAGATACCTTCGGACAGGCAGCTCCACGCTCTTTTGAGAAACCTGAAGGATGATGTGATACTTGAAGCCGTCCACCCCAGTATGCGGCAACCAATGCTGCGCCGGCAGGTCGAAGACGTAAGGATCGGGCGCCTTGCTATCCGGGACCGTGACCGCCACCTTTGCACCGAGCGTCACGTTCCTGAACCCGCATTCATTGCTGGGCAGCGTCGTCTCGGCGGCGCCGGGCTGCAGTGTCTTGACAGCACAGCACGGCACCCCCTGCGCGCCGATGGGGTGGTTAAGCGTCGGTTCGGCGTACTGGTACCACTGGAACTCGAGCTGCGCGTTATCATCGGGGTGGTCCGGGTCCAGGGACGCGCTGGCGTCCAGGGTCACGACGTCGCCCGACTGGACTTTGAGCAGCAGGAACTCGGGCCCGCGGTGGCCGTTTACGACGGGGACGGGCGGGTGTATGGCGGCGCCGAAGTCGGGCGTCAGCGACCAGCTCATGCGCATGGCAAAGTCGTTCTGAAAATGGTCTCTCCAGCGCGCGATCGTGGCCTTGTTGTCACACCGCTCGGAGCCGTCGACGTCGACCATGTCGTCAACGACGTCGGCGTAATGTGCGCTCCCGACGTTGACGGCACGGTAGCGGCCGCCCCAGCTGCCGAAGGCCGGGTGCTCGCGGCTGCCGAGGCCGTTCTGGATCAGGTAGAGGAACGTTGGCGTGTCGCCTTCCATGATGTGCCTGCTGGTCGGGTACACGGCGCCGAGGGGCCCCCGTTGGATGTGCTCGGCGAGCCACTCGGTCGTGACCTTGGACAGGTCGCCTCGGGATATTGGATGGGAGACGCCCTGCCACGCGGACATGTCGAAGGCGCCGAAGCCGTGGACGGAGCACATGTAGAAGACGTCGGGGAAGGTGCTGCGGATCCAGTCCCCGGTGTCGTCCTGGTCGGAGATGGTGTACACACGCAGACGCACATGGAGGGCCGCCTCTTCCTGGGGCGACTTCGTTTTTCTGAAGTGCTGGAGGGCCTCGGCCAGGACGTTGGTGCCGCCCCAGCTGATGACCCAGAGCGGCTCGTCTGATTCCTCGATGCTTCTGACTAGTCTTTGGGCACCGTCACTCAGCGGTAGAACGAGAGCTTGCTTGCCGTAGACCTGTGGGACGGAGTCAACATGTTGTGAGCCGTGGAAGAGTCGACTGCGTGCCTACCGTGGCGCCGGAGCACACGAGTCCGGCCAGTGTCTTGGCTGGAGGATACTGCGCGTTCGGGTGAACGTGCCTGTTGAGGTTGTCGACTACCTCGGCGTAGCCTCTGATGATCTCGAGCATGGCCTCGGGGGCCGTTCGGTCCGAAAGCCATGCCGAGGTGACGGCGCAGAGGCCTCGCGTGTCGAACTCGTTGCAGTAGAGGAGATACCTCACGAGCGACTGCTGGTCATCGGGCTCATTCTCCACGTCCGAGAGGACGAACACTCTCGGCTTGTTCGGGAAGTCCTGAAGGGGAGAAGTGTTGCCGGGTTCAGCCCCTGATGGCAACGACATGACGGGCGGTTGATGTGCGAGGGTGCGGTGGCGTGAGCTGAGAGACTAGACGTCGACCTATAACAGGGCTACCTTTATAACGGAGATGCCAGAGGGGAGTTCTATGCGAGTTCTTTCCTTTTGCAGTATGTCTAAGCACCGAATCGCTACCTTCCTTGGCCTTGATCACCTAGCATGTCATCATCTGTCGACTCGGCCTAAGCGGGCAAGTCATTGTCGAGGTTGAAAATGCCTTTCCCAGGTGTGTCATTTTCAGGCGCGCCAATAAGAACTGACTTGGGATTTCATTTCAGAAAATAACAAGCTCTCCAAGCCACCACGTGAAGGAATAGCATACCGAACTTGGTGGTCTCCACGGCTGGGCGCCGTTGATCTCGGATACTTTACGGACTCTGCAGCGGCTGTGAGGGTTTACGGGTTGAATCCGTAAAAGCCACCCCAACCACGGAGTCACGAACGGGCCCAACGAGACGGCCAGCCCAGCGCCCAATTCACTTGGCACCGGTCAGAAGATCCTCGCACACTGCCGGTCTTGCTACTAGTAGTCTCCTCGTGCGATGGATGGATGGCCGACAAGCACACTAGCAAGAGCCCAGATCCCAGACCGATGGCTTCTGGCGAGACATGGTCGATATAGGGAATTGTAACCACCGGCGGTACCCCATGTTCTGCAAGCCGTCTCGCAGTCCGATAGACCGAGGCCGATCAGGCGAACTTGGAGTCCACCTCGAACGTGGAGTGCCCGGGGGTTGACTCTGGAGCCCCCCGTGCCAACGCCTGGAGAGACTGGGCTCTCGTCTGGAGAAATCCGGGGGCAGCCTTTGGTGGCATCAAGGAGAGCTGTGCGTGGTGAACATCTACATAAAGAGCAAAGTTCCCTCCCCTCGAGACATTGATTCCTCAACATCTTCGCCAACTCCTCCTCGTTGCTGATTCAGTCAAAGTCAAACTCTCAACGCTTGTTCTCAAGCAATAAACTGTCCGGTTCCACTCCGGTTCTTTTCATCCACCTACAACATGACTTCGAAGGTCGAAGAGAAGCCATCATCTGCTGCCGTGGAGCAGCACGAGGGCACCGACACAATCGGCAAGGATGAGCCGTCCCCGATCGTCGCCGAGACCGATGCCGCCGCGGCAAAGGGCCAGCTGACCACGGGCTACGAGGACCTCGGCGTCTGGGAGACAGTCAAGAAATTCATGGTGGCGTGTGCCATCTGCTTCTGTGCCGCCCTGAGCGCCGCGACGGACGGGTACCAGATCTCGTGGGTTCCATCCCCAACCCCTTATGCTGGGCGTTGCCTGCCCCAAAGACAAGTCTGACACCTTCCCGCCCCCAGCCTCATCGGACACCTCGTCGCCAACCAAGGCTTCGTGGAGCAATTCGGCACCGAGCGCGACCCCGACGGCAACATCGTCCTCGCGTCCACGGTCCTCAGCCTCTGGGCCTCCATGGGCAACCTCGGCCAGATCATCGGCATGATCTCCCAGGCCTTCCTGTCGGCGCGCTTCGGCCGCAAGGCCTGCATGTACGCGCTCTGGGCCGTCATCTGCGCCGGCTGCATCATCGAGGTCTTCTCGCGCGAGTGGCGGTCCTGGCTGGCCGCGAAGCTGCTCGGCGGCATCGCCGTCGGCACCATGCAGACGACGCTGCCGACGTATATCAGCGAGGTGGCACCCGTGCGCGTCCGCGGAGCATTCCTCATGATGTACAGCGTGTGGTGGATGACGGGCCAGTTCTTCGGGACGCTCGCGCTGCAGGTGCTCTCGAAGAAGGACCCAATGAACTACCTGACGCCCGTGTACACGCAGTTCGCGCAGGTCGGCGTCATGCTCATCGTGTACATCGTCATTCCCGAGTCGCCGGCCTGGCTCATCTCGCGCGGCGAGACGGAGCGCGCGAAGAAGGCCATGCTCTTTATTAACCGCGGCGTCGAGGGGTTTGATCTCGACAGGCAGTACAGCGTTGCGCTGCTCGCGCTGGAGCACGAGCGGCGCGTCGCCGCCGAGCAGAAGGACGAGAAGTGGTGGGCCATCTTCAAGGGCGTCAACGGGTGGCGCACCATCGTCTCCTGCTGGTGCCTGATGGCGCAGATGTTCATCGGCCTCGGCCTGTTCCTGACCTACGGCAGCTACTTCTTCCAGCAGGCCGGCATGGAGGACCCGTTCGCGGTCGTCTGCATCACGTCCGGCATCAACATCGCCGCCACGCTCGTCATCGTCTGGATGTCCGAGGCCAAGGGCCTGGGCCGTCGCAGGCTGGCCACGTACGGGACGACGCTGTGCTGGGTGTGCAATCTCGCCATCGGCATCCTGGGCGTCGTACCCATGACCGCCGCCGTCAAGGGTCTCCTCGTCTTCTTTGCGGTCATCTGGAGTGAGTGCCTCTACCTGTCCGAGTCGAGAGAGATGTGTACTGACTCTCCCTAGATATCGGCCTCATGGCCAACGGTTCCGTGGGCTGGGGTTTCATCGGCGAGATCTCGACCCAGCGGCTCCGGCACTACACGGCCGGCTTCGCCGCAGCGTCCACGTGCCTCGTGGGCCTGGGCATGAACTTCCTCATCCCGCCCATGATCAACGCCAACGAGTGGAACTGGGGTCTCAAGACGGGGTTCTTCTTCGCGGGCGTCGGCGCCTTCTTCACCGTCGCCATCTGGTTCCTGATCCCGGAGACGTCTGGGTACGTGGTGCCTTTGTTCCGGAACCCAGAAAACTCGCTGACATGTGGTGTAGCCGATCTGCCGCCGAGCTGGATGAGCTGTTCGAGCGCAAGATCAAGCCGTGGCGTTTCCGTCACACCGAGACCGCTACGCAGCGGCTTCTCGCGGAGGAGAAGAGCAAGCTCGATGCGTGAAGAGGTGTATCTACTAAGACCATACATGCTAGATAGATATGAGATCATTCCAAGAATCACAAACCGGCGAGCGAGGTTTCGAGTCAGCTTAGAGACCAGTCGCCTAAAGCACCTGTCAGCTTGAGTTGCAGCATGAACGAATATGAGAGTTGTATTCCGATCGCACAACATGTCGGTGGCATCTGGGTCTATTAGGATAAGCGTCGTCAACCCAGCGCGCATCCGCATATCTATTATTCAGTGTGTCCGTGTCATTCATCCGCGTATTACATCCCCCAGGCCGGCATTATCCTGGCCCATTGGATACTACAACTCGCGAACCCTTCACCATCGGCTCTGCATCACCAGTCTTTTTTCCGAGATTTCGGGCCCCTGCCGAAACCGAGCCTCTAAAACTTGACCAGCGAAGCATCATCGAAGAAGACCTGCGCGCCCAGAATGCACGTGGTGGGGAGGAACACAGACACGGCAGCATTCTCCAGGCGATCCGCGCTCCAATTGCACGTCACGCTGAGCTCCTTCCACGTGTTGAGCGCGAGGGCCCCGGAAGTCGTGCCAAAGTTGAAGAAGCTGCTCGGGGACGAGCTGCAGGCGACGTACAGGACACTACACGCGATGATGTTCTGCCGGGCCCAGATGGTGAACTGGTAGTTCTCGTTCACATCGACGGCAACGCGCTGCTGCATGCCGACGATACTGCGACTGCCGATCTGGAAGAGGACGGACTGGCTGCCGGTGCGGGACTGGAGCGTGCTGGCGACTCCGTCGATGCCGCTGCCGAATTTGTACCAGGGGGAGATGGAGCCCGAGGCTTCGAAGCCTGCGTTGGAGAGGAGGTTCGTGGGGGCGGGCGGAACGGTGCTCGTGCTCGTGACGGTCTCTGTGGTGATGAGGGAGACGGTGGCCGGGGCATCGGTGACGGTGACGGTGCTCGTGGCGACGTAAATCACTTCGACATCGGTAGAGACCACTGCCGTCGCGGTCACAGAGGCGACGACCGTGGTCGGGAGAGTCACCCAGCTTGTGCTGGTAGGTGCGGTGACGGTCAAAGCACTCGAGACGCCGATGCAGGAGCAGGCACTGGTGTAGCGGACGGCGCCGGAGCACGGGGTGGCGTAGGTCGGGATCGTGGGCTGGGCCCCGCGCTTCTTCAGGGTGATGGGGTCCACGGTGACGGTGACTGTCGCGGTGTACACGGTCTCGGTGGGAGTCTCCCGGATTGTGGAAATGGAGGTGTCGTAGACCGTCTGAGTGGTGACAACATCCTCAGTCACTGTCGACTGTTCGACGACGGTGTTGTACGCGGTTGAAACCCTGTTCACTTGTCAGTCTCTCTACATGCTCGGTTCGTGGCCATGAAAGGAGCCTCATACACGACAGGACTAGTGGTGGTGACCAGGAAAGCAGCACAATCGGCCTGCGCCTGTGCCAGCCTCGTCTTGGGCGATGAGGCTCTCAGTGCTGCACCCGCTTGTTAGTCGAGGCTCGGGATGAGGAGGGACCATGTCGAATAGCACGCACCTCTCAGGCAGTTGTCGGCATTGCACACTTGCCGAGGGACAAGGGCGAAGGCGCCAGACGCCGCTGCAAGCGCAAGAAGGACGGTCTTGGGAAACATCGTGAAGCTTGATGTCGCAGATACTCAACGAGAGGAGTCCCAAGAGGAGGCATCATGTACGGGGACGCGATGATTCTTATACGGTGAGCCATTTCAACCATTGTTTTTTCTCACGATGCCCATGGCCATAAAGGAACGTCAATAACAGACGGGCCTGGACCTGGCCAAGCCCACCCGCCGGACCTCAGCTGAGCTGCATGAGCCGTTCTGGTCAACGTCGACAATGGGATACTCCCACTCCAGGCACCGGTGGCACGGTGTTGCGTCTGGGGGACGCGCGCTAGGGCAGTAGTCCAGGGGTATGAGCGCCCTTTTCAGGCGAAGCCCTCGCGGACCGGGCTGTCTAAGCCACTTTGAGCTCGGGAGAGCCGAGACCACGCGGGAAAAAAGAAGCTATTGAAATTCAGCTCCCAAATGATGCATCGGCTACGGTGAAGAGTTTCTCGTCTATTCGTAATTAGCAACTGTGAGATGCTAATTGAGGTGAACAAGCGATGCGACCGGGCCGGGTTTCGCACGAGGCCCGGTCTCCCACGAGGTCGCTGAAGCTTCCATCCGCACCGGGGTGACGTTGAAGCGCAAGGCAAGGTGAAGGTAGGCAACGTTGTCTCCGGGCGGCTTGTCGGGCAGCAAGCAGGATGCCCTCGAGTCTGTAAATGATGTGAATGGTCTTGGTATTGATGATGTAGAGGAGAAGAAATGGGACCCGCCTGGTCCTAGGGAAAGGTACTGTAGAAGCCAATACAGGTAGACAGCCACATGTCTGTATCGCTCCTTCCCACTCCCATCACCTCCCACTACTAGTATATCGACAAGCTTTCTGATGCGGGGCTTTTCGTAGGTTTGGGTTGGGGCTGCAGTGTGGTGAAGCGGGAGGCCTGCACGCGGAGAAGAAGAGAAAGTAGATAGATGAGGGATGAGGTGAGCTCTGGCGACGCTGAGGTCATGGCGTCGTCGCGATAAGGTTCGCCTCCCGCGATAAGGCCAAGAAATTAGGCACTGCCCTGCGGACACCAACCAGTTTAGATCTCCCACAAGCGAGTTCAGATGGCAGGTGCCCGAGTCCCCCGTTGAGCATGGCGTTCCCTTGTGGGATGCTCAGCTCACGCTCGAAATATATCTGAGGGTTATAATGGGGACGAGCAGCGAATGCCTAGTGCTGCACGTCTTTTGCATCATTCCCCCGCCACCTCCACTCATTGCATCTCCATCGACATGATCTCTATGAAGATCAGACGGAGACGTACTTGCGGTCTTCTTCTCGCGGCCACGGGGTGGCGACTACGTACCACCGTCGTTCCGCGGCCATATTGTAGCACATGGAGCCGCACAAGTTGATTGACCATGCCTACTGACTCACTCGATCTGAGAGCCCTCTCGAACTCCTTGGTAGTGCAGACATGCTTCTACACTACTATCATTATCCCGCTGCCCCCACCCGACAGAAGTCTGCACTTCTCGGACCCATCCTCGATGCTATCCCCTCCGGGATATCCCCTCAGCCCTTTGGCTTCTGGATATACCCGGGCTCCAGGCTTGTATGTATTCCACTCCAAGCTCCCGTTGAACCAGTCAACAGTGCCCATTCAGGTCCTCCGCCGTGGGACAGCTTCGCTTAGATCAAAATGAGTGGATCTTGCCTCTGATATTCAACTTAGTGTCTTGGCTTCGGGTCGATTTCGACGGGATGCGGGTTTCTACGGCAAGTGGTGCTCGCCAAGCTCGCCTGCTCTTTTATGAGTGAAGGCTTTTTCTGTGAGTGAGTCTAGAGATTCACCATCCAGCTCTGCTTCAACATCGAAAGCCGGCGACATTTGGTTACCATCGCCCAAATGGCTGTCATCACCTCCAAAGACACCCCGGACCAGTCTGCCCCCGCGGGCAAGACCGAGCCCGGGTCAACGGTCACGCAGGCGGCCCCTCTCTCCCGTAGCAGCACCGACTCACCTCCACGCCACCGGAAGCTCGACTTCCTCCACTGGCACGATGCCGCCACCACGCGCGAGGAGAAGCGCTTCCTCTTCAAGCTTGATTTTTACCTGCTCACCTACTGCTGCCTCTCCTTCTTCGTCAAGATGCTCGACCAGACAAATGTCACAAACGCCTACTCGTCCGGCATGGCCGAGGACCTGGGCTTCGGGCCCGGCAACGAGCTCTCGTGGATGAACACGTACTTCCAGATCGGCACGCTCATCGGTAGCCCCTTCGGCAACCTCGTCATGAGCAAGGTGAGGCCCAGGTACTGGCTGCCGTTCTGCATGGCGACGTGGTCCTTTTTCGTCTTGTTCCTCTACAAGTGTAACACGGCGCCGCAGTTTTATGTCCTTCGGGTATGTGTGCCCCTGAACTGACCCCTTGCGCTCAACAGCCTGCTGACTCGCTCGAATCAGTTCTTCATCGGCTTCTGGGAATCCTCTGCCTGGCCCGGCATCCACTACCTGCTGGGCGCCTGGTACCTGAAGAGCGAGATCGGCAGGCGTTCCGCCCTGTTCGTCATCTCCTCGATCCTCGGTCAGATGTTCTCCGGCTACCTCCAAGCCGCGCTCTTCAGCGGCATGGACGGCAAGGGCGGCCTCGCAGCCTGGCGCTGGCTCTTCATCTTCGACTTCATCATCGGCATCCCCGTCATCATCTACGGCGTGTGCGTGATCCCGGACACGCCGCACCGCACGCGCGCCTTCTGGCTGAGCGAGGCCGAGCGCCAGCACGCGCGCGCGCGCATCGAGTCCGAGGGCCGCCGCCCCGTCGGGAAGCTCGACTGGACCGTGTTCCGCCGCATCTTCACGTCCTGGCAGGTCTACGCCTTCAGCCTGGGTTTCATGCTGTGGCACCTCACGTGCGCTGGCTACACGATCCAGGCTTTCACCATCTACCTGCGCGCGATGGGCTACTCCATCGTAAACGTCAATAACATCCCCACGGCGCAGCCGGCCTTCAACGTCCTGGTCATGTTTACCACGGGCTGGGTGTCTGACAAGCTGCGCGACCGCAGGCCCGCGTTCGCCGTCATTGGGTCCCTGCTGACCGTGTGCTATGCCGTCTTCACGGCGTGGCACGTCCCGCACGCCGCTAGGATTTTCTTCTTCATCCTCATCGGCGTCTACGGGTCCTTCACGCCGCTCATGGCCGGCTGGATCAACGAGGCGTGCGGCGGCGACGAGGAGAAGCGAGGCTTCATCCTGGGCTTCACCATGTCGGTCGGCGGCGCTGTGCAGATCCCGTTCCAACAGCTGCAGTGGCCGAGCTCGCTGGCGCCGGCGTACAGGGAGACGCACGGGTGGGCGAGCGCGCTGGTGTTTGTCGTGGCGCTGACGCTGTGGACGGTGTTTGGGATTCGCTTCGTGCAGAAGTGGGCGCAGAAGAGGGAGGCCAAGACGGAGGAGGTCTCGGAGGGGGCTTAGATCTTTTCTCGTCGTATCCTGGAATCTAGCCTGAAGAGCAATACACGGATTGCCTGAGTGGCTTTTGTAGTTCTGGATGCCGTGAAAACCTTCGTGACCATGTCCGTATAAACCAGTGAAACATGTCCTTGGAAGCAAGTCACCAAGGTTCGTAACAACCCGCCGCATTTTCCATACCCACGGCGGCGTATGAGGCCTAAGTTTCCCCTTCTCCTGCAGCACCTACTTATGGTACCCCGCCCATCAACGGAAATCACAAACAGGCAACCCTGTAACAAATGCACACAATGGAAACCAGGGCCGTGGCTTGCAGAGTCGACACGACACTCGCAGCCAGGTTAAGACGATTGACACAGGGTCTGGATTGAGCAATAGCGGGGTTAAGAAATCCTCCTCTGGCAGTCGCTATCAATCGGCTGATGCCCGTAGAACTCGAAGACAGCTCATCCGCTCCGACCGTCCAACCTCATGCCTTGCTCGGGCTGTTGGCCGAAACAGTAAGATCGATAGCAAGATGTCCCGCCGGCGACCCAAACCTCAAAAACGCCTCACTCAGCGTCGCGAACACGGCGCCCGCATCCCCGCGCAGCGTAGTGCAGAAATTCTTCGACTTTCCAAAAACGCCAGACCTCTTCAAAAAGTCAATGCAGCCATAAATCTCATCCATGTGATGCCCCGCACCAAGCGGGTAGAGCGAGAGCTGCGCAGCGACGACCTGGCCAGTGACAGGCGCGTCCTTGACGTTGGCGAGGGCCTCGTCGACGCGGGTGGCCAGGGGCGTGCCGAAGTCGCGGCCGGCGATGGGCGTGCAGATGGGGTCGTCGGGCTCGCCGGGGCAGCCGCGGGAGACGGTCGCGTGCAGGACGGTGTGGACGTTGTTGCGGGAGGCGGCGACGTGGAGGTCGCGCATGGCGGGGAAGAGCTCGTGCGGGGGCCCGACGAGGAGGGTTGAGAGGTCGTCTGTCTCGATGCGGAAGCGCGGGCGGTAGGGGTCCAGGGCGGAGAGGCTGCTCATGATGATGGGGACGAAGTCGTCCGCCATCGGGTAGAGGGAGATTTGGGCGCCGGAGAACATCTTGCTGCAGTTGCTTTGGTTGATCTGCTGCTGGTCCTGGTAGATGGCGATGCGTGAATGTGAATGTCGTGAGCTTGAATACTTATTGAGGTATTTAGATATAAAAATGAGATGATAACTGTCAGGTGGGAGGTGAGTTAGCTGGCGGTTCCACTGCCGGACAGTCTTGGCGGATCTTAAGTGGTTTCCTCCTTCCCCGAGACCAGACAGGACAACATATCTGACACGTGCCTGCCAGGTCTAGCCACCCTGACTGTAAGTAGTATGCGCGGTAATACTATTTTGTTTGAGAGTTGAGTAAAAGAGAATATCATTGCTATGGGGCATCATTGAGGAGAGAGCAGATGTACCGAGGAGTAAGCTAGGAGGGGAGCAAATCAAGTCTGGACTTGGGTTGATTGATAGTATTGGAACATCTCAAGGGACATCATACAGGTACCTTGAAGGTAAGTAGGGATTGTCTTCAGTATCACGCATCGTAAACTACACATGCAACCTAGGGAGGGTCCCTGCCATACTGAAATCTGCAGATGCAGCAGCATCGTGGCTCATGGCTCGGCAATACATAGTTACCAGTCACTAGGCATAAAGTCCTATGAGAGTGAATTCACTTTTCGGCCCAGCGGGGCCTTAGAAGTGTAGTGCCTTTATTACCATCTTGCCTTAGGCACCTGCCTGTAGTACCTTCCCAACCTGAGGTTTCCTCCCGGATTCTTAGTTTCAAATAAATAAGGTAGAGACTGCCATCAGAGCGGAATTTTCTTCTCCCACTTCCAGCACTGATCTTGATCCTCACCACACGGCAAATATCCATCAGCACCAAGACGCGAAGACAGCACGCAGGGCAAGAGCTTGACCATGGCCGCCAATAATGAGCATCGGGCAATGTCACTACTTGACCTGCCAAACGAGGTCCTCAATAACATTTGCTCGCAACTCTGTATTCATTGCCAGCTCATCCAGTCGGCGGACATCGACCAAGAAACCACAGCCGTAGCGCTCCAAGGACAACAAGCTCTCGCGCGCCTGAGCAGATGCTCGAAGCTTCTGCAACAGATCGCCCAGCCAGTTCTGTTCCATTTCTTCTGCAGCGAGAGGCCACCGCCGGACCTTGAGCTCCCCATGTTCGATGATCCGAAGATCGTGATAGCAGTATATCGCCGCGCAGTTGACCAGCTGTCCGCCTTTACCCGCGCCATTCTCCGGCGGCCGGATCTCCAGATTAAAGTCCGGGTCCTGACGCTCTACACGGCAAGACTATTGGATTGGGACTTCGAGGGTGACATGGAAGAGAAGATCCAGGACTGGGCACATACTGTCATCGAGTCATTGTACCGTGAGGCCTTCGGGGAGCTGGCATGCATCGTCCTTGTGGACGCTATCACAGGAAGAAAAGGCCTTCGGGACCTCCAGGACCTGGCTCTGGCCCTTTGCCGCTCTACACTCGAGGACCTTCTTCTCGAGCGGTCATATTGGCGGAGTAAATGGGCCTGCGAACTACCACGCCTCACACGCCTCTTGCTACCCGGGTGTTACAGATTGCGGGCCGAGACTTACTTAATCGACGATGCACAGTCTTTCCTTGAACACGCACCCAACCTCCGGGTGCTCGTCGCGCCTGACAGCGGTCGCACCGAGAACAGGCCAGTCAGATGGGGTCGACAACCTTATTGGGACGTGATACTGCCATATCTCACCCGCCTCTCCGTGAGCGACGTCAGTTCATCGCACCTGGTGAAAATCCTCAAGGGCTGCCCTGCTCTCGGGGACTTGGAGTATCAGTACGATGTCTACGACACAGATGAACATTTCTTGCCAGCTACACACCTCGATGCCGTCAGGGACACCCTCCAGAGACTGTGTTTCTCATCAATCAGTTTGACATTTACTGACTTTCGTCCATCTGAGGACCAGACTGATTTGCCCATAACGACGCTAGACGAGATGTGTCTTGCCAGCTATCCTCGCCTCGCAGTTCTCGAGATCGACCGCTGCTTCCTGTGTGGTGCAGAGCGAGAATCCAACGGCGAGTGGAGAGAAAAACATGTGGACGTTGAGGAAGACGACAGCGCTGCCTATGCGGCTATATTCTCAGATCAAGACGCATCCGATGAACAAAAAGAGGCCGATTATGCATTCTATACGGTAACGTCCGCTGCGAGATTTCTCGACCTTCTACCCCCCGCGCTCCGCAAGCTACGCGTGGGGTTCGTCAGATGTTGGTGGGCCATGTACCGGGACGCCATCGCCCTCGCCAGCCAGGCTCCGCAACGCTTCCCGCACCTGCGCGAAGTCAGCATACTCGTGGCCAAAAAGGCTCCGGAGGCTGATATTCGGGAACTCGTTTCCCTTTTCTCGTCAGCCAGAATCGAAGCATCAGTCGGCCTCGCGGACATGTATTGTGGTGAGTTCTCGCGGGGATTGTTGCCGCCGCGTCCGGGGATGACGCCCGAGGAGACCCGGGAAGGAGTGGGTTTGACGGACATGAACGAGGTATAAGATATCCGGACAGAGGACTGGGCTGGATGTAAACACCGCCGGGGGCGAATCCTGATGAATAGGAACTACGTTGCGGCAACACCGGACATGAAAAACACCCAACGATGAAGTTACCGGCAAGGGAGCTTATTGCGAAGAAAGCAAATAGATCAAGGAGGAGTCTAATCAAGAAACAATACAGTATGGTTGAGAAGTGAGCCATGAGAGAGCCTTGATCTGGTGATAGTAGTAAGTATGTAAGAGCCATCGACTGACGTCGTGAGCTTCGACAAGGAGGCAGTTCGGCGGGCCGCGCACGGACCACTCGTGGCGATGGAGGTTACCAGGGTGCGCTCTGGGACGGACTGGAGCACACTAATTTCAACACCATCTTGCGGTGACAAGAGAACTGACTAACAAAAGCTGAGTGTGTGAGTCAATTGGCAGACTGAAGCATCATCATATATACTTGCAAAAGACTCTTAATTGAAGCTCGTCATTCAAGCTTCCCTGATAGCTCCGCATTCTGCCAATTGGCTCTCTGAGTGGCTCCGACCTCGGCCTCACCATCTCAACATTTTGACGTCTCAGACTCACTTTCCACCATGAAGCAGACCGCCCTTCGCGTGGCCCGCCAGACGCTCAGTGGCCCTCAGATCAGGTCATACTCCCAGCAAGCAAGTCCCAGGCATCTCACCTCCATCAGCGACCTCACGCCCGCCGAATTTGCCACCCTCGTCCGCAATGCCGCCTCGCACAAGCAGGCCGTCAAGGCTGGCCAGACACCCCAAGCCCTCGCCGCCAGCCTGACCGGCAAGACCGTGGCCATGATGTTCAACAAGCGCAGCACGAGGACACGCGTGTCCACCGAGGCCGCCGTCGCCCTCATGGGCGGCCACCCCATGTTCCTCGGCAAGGATGACATCCAGCTCGGCGTGCGTCCTCACTCACACCCCATTGATCATCCCGACTAACGCCCGCCCCAGGTCAACGAGTCTCTCTACGACACGTCCAAGGTCATCTCCTCCATGACCTCGTGCATGGTCGCCCGCGTGGGCCCGCACTCGGACATCGTCAACCTGGCCAAGGACTCGAGCGTCCCCGTCATCAACGCCCTGTCCAACGACTACCACCCCCTCCAGATCATCGCCGACTTCCTCACCATCCACGAGGCCTTCCCCGCCACGGCCTCCACCAGTGACAAGACCGACCTCGGCGTCCGCGGCCTCAAGGTCGCCTGGGTCGGCGACTCCAACAACGTCCTCTTCGACCTCGCCATCGGCTGCGTCAAGACGGGCGTCGACATCGCCGTCGCCTCCCCGTCCGGCTACGGCATCCCCGCCGCCATGCGCGACGTCATCAACGGCTCCGCCGCAGGCGTCGCGTCCCCCGGCAAGCTCTCCGAGACCACCGTGCCCGAGGAGGCCGTCCGCGGCGCAGACATCCTCGTCACCGACACCTGGGTCTCCATGGGCCAGGAGGAGGAGACGAAGAAGCGCCTCAAGGCCTTCGAAGGCTTCCAGATCACGAATGACCTCGCCAAGCGCGGTGGCGCCAGGGAGGGATGGAAGTTCATGCACTGCTTGCCGCGCCACCCCGAGGAGGTCGCCGACGAGGTGTTCTACAGCGATAGGTCTCTTGTCTTCCCCGAGGCCGAGAACAGGTTGTGGGCTGCCGTTGGTATGTATCCCCCGGACCAATTGCCTGATGAACGTACTGACATGGTCACTAGCTGCGCTGGAGGGTTTCGTCGTGAACAAGGGCAAGATCTAATACGACCTGTGACCGCAACCCAAAGTCTAAGCACCCCTTTTGTATTAAATTACCCAAAATCGTAGCGAGGTCAATACCAAAAATGAAAATCACGTTCATAAACGATGCACCGCGGCGAGTGATGGAACTATGCGTTCAATTGGCGACTTCTAAAACACATTTGCTTGCCAAGACATGTCTCCCCGTCCCGGTTGCCGAAACCAACGCCGGAGTCCACTTTGCTCTTGATACACGAATAAAGGACAGCCCGCCTCTGGCACTGCTTAGCCGGGGGGCAGCTGGCTGGCGTCGACGACCTCGTCGGCCTCCTTGAGGAGCTGTTCCTCCTGGCCGGCGGCGAGGGGCGAGCGCGGCAGGGCCATGAGGCCGGTGCGGGCGGATTCGAGGATGCCGAAGGGGCCGATGAGCTTGAGGAAGGAGTCGATGCGGGACTGCTTGGCGGAGCTGTGATGGGGTTAACATGATGTCGCTGTAGCATTGGAGGGGCTTGGAAGGAAGGGGGCGTCGTGGGATCAAGGGGGTGTACTTACACCTCGACGATGCAGCTGTTGGTGCTGATATCCAGGACCTTGCCGCCGAACTGGTGGGCGAAGTAGGTGATGGTCTTGAGGTGCTCGTGCTTGTGGCGCAGGGCCTCGCTGAGCGCGAGCTTGCTGGGGTGGAAGTCCTTGGCGGTCTCCTCGAGGGAGAGGGCCTCTGGGCTCTCGCCGTCGAACTCGACGTCGCCGGCGGTGATCTCGCGGTGGTGAGCGAGCAGCTCCTCGAAGTACTCGGGGCCGAGGATGTTGATCTTGGCGAGGAGGAGCTCGCGCTGGACGAGGGCGGCGTTCGTGTAGTCGAGGACGGCCCAGACGGGGACGAGGTCCTCGAGCTGGCGGCGGGCCTGCTCGACGACGCCGTCCTGGCCGGTCAGGACGATGGTCATGCGCGAGAGGTCCTCGACCTCGGTGCTGCAGACGACGAGGGAGTCGATGTTGAAGCCGCGGGCGGCCAGGATGCCCGAGACGCGGGACAGAACGCCCGGCTCGTTCTGCACGAGGCAGTTGAGGATGTGGCGCTTGGCGGGCTGGGTCGAGGGCGTGGGCATCTCGTAGAGGATGTTGGAGACGGCGGCCTGGGCAGACCAGGCGGGCGTGCTGTCGATGGGGAGGGGGGCGGAGCGGCGGCGGAGGGCCTTGTAGGCGATGGCCGAGGTCGACGAGGAGCTCCAGCGCTGCTGGCCGCCGGCCGCGAGCATCGGAGCGCGAGCGGCCAGCCGGAGCGGCGTGGCGAGGCAGCGAGACGCCATGGCTGGCTGGTCTCTGCCGGGGGTCAACGGGAGGTGAAGCTGACGATGGCTCTTCTCCTGTGATCGAGGGCAATGGGACCCGGGAGAGAAGAGCGAGTGGTCGGTACAGAGGTTGTCGACGCACTTGGGTTTTGGTGGGAAGGGGAAAAATTGGGGGACGTTCAATTCAAGTGTTGGAGTCAGACCTCCGATAAACCGGAGGCCAGGGGTCCGCTCAGCTCCAGACTCGGCGCCTTCAGGGATTACAGCGCACGTGGCACTGGGGGGCCAGGGCTTTCAGCGTGCTGAGCTCACCGAGACCTGGGGAAGGTGAGCTCGGTGTGTCGGTGTAGGTGCTTCATTGTGGGCATGGGTATGGAATGTAGCCCAACTGCAATATAATAGAGAATGTATTGGCTCGGAAAATATGGACAATTATCGATGTTTCTATTGATTGATATGCTCATCAGTATCGAGCTCACAAATGGCGTGACACCGTCGGTGAGAGGAGATGCGAGACCAACCACCAAAGGCACGGACCAGCAGCGCTAAGACTGCGTGGCTCCACCTCCTTCGGCCTTCTTCCAAAAAGTTTCCGTCTGCAATAACGTCCAGCTCATCAGTAGCACCATCCGACAAGTGACATATCACACCTAGCAAACACTCCCGGAATCGACTGCGGAAAGACGCAATGGATGACTCCGACAGACGCTCAGCAAAGCGCTCGCGCTTCGACCAGACAGAGCCTGAGCCGCGCAAGGCTTCGAGATTCGACAGGCGCTCGCGATCCCCTCCCAGCAAGCGGTCGGAAGGCCGCGAGCGTAGCCCCCTTGGCTCTGCGACCCCGGAGGTCAAGAAGTCGCCCGCAGACGCCGCCGCCGCTGCCGGTAAGTTCTTTCTCTCGCCTTGCGATGGGCCTCTTGGGGCGACAGGTTGCGCTGACATGATGACCCCCCTTTCAGCTGCCGCGGCTGCCCGCATCAACGCTTCCCTCCAGGCGAGGAAGGGTATCCAACATGTCGACGTCCCTCCGATCAAATCCGCGACCCCCGATACCAAGGCTGGCGACAACTCGCCCGCCCCTGCCGATACCATCAATGGCGAGATCTACGTCGCCGACGGCGACTACATCAAGGACATCGAAGTCAACGATTTGCGTAACCGTTACCTTCTGACCAAGGGGTCTACGCAGAAGATGGTAATTACACCCTTTTGAGCCTACACTGATGTCCCAGCGGCCAGCGTCTGGCATGAAGCACACAGAGAGAACTTGTTTCCCATAGGTCTATCCAACACTTGTGTCGAGGACTTGCTGCTTACTGGGGCCTCATAGCTCGCACAGATTCCCCCTCTTCTGCATCTGCTAACTCCCCTTGCTATAGATTAGTGAAGAGACTGGTGCTGGTACGCCATTCGCCTCCCGACGTCCGTTTGAAAGCACGATGTATTAACACAGGAAGATGTTACAACCCGAGGCAGTTACCTTCCCGACAAGAGCATGGCGACGCCCACGGTATGTTCCTTGGCGCACCCTGTCGGCTGCTTGTGCTGACTGTCGACTTCGCAGAACCCGCCGCTATATCTCCACGTGACCAGCACGTCCAAGGCTGGCCTCGAAAAGGCCGTCGCCAAGATCGAAGAAATGATGCAGCAGGAACTTCCTCAGCTCGTCGACGAGCGGCGATTCCGCCGTCGCGAGCAGGAGCATGTCGAGCGTGATGAGTTTGGCCGCGTACGCACCCCCTTCTATTGCCTAGCTGGACTGTTACTAACATGTCATGTAGCGCAAATGGCCCGAGGAGAAGATTCCCATTGATCTGGAGTCAGTTCCCGGCTTTAACCTCCGCGCGCAAGTGGTCGGAGCAGGCGGTGCTTACGTCAAGCACATCCAAACCGAGACCGGCTGTCGTGTGCAGATCAAGGGCCGCGGCTCTGGCTACTACGAGTCATCGACTAACAAGGAGAGCGAGGAGGACATGTATCTTCATGTTGCGTAAGTGTAGAATGTGCCTCGAGGTTTGGGACGATTACTTACATGTCCCAGGGGCCCCGACCCGGCCATGGTCGCCAAGGCCAAGGAGTTGTGCGAGGATCTGATCGCCAATGTCAAGGAGCAGTACGAAGACTTCAAGAGCCGACCGCCCCGTGGCCACGGTGGCTACGGCGGCCACGGCGGCGGTGACAGGTATGGTGGCGGCGACCGATACGGTGGCCGCTCGCAGTCGCACGATCACTCTCACAGGGACTCCCGCGACAACCACGGCGGATACGGCGGATCGCACAACAGCAACTCGTACCAGGGCTACGGCGGCGGCTACGGACAGCAGTCTGGCCAGTCGGGCAGTCCAGTTGCCGGTGCCAGTGCAGGCCAGGGCGCGGCCGGCGCCGACTACGCGGCCCAGTATGCCCAGTATTACGGCGGCCAGGACCCCTATGCCGCCTACGGTGGTTACGCGGCTTACGTGCAGTTGTATCAGCAGTATTACGGTGCTCAGCAGCAAGGTTCGCCCGCGCCTCCGGGGGCGGCACCCGGCGTGGGAGCATCTGCCTCGCCCCCTCCTCCGCCCCCGAGTGAAGCCGCTCCCCCGCCGCCTCCTCCCGGCGCAGCGCCTCCTCCGCCCTCCGGCCCGCCCCCGGGCACCGGTGGCTACGGATCTGTGCCCCCTCCTCCCGGCCTTTAGAAGTATGGCCGTGGTCAGAAATAGAGAGTTCATCTTGTTGTCGATGGTCATGGTTGACGAGAGACAGGAAGCTGCAGCTGACCACCAGGACACTTTCTGCCAATTGCGTTAGCATGGAATGGAGGAACTGGCGCCTGGACTGAAGTGGCGACCGTGCTGGGCGTGTCTAGTTTATTTATAATGTAGGTCAACTCGGAGTATGATTCGTAGTTTTGACGTGGCCGGCAGTCATCGTGAATGTCGAGTGAACATACAGCGCAGGTGATGGAGCCAGCTTTGCGTAATGATAATTAGCATCTCACACTCTGTTGCACCGTACCTGCGGCCGGCGTGGATGTCAGAAACTCAGGGCCCACAAACGGAGGTCGAGTCGGAAGGTCGGCGACCCCACTCCGACCCTGGGCCGTGTCCCGCCGATCACCCTCAGGGACCTTCCGCTGACTTGAGCTTCTCGAACCCGACCCTGTCTGTTCTTCCACCACTTCCGCAGCTAGCCACCCAGACACGCCCGTCGCGCCCCAAGACGTCCGCAATGAGCCACCAACGGCACCTCTCCCACGACCCCATCAAGGAACCACACTCCATCTCCCTCAAAGTCCTCCGGTGAGCACACCCACACACAGCGCGCGCCCCTCCACGACACGCAACAACTCGCTGACCATCTCGCCCCCCATCCTCGCAGCCTCTCCCGGCCGTCCCTCGTCACACAGTACCCCGTCCCTCCGCCGCCGACGCCGTCCACTTCGCAACAGCAACCGGCCCCCATCCCCGCCTCCCTCGCCTACACGTCCGCCTCCCCCGCGACAAACACCGACCCCTTCCTCCTCAGCCCCATCCTCAACCTGCCCCCATCCTTCGGCTCCGCCTACGTCGGCGAGCACTTCAGCTGCACCCTCTGCGCCAACCATGAACCGCCCGACGCCTCCGCCCCGACGGTCAAGCAGATCCGCGACGTGCGCATCGAGGCCGAGATGAAAACCCCCGGCACATCGGGCACAATCCACAAACTATCCCTCACGGCCGCCGCAGGCGCAGAAGCAGACGCGCCGACAGACCTATCCCCTTCCCAAACCCTCCAGCGCGTAGTGGGCTTCGACCTCAAAGACGAGGGCAACCACGTCCTCGCAGTCACCGTCAGCTACCACGAATCGACGCCCTCGGGCGGCCGCACGCGCACCTTCAGAAAGCTGTACCAGTTCATATGCAAAGCGTCGCTCGTCGTGCGGACAAAAGTCGGCGCGCTGCCGGACGGCGCAGCTGGCGCGGGCCGCTGGGTCCTCGAGGCGCAGCTCGAGAACTGCTCGGACGAGGTCATGTTGCTCGACAAGGTGCTGCTGGACCTGGAGCCCGGACTCGGGTATGAGGATTGTAATTGGGGCAAGGGAAGGCCGCCGGTGCTGCACCCTGGCGAGGTCGAGCAGGTGTGTTTCGTCGTCGAGGGGGGCGGAGCGCCCGCGGAGGATGGGAGGGTCGTGTTTGGCGTGCTGGGAATCGGGTGGAGAGGGGAGATGGGGAATAGGGGTTTCCTATCGACGGGACGCCTGGGGACGAGGGCGGCTGTCAAGGCGTGATGATGATGCGGTTGAAATGGGCGTTTGGGCATGGTTCATGGGGCACGTCAGACGCGGGTCACCACGTATCTGTGTTTCTTGGTGACAATGAAAGTGTCATGCTTGCACGGCCTACACGATGGGAAGCTGGTGAATATGGACTCCAGCGAGGGGATATCAAGCATAGCCTGGTCCCTGTCACGTCCTCACATCAAGGCCGTGCCTGGTCCTACGAGTGCCCACGTATCCAGATAAGCGGGAGATCAATCTCTGAGATGGAGATGCTATGTATTCCCGACACACTGTCAAAAGCAATCTGATGCTTCAATACCAGCACCAGACGACCCGCAACATTCGCAACGTCATGCTTCTCGCCATATCACCCAGAGCCCAGGCTACATGTGCGCCATACGTAATCGCGTATTAGTAGATCTCCCCGCGCTAGCAAGTGTGCGCTCTAGACGGGCATTTCCTCGCTTGATTCATCCTCCGAATTCTACAGCACGTTCCTGACGCTCCTGAATCAGTTACCTGCATGTCCGAGGTGTCCGAGGTGTCCGACGGTCCAAATCCCGGGGAACCAAAGGGAACTCTCGAGGTCTGGCGCATCACACTGTTATTCGTTGGCCCACGAGCCTGGCTCGAGTGCCCAGCGATGAGTGTTTGGCTCGATGCGCGGCTGCAGAGATGATCAGCTGGTACCTGCATCTGCCAAGTGGCCGGTCGAGAAAGGGGCATCCTCAAGAGCCACTAGGCGACAGTCTTCGCTCCGCAGAGAACCAAGCCGCCAACGATAGATGGACCAATTGGTAGACTTTCAGGGAATGCGCGGTGCGCGGCCACATCTCCGTGCGTTCGCGATCCTAGCGTGTTGATGGGCAGCGCCGCGGCAGGCCTAATCGTTAGACCGCCGTTCACTAATCCAGAAGCTCCCCCTTTTCTCCCGTCGTCGTCCCCTGATGACGCTGCAAACCGCGAATCACTGGGGCCGAAGACAAAGGACCTGGGTAAAGTCGGCACGTCCGTGGAGGGACGGGGTGTGGCGTGGGCGTCAGCGTCGGCGCGGCGCCAAAGACGCCCACACAGCGGCCAGCGACATGCGGGCCATCAATGTCCTGCGCGACCTGAAACAAATACCCATCTGCTGGGAGAGGCAGCGGCAGTCCGCAGACAGGAAAAGGCTAACGGCGCGAGGTTCCGACCGGCTACGGCTGTTTGCCCTCTCAACTCGACTGGCAGCCTCTTGCCCTCACGAGGCGGAAAGCGACGTCCGAGATGAAATGACGGGCCTTTCTCGTCGTCGTCTGAATCTGCCGGACAGCTGGCAGGGTGTCTTCTCCTTCAGCGGGACGTGACTCGGGGCAGTGCCATTCGGCAGTCGGATCTGCACCACACAGACAAGAGCGAGCACCTGTGCGCTTCCACGAGCGACCCCGGTCACGGCAAGTCTGCAGTCGACCCCTGGTATAAGCCGCCCGTGCGAAGAATTATCGAAACCCGCGTCCACGCTGCCTTGGCCGCAACGCTGCAGAGCCGGCTCAGCTGAACAATCGGGCAAAGGCGCTAGAGTCCGTTGCTGGGCGCATGAGAGGTGCCCGGAAAGAAGTAAACCTCTCGTAAACACCGCGCGCATCTCATTTCAACGCAGCGTGAGAGATAGCGACCTAGTCTGGTACTCTTAGGACGATGGCGCACCGGACCAAGGTCCGCACCGAGTCGGTCGATGCACATCAGAGATCTGGACGCCAGCCTTCTTCTGAAACAACAACCACTGTATGTGAGGTGGTATCGCGTGCCCTCACCAGGTGACACGAGAGCTGCGGCCTGCCAATCCTCGGTTCGTCCGACGTTGGAAGGGCGTTGCTGACCCTCCCACCTCCTCACATGAGTGTGGCGTGATTGGGATGATAAGTGACAGGGAGCGCGCGTGCGCATCCATTCGTAATGCAAATCAACGTGGCCGTTGGTTCCCGTCCATCTCTTCAGCGGCTGCGGGAACATATCGATGCCAGGGATGTTCGGGGCACTCGACAAGTCCAGGAGCATGGTTGTGTGTGCGGTTAGTGGCCTGCCAGGAGACGGGGCGGGATCCAGGCCCATCCCCATGCCCTTGGCCGTGCTGAGGTGCTCAATTGCTGTGCTTTGATTTCCATGTTTGATCTCTGCACTCGGTACCGTCCGCCGAGGTTGGCCGATGACCATCACGAATCTCGTCAAGACAGCGTCTCTGCCCTGAACGGGGACGTTTCGGAACCCGATGCTGTGCGTACAAGCTTGGGGCGGTCAGTCTTGGAGTAGCACCGACGTCGAACTGCCTGAGAAACGGGTGGACGGATTTGAGGACTCGCTCCAGGTGGATACGCTGTAAGAGGAAAGGCACAGGCGCCAGGGGCCTCGCGATCGACCTGGCTATTGCCGGGTCTGGGGCTCAGGGGGCCGCGTTGGTGGACCTGGGCGGAGTCCGCCACGCCTGAAGGAGCCGCCATCCCGATGTCTTTCAGGGGTTTGAAGATGGGGGCACTGATACCGACAGTTGGGCCGGGCGTCCACTGTGGCCATCGATACCTTGTCGAGACGTCAACCCGAGGAACGAAGCCGGCCTGACGACTGGGAAAGAGCGCAGGGGAGACTGCATCTGCCTTGTCCAGGAATCGACAAGCTGACAAGCCGATAACGACAAAGCTGCATCTATCGGTCGTGGCCATCAGATATAGCTGCGTGGATCGAAAGCGAACCGGGATGCTCCCCTGATGGTCATGGTATCAACTTGCTGCCCAGTTGCCCTGCTGCCCTCCTCCTCCTCCTCCCAACCTCGGTATCGCTTACGAGTCGAATTGTCGGTCGCATGAATGACAGACTCATCATCCCGTAACAAAAGGGCCCTTGCGTTCGGGACGGGTATGGGATGATCTCCAGTGCCTCCGGGCACCTGCTGTCTGGCAACTGGTCGACTGGGTACATGTCAGCTCGCCGTCTCACCCCTTGAGCAGTGAAGAGAAGGGAACCATGTCGAGCAGGCAGCAGGGGAACGGTGGGCAAGGTGAGGTACTTACCTTTAGCCAACAACGCCGGCCCGATGCTCGTTAGCCTCCTCCCACCACACCACCATCTTCACCCGCAAAAAGGGCCAACGTCTCCATCCGTCCAGGTCCATTGCCCCAAAAGGGGGGAGAAGGGGGGGAGGAGACAGAAGCTAAGTGAAGGTGGAGGGGGAAAAGGGGGCGAGATGGAGGGCGACCTGCATACGACAAGGCCGCTAACTCGGTCTGCATATGCATCCAGCAAAGACGCGCCTGCCACGTCCTCGTAACGTGCTGGCTTCACCGTGCTTGTCTCTTAGTTGTGGTGCCCTGCCCTGGAGATCCCCTGAACCTAAAGACTGCCCTGCCTAGCGGTCCCCTTTTCTCAAAAATTGACGAGAGAGAAAAAAAGGCAAGAAAATCATTACACGGGAAACTCTCCGAACCAGAGAAGACGGTTCTCAAGAACTTGGAGTATTGATCCAGTTCAACACCTGCTTTCCTTTGGTGCCTGGTTTCAAGGCAGAGGCCTACAAATAGGTACTTCCCACGCTGGTGGATGAAGCCGCTACTGATCAGGTACTTACTTTCTTTGCGCCAGTCCTGAGACCCGAAATCGACGGGAAGAGTAAAGCCTGAGCAGCTGCCACGCACTCTATCAGGTTCTCACTTGAAACCTAACCCTTCTTTCGACAAATTCCTCTTTTTCCTTCGTCCATAATCCCTCCCCTCATCGTCGAGCGCGCTTCACAGGGAATCCGCGACCATCGTCGTCATCTCAGCACCGGCACCTCACCTATCCAGGTCGGTTCTCGACGAAGAAGCAATCACCCCTCGGAACTCGGATAACCCCAGCTTCAACTCAATTGGGATTGCGCTGTGAACGCTTGTTTATTCTCCGACCTGAACGCCTGATTCAGACATTGGCCAATCTCACAACGCAACGTCTATCGACCGTGGGAAAGGTCGCAAGCCGCTGCTTGCTTTTCGCGATCCGCGCCAGAGACCAGAATCACCGCCGGAACAAGCCTGGTCCTGGCCACAACCTCTGGGCGGCCCCTCACTCGACACGCCCTCCAGTTCTTGCTCATTCCCTCCCGTTGGGCTTTCGGTCAACTTTTCCGAGCGAACCTTCAACAAATAATACGCCTCTTCCATTTTCCTGGAGCTGAGCGCGTCTTGCCTCCTTCGATCTTCATCCACCGCTGTCGCTTGCCGATCCGAATCCTGGAACCCCTGTCGCGCCCCTCCGTGCGCCGTGCGCCGACCCGATAGCAAACCCGACACCGCTCCACGCCCAGATATCGAAATACCAACACCCCAGCTGCAGCAGCCATAGAAAACCCGCCCCCTCTTTCTCGCGACAAAAATACCTGGTCGATCCCACCACCACCCCGACACCCATCTGTCCGCCTGTGGGTTCGGCGTCTTCTCGAATCCCTCCCGTCCCCCTCGCCCCAGGCCTTCACGGAGCTCTCTGAGCTCGAGTGTCATGTCATGGACGGCTCCGCGGCGAGGCCTCTTGCCGACTATTTCTGGATTGCTGGCGTAGAGTCCATTTCTTACGAAGACGCCCCGCTCCCTGGCTCACATGTCGAGGCTCCCATCGCCGAAGATGCTGAGCAGGACAACCGAGACAACCACTCGAACGGCGCCACGAATGGCAACTCCAGGCCCAGCGCCCGTCACTCACGCCAGAACTCGGCACACAGGCTCTCCAACAGCCGCTTCTCTATCCACACGCTCGACGAGTCCGACGGAAATACCAAGAGCAATCGCAGCAGTGTGACCATCCGCCCCAACCAAGCCCCGAGCTTGACATCCGGCGCCAATGGCACACAAAATGGCATTCCCTCCTCCGAGAGCGGCACCCTCGAGGGCTTCGACTTTGACAGCGCCTTGTTCAAGTTTGCTGCTGAACGCGAAAATTTCCTCGAGGATCTCTCCTTCTCGGCAGGTGCCAAGCTCCAATCGAGGCCGCCCATGGTGAACCCGCGAGCCGAGAGAATCAAGGCCGAGGAAACGGAGATGAGTGGCAGGAGGAGCCCTCTGAGAAGCATCGAGAGAAGCATCAAGGGCAGCATCCGACGCAAGATCAGTTTTAGGGACATGAACAGCTCGCGAAAACAGCCTGCCATGACATCGAGGGCAGGCACGCCGTCACCTGGTACGGTCACCCACGCCCCTCCTGCTGTGGGAGCTCGACGTTGTGCTCCTCGTCGTACTGACCTTGCTTCACCAGGCTCGATCCGTACATCGAAACGGCTCAGCAACTACAACTCGGTCATCCCGCCCCCCGAACCGCTCAACACCGATCCGAATATGCACCCATTGAAGCGGAGATTTGAGCCGGTCCTGTTGGATAGATATCCCACGTCGGAAGCACCCGAAGATATTGCGCGTTGCGGCAAATTCCCGGATTATGTGCCCATGTTTGCCTTCCCCAACGACATCCAGATTGTCTCCTCCGATGAGAGGCCCCGATCAACATGGCATGGTTTCACCATGACTTCGGATGACAACTCCAAGATTTACGGCATAAACATCATCATTTGGAGCGCCCTGACGGCCGACGTGGCCGAACAGGTTGAAAAGAGGTGCGAAGAGTGGCGTCAACGGCACATGTCCGAAGAGGAGCGCGAGCTGGCTGCCAGTCTGGGTGTGCGACTCGCGGCAGAACGGGCCAACCTGTCTCAGCTCCTGGCCAAGCTTCCCACTGTGCCTTCGGGCTCCTCGGCCCGCGACATCATCGATGACCAGATCAGTACTGTCGAAGAGAAGATCAGTCTGATGACGGAGATGCTCAGGCCCCTACGCCACGGTGCTGCTTCTAAGATCGATGGACTGACGGCCGGCGAGAGTGGTCTGTGGACCCCAAGAGCCTATGGCATTCTCGGACGGGACGCGACCCGTATGACCTTCTGGAAAGATTGGCTCAGGGCCGTCATCGTCCCAATGACAGATGGGGCGGTTCTGCGCGTGCCGCCAAGCTCACCGCGGGTTGGACGCTGGCAACCTCTGGAGAGATACGTCGTCAATCTTTGCACCGAGGCGTTCAGCCCACTGGGATCCAAGACCCAGGTCGAGCTGAGCGTCCGCGAGCTGAGACTCTATGCGCGTAAAGAAGCTCTCAACGAGCTGCCGGGCTCTCGCACCATCGACATTTATGCGCTGTTCCGCTGTCTGTCGCTTGACAACATTGTGGCACTCTTCGAATTTGCCATGTCGGAATCCCGCATCATCTTCCTGTCGTCGCACACGGGCATGCTTCATCTGGCGTGCCACGCGTTAGTGAACCTGCTGTGGCCCCTGAAATGGGCGAGCATCTTCATTCCTGTCCTCCCTGCCCGGCTTCTGTCCGCGCTGGAGGCTCCTTGTCCCTACATCGTTGGTATCGAGAGACGGTACGAAAATATTGAGCTCCCCGACGACGACTACGTGCTCGTCGACTTGGACAAAGACACCATCGACGCCACCTCCCAGCCTATACGCCTACCGCGCCAACACCGGCGAAAGCTTCATTCGCTCTTGCAGATTGCTGCCCCCCACAAGAATCGATACGGAGTTGCGACCGGACCACCGCCGTACGCCATCGAGTCATTCCCTTACGATGCGTTCTCGTCGGAGAACTCTTCACTCTACAACAACAACCCGTCATCGAGCTCCTTGGCCAAGTGGGTGGCACAGAACTCGGCTAGTTTCGGGGAAGCATCGCCAGCGTCCGAAGTAAAGCCACCCATCTTCAACGCTTTCCTGCACTGCAAGATCGATCCTAACAAGCCTGACCGGCCTGGCACGAGTAAATCGACCAGGACCAGTCCGCCCTCATCTGTCTCGCCCATCTCGACGACGTTCCCCCCAATGCCATCGACGCCCGTCTCGCGGGCAGACTCGGGCTTCGCCCTCTCTTCCACGTTGAGGGAGAAGAGATCGGGTCACTTCGACACAAAGTCGAGGCGCAGCTCTTCCTTCGGCATGGATAAGCATGGCCCTCTTCACAAGCCTAGTCTACCATTCTTGAATGGCCATGCAGCTAGCATGTCCATCTCTGCCGTCTCCGTTGACTCGCAATCATCGTATGGAGGGGGCTACGCGCCTTCAACTTACGCTCAATCTACCCTTGCCGCGTCGACCATCATGCCGAACATGCTGATCCAGCCTGTCCGCAACACGGAGACCACGGTCTGGGTCGAGGGACACTGCTTCACATGGTCTGCCAACGACTCGTCATCATGCTGCAGCGTGTGCGACGATCGTGCCGAGGGCGATGGCATCTACAAGTGCACGGGCTGCGGCGCATTCTCCCACGGCAGATGCTTGGGATGCGTGTCGCTCGTGTGCTCTGAAGCGTTCCATCCTGACAGGGTGCGGGCCGCCTTCGTGCGCTGCCTCGCAAGCCTGCTCTACACCTACAGGAAATACCTAGGCCGACCCTCGAAGGAGCAGAAGAATAATGGGCGGATGTATGCCTTCGACATGGATGGGTTTATCAAGAGTCTTCCCTACGATCAGCAGGACTACGCCAACATGCTCCGCGAGACACAAGGTAGGTCTTTGTGTGTCGGATGACGGTCTTGGACTTTTACTGACAGCTGTATAGCCTTCAATGAATTCATCCACGAGAGAGAGACGAGTCCAGGCTCTGCGCCAGCCATACGGCTGTTCGACGAAATCATCCTCGCCAAGAAGGCGCGTGGCCGACCTGGAATAACAGCGGGGTTGTCCCGGCTTTCGACACTTCGAGCATCGCATGGCGCCTCTACCACGATGTCAGGTTTCGCGCCTCCCTCGCGGCTCAAGATACCGGGCTATCTGAGCGACAATTCGGAGCACATATGGCGAACGGCATCGGTACCCACACCCAGCGCTAAAGTCCTGGGTGACTACCGAGCCATTGTCACCAGGGTGCCCGCGAAACTCGACGGTGCCCTGATGAGAGAGCCCCGCGTGATTCAAGGCGTTCCCCGACCAGAGCAACGGAGCGGCCGGGGCCTCGTGAGGAAGCAAGTCCCCAGTTTGGTGGGTAGCCCACCCGGCATCTAGGGAGCCGGCTGCAAGGGCACCGGGGACGAGCCGATGACAGCACGCAAGGTCGCTGCTGCTTCGGCAATGATGCGACGGCGCTGAACAACTACAATGTATGATATGGAATACGACACGTGTACATTACGAGGTTGAAAAATGGCGATGGGATCATCGTCGGCGTGGCTCGCTGATGAAGCAACACAGCGGAGGTCTCTCCATACACCAGGGCCATGGGAAATGATTCAGCATAGGCAGCCTGCGTAAGGTTTAGTACGTAAGGGACGAACAAGACGATACCAACGTACTGGGTTTCATAGTTGTAGTTAGGGTTCCATATGACAGCGCCCTAGCAAAGAAGCATATATGATCATTTGGCGTTCAATGAGCCCTGAGTGAGTGAGTTGTAGGTGCTCCGCTAGGCAGCTTACTAAGGCTGGTCTTTGGACACAGTGCCAAACATCCAGCACCAGGTTGGCACACAGTCCTTCCTTAGCGGGAGCTTATCGCGGCGGGGTGTGTCCGATAAGGAATTTCTTCCAAAAATTTCTAGACCCTGGTGCAGCGGCGCTTCTGCGGGCATCACCGCCATCGTCCACAGTTGAAGCTGGTATCAAGTCAAGCCAGACCAGCACCATGTCGACACCAACCCTCGACGAGAAGCTGGACAAGATCCGGTCCCCTGGTCTCCAGAGCCAGAAGAGGGTTAGTCTTTTACTCTTCTTTCTTGCTCCTCGCCCACTGACAATTATCCTCCCAGACCGTGGTCGTCCTCCAGGCCGTCGATGCCACACTGAAAGAACAGAATGCCGCCCCGACAGCAACGGGCTACTTCGCCGCCCTCCTCGGCCTTCTGAACCAGGCTGTCGAAAGCGGCAATGTCAACTCCGAGACAACGACCTCGGTTGTCTACCTTCTCGACGTCGTTACCCCCTTCACGGCGCAGCCGCTTCTCCGATCCAAATTCACACAGATCCTGACACTACTCGCCCCCGTGCTGCTCCTCCAGGATGCCGAGGCTCTCCTGCTTCGCTCGTCCATCGGATGCCTCGAGTCTCTCCTCCTCGCGCAAGACCTGGCCTCCTGGGACTTGGGCGTCACACAGATCGGACCCCGCCGCGCCGTCGCAGGGCTGCTCAACCTCTCCATGGACCAGAAGCCCAAGGTTCGCAAGCGCGCCCAGGACGCCCTCAAGAAGGTCCTCAGGAACCCGCCGCCGAGCCCCTCGCTCGACCACCCCGCCGCCGACATGTGCGCCCACACGGCCCTGTCGGCGCTCGAGGACATCGCCGCCAAGGCGACCCAGGCCCGCAAGCAGAAGAAGTCGGCTGAGACGGCGCACGACCCGGCGCTCATCCACGCCCTCCAGCTCGTGAAGACCATCGCCTCCGCGAGCGGCGGCTGGCCCAGCAAAAAGATCGAAAACCTTTGCGACCTGCTCCTCGGCATCGCCCGCTCCGGCAACGAGTACATGACCATGGCCATCTTCGAGATCTTCGAGATGATCTTCGAGGGTATGGCCGACGAGGTCGCGTCGGCGAAGCTGCCGAGACTCATGGAGATCATCTCCGAGCTGCGGCCCGCGGCGAACGACACTCAGCTCATCCCGCCCTGGCTGGCCATCCTGTCGAGGGGCTACGACGTGTCGGCGCAGCTTGAGCCGGAGGACACCTTCCAGAAGCTGCCCGAGATCTTCGGCATGGTCATCGACTTCCTCGAGTCGTCCTCGCACAACATCCGCGTGTCGGCTTCCGAGTGCCTTGTCTCCTTCCTCGCCAACTGCATCCCGGCCACTGTCATTATCGAACCCTCGATCTACGACGAGAAGACCCTGGAAAAGATCGCGAAGACCGCCGAGTCGCTGCTCAGCGTCAAGTTCCAGGCTGCATGGATGGAGAGCTTCACCGTGTTTGGGGCCATGTTCGATTCCCTGCGGTGGAGGGCGCACCCCATGATGCTGAACATTCTCAAGGCCGTGGGTGATCTTCGAAGCAACGACTCGTTCAACGGCAAGAAAGAGGCCGACGAGGTCATCGGCAAGGCTATCCGGGCCATCGGGCCCGAACCCGTCCTCAATGCACTGCCCCTGAACCTGGCTAAGCCCGTCAAGGGCCAGCCCGGCCGCGCTTGGATGCTGCCCCTGCTTCGCGACTACGTGAGCAACACGAACCTCGCCCACTTCCGCGCCGAGATGTGGCCCCTGAGCGAGCTCATGTTCCAGAGGGTGCTGGACCACGGCGAGGCGGAGAAGACCATGGAGATCAAGATCTACGAGACGCTGGTGCAGCAGATCTGGGCAACACTCCCCGGATACTGCGACCTGCCGCTGGACGTGACCGAGGTGTGCGACACGAAGTTTGGCGAGGACCTGGCCGAGCTGTTGTACAAGAAGCCCGACCTGAGGCTCGATATCTGCCGTGCCCTGAGGACCCTGATCGAGTCCAACCAGGCCATCGCCAATGTCGAGGACGAGTCCGACGACATGGTCGTGCAGAGTCGGGTGTCTCGCGAGACCGCCCGCAAGAACCTCGAGTATCTCGGTGAAAACTACGCCAACAAGATGCTCGCCGTCCTGTTCAACGTCTACACGCAGACCCTCCCCCAGAGCCGCGGACCGATCCTGCTCTCGATCAACGCCTTCCTCAGCATCACGCCCGCCAAGGAGCTCGGCGAGACCTTCGACGCGGTGTGCAAGATGCTTGCCGAGGAGCTGCAGAAGGAGCGGGAGCCCGTGGACAAGACCAAGAAGGCGCCCAAGGGCCCGCAGATGCCGTCGACGAGCAGCACGCTCATGGACCTCGTCATCACAATGTCCATCTACCTGCCGCGCGAGAGCTTCGGCGCCCTCTTCGAGATCGCCTCGGTCATCATCGTCAAGCAGGACGAGCCCCAGCTGCAGAAGAAGGCGTACAAGCTCATCCCCCGCCTGGCCGAGTCGGACCTCGGCAAGGCGGCGCTTCAGGACCGCTCGTCCCAGCTCCAGCAGCTCCTCATCTCGACGTCCGACAAGGTGTCGGCGCCCGCGCGCCGCGAGCGCCTGGCGTCCTTTTCCGCCCTGCTGCCCTACGTCCCCGACACGTCGCTGCACTTCATCCCGTCCATCCTCAGCGAGGTCGTCATCTGCTGCAAGGAGAACAACGAGCGCGCGCGCGAGGCCGCGTACGACCTCCTCGTGCAGATGGGCGAGCGCATGCAGGCGGCTGCCGGCGCGCCCATCGACAACTCAAAGGTGCCGCACATGCCCGCGGACGCGGCGCCCGGCACGGCCAACATCGAGGAGTTCCTGACCATGGTGTCGGCGGGTCTCGTCGGCAGCACGCCGCACATGATCTCGGCGTCGGTCACGGCGCTGTCGCGCGTGCTCTTCGAGTTCCGGCGGCACCTGAGCGAGCAGACGCTCGCGGACCTCGTGCAGACCATGGACCTGTTCCTGACGTCGAACAACCGCGAGATCGTCAAGAGCGTGCTGGGCTTCGTCAAGATCTGCGTCCTTAGCCTGCCCGTCGACATGATGCTGCCGCGGCTGCCGACGCTGACGCCCAACCTGATCGTGTGGAGCCACGAGCACAAGGGCCACTTCAAGAGCAAGGTCAAGCACATCCTCGAGCGCATGGTCAAGCGCTTCGGCTTCGACCTCGTCAACAGGCACTGTCCCGAGGACGACCGGAAGCTGCTCGCCAACATCCGCAAGACCAAGGAGCGCGCGAAGCGGAGAAAGAACGCGGCGCGCGCCGAGGAGGACGGCGACGAGAGCGGCGACGACGACGAGCGGCCCGCCGGCAGGAAGTTCGACAACGAGTACGACCAGGCCCTGTACAGCAGCGACTCGGAAGACGGCGCGGACGATGACGACGACGACGACCAGAACGAACGCGGCGCCGGCAGGAAGGGCCGCAAGGGCGGCAAGGCGTACATCGTCGAGGACGAGGACGAGCCGCTCGACCTGCTGGACCGGCGCGCGCTGGCGAGCATCTCGTCGACCAAGCCCGTCAAGGTGAAGAAGCCGGGGCGGACCAAGGCGCGGACGGACCTGGACGGCAAGCTGATCCTGGGCCGGGACGACGAGGACGAGGCCGGCGAGGGCGCGATGGAGGTCGACGGCGAGGAGGCGTCGGGCGTCGGCGCGTACGTCGCCGCGCTCAAGGGCAAGGACGCCGCGCAGAGGGGACGCGGCGGCAGGCTCAAGTTCAGCAACAGGCGCGGCAGGGAGGACGATGACGACGAGGAGATGGACGATGACACGGCCACGGCCGTCAAGGCGCACGTGGACAAGGTGCGCGGTGGCGGCGAGCGAGGACGAGGACGCGGCGGTGACCGTGGCGGCCGGGGCGGCCGGGGCGGTCGCGGAGGTCGCGGTGGTGATCGCGGAGGACGCGGCGGCAGGGGTTCCTTCGGATCCGGCCGCAAGGGGCTGGGCGAGGACAGGCGCCGCAGCGGTGGCCCCGTCTCAAACGGCGGTGTCAAGAAGTCGCCTCGCGGACGGAGGTAATGCTCGAGAGCGAGGACGAGAACGGAGATTTTAGATGTGCCATCGGGTTGTTTTTACTCAGTTTGAGCACGATTTCCAACCCCACATCATCACATGTTTGGCAGGCGTTTCACTCGGTATATCAAAATAAAGTTGGCTTGATCGGATTCTTTCTTCCATGATTACAGTTGTATTCCAAGGGGCAGGCGAGAGAAGTGCCCGCCATGTTCCCTCCTGCGAAGAAGTGCCCCGTCTGCGCTCCGTGACACGGTGACCGGGGATGATGAGACATGAACGTGATATCCTTCCGTGGGAGCAAGCAGCAATAAGAAGACGCCCAAAACGCCGATTGGTGGTCCAAGTGAGTCCATAGAAAAGCGAATGAGGGACTCATCGGGCCTCTCTTCCCCCAAAAGGAAGAGGCATGAAAAAACGTGACAAATCTACCTGAACTTGCTGAAGATGACGGCGATGATGAGAAGGACGAGAATGGTGATGATGGAGATTGTGATCACCCGATTTGTAGCCATCCTGCATAGCTGTCAGTACCGCGTAGCCTCGAGACAGGGCGGGGCGAGAATGGGGTCGGGCTCACCTACGGGCCATGCCCCTGAGCGTCTTGACGCTGCGGTCGACGTAGCCCTCGCTCTCGAGGAGGCGGTCATGCGTGTGCTGGATGGTCTCGCGCTGGGTGTGGAGGTCCGCGAGCGTGCTGGCGCCGATGGCCTCGGTCTCGTTGGCGAGGGCCTGGGAGTTCTTGAGGCGCTGCGTGGAGCGGTCGAGGCGGTCGGTGCCGGAGAGGAGCTGCTGGCGCTGCTCGAGGTGGCGGTCCGAGGTCGGGCCGGAAGTTCCTGAAGCGCCCGAGGGGTCGTCTGTGTAGCGGGCGCCGAAGAGGGCGGCGCGGTCGTCGGAGAGGGAGCGGAGGCGACGCTTGGAGGTGTCGACGTCCGACTCGTGGTTGCGGAAGCGGGTGTTGATCTTTGTGCGGTGGGGGGTGGGGATGTTGGCCTTTTCGAGGCGCATTTGGCCGAGCTGTGCGAGGTTAGTACTTGCGGTCGTCCTTGAGCGAGTGAGGGCGAGGATGGAGGGGAAGTACCAGCTCGTCGGCCTCTTCGATTGCGCGCTCGGCGGCGTTGATGGCGGCCTTGCGAGGCTCGCCGGAGAGCTCGGGGATCTGGTCGAGTTTCTGAGCCAGGTCGGCCTGGACGAGCTTCAGCTCGGCTTCATAGTCGCTGAAGCGCTCGGTGCCGACGTCCGTGTCGAGGGGGTTGGACATGGTGGCGGATGTTGGTGATGGAGAGAGGATCGAATGGGATCTGGCGGTGGGAATCTCCGAGAATAGTCGTTCTATATCTGAGGGCGTCTCTATGATCTTCAAGTGGCAACGCTGGGGGTATTTGGTGTCGTGGATTGGACGGTCTTTGATGCGAATGTTGAAGCCTGGAGGTTGGAAGTCGAGATCCAGGTCCAGGCCAGTCGCAAGTCGAAGGCAAGTGGTCGACGAGTCCGGGTCCGGGCTTCCCTCTTGGCAGTGTCATGTTCCCCGAGGGCTGGGCCACCAATCACGACACTGTTTGTCGTTGTTCCTGACCCACTTGCTTCGAAGGCGGGGCGTTTCTAATTCAGCGGAGACTACACGTGATTTGAGTGGCCCGTGCTCGCAATTCCTGGTTCTCGCAGGCTTTTTATTTGGCGCGCCGCGCTGGATCTTCTCTTCTTCTTCTTTTTTTCTTTCTTCATAGAAAGTTGAATCCCCCGGATGAAGAAAAACGGCGCTGCACTCCGACGGACACGGGACCTTCGGGAACTGTGTCAGTCAATGGACGCAGAGTTGAACTGAAATCGGGCAGAAGAATCCACGTACGGCGCTTTTAAGAATTGGGGACTCGATCACACGTTTTCCGATCCCGTTGAGTGCTCGACATTCTCGACCCTGCCGCCGATGCCATGAAATGATATTAATGGCAATAATGACGTTGCCCTAAACTTGTCATCGCCAGTGTCAGTGCGAAGTCTGAAGAGCAGAGAATGCGCTCCGGCGAGTAGATTATGTATCACAGCCATGTAGAGGAGGCTTGATATCAGCCCGGACTGCGCTCAGGTGAACGGAGCCTCAATTGAGTAATCGGGACTTCGGAGACTCAATGTCAGCGATGCGACTGAGTAAATGCCGGACCGTCCCGGCCATGCCCTGAGAGCACTTGAGACACGGCCCTCCGCGTGGCTGGTCTCGTCGGGAAAGAAACGCAAGCGTCACAGCACCGTAAAAACGAGATAAGACGGGCCGTGGCCAGAGCTCGTCATCTTCTCCCGCCTTGCTACGTACGTCCACCACCTACACACACTACTTGCTAGCTTCTTCCCCCAACTTGTCCAAGACACGGACGAGATCGACGCAACCATGGCCAGCCTCAACGATCATCAAGCCAGCGACCGACTGTGAGTATTGTCTGGTTCTTTGCCTGCACGTTGTATCGATTGAAGTCGAGCTCACCCCTGCTCCCGCCCCCCTTGTTGCGATTCCCGACCTCAGCTCTCCCCCATCCCTGTCGCCCCTCCTTGACTTGGCTGCCGACTCGTCATTGATTGAGGAGAGGTATCACGGTGACACTACAGCACTGCATCGGCACGTCGCCGGTTGGTGTCCTCTGGAGTGTGGCCTACGGTGTGCGCCAGTGCGAGCCGTCAGTGCTGAAACCTTGCTTTTTTTGCAACAGGACGGGAAACAAGAACGATGAGAGCTTGTAACAGGTTCGTTGGGCAAGCACATGCCGCTGATCGATCGACCTTGCCTTAGCAGCTTCCCCTAAGCTTTTTAGCTGCTCCAGCTGCCTTGGGAGCGGGATTCTCTCAAGCTGCTTGGGTACCTTTCCAGTTGGGAAAAGTACCTGGAACGCAGGCATGAGCTCGGGCAGGTGCGAGGTACCACAGCATTCCAATTCCCCTCACTTTCTCCAACGACGTCTAAGACTTGGTTCATAGCTCCTCTGCCCGTTCCGTCTTCCACCTTCGCCTCACCTCACCTTCCCGCCCCCCTCATTCTTCCATCATAGCTCCTCTCACTGCCATTTCCGTTCTTGATGACTCTCGTCCTTCATCTCTGATCATCTTCCTTGTATTGTTACCATGTTTCTTTTCGGCCTGTCTTATTGATACCCAACACAAATCTTCTCATAATGTCGCGACGGCGTCCTCTCTCCCTCGATTCCTCGGGCTCCCCCATTGACCCACGCTACAGGAAAAAGGTCGCCGTAGTGGGCAGCGGATGCTCTGGAATAGCTGCTCTATGGGCGCTCAACCGAAGCCACCACGATGTTTATCTATACGAGTCGGACTCGAGGTTAGGTGGTCACACTAATACTGTCGATTGGACCAAGGGGAAGTTCCACACCAGCGTCGACACGGGCTTCATCGTCATGAACACGGCGACTTATCGTGAGCACTCACACTCTGCCCGAGTCCAGCTCCCTCATTCCTAACCTCGGAACAGCCAACTTCATCAACTTCCTCAAGCGAGCCAAGATTGAGACCGTCAAGACTGACATGACCTTTGGCGTTACTCGCGATCATGGCTTGTTCGAATGGGCCGGCACAAGCCTGGATTCCATCTTCACCCAGCGCAAGAACCTATTCTCCCTCAGGATGTGGCGTATGATCTTTGACATCATACGCTTCAACCAGTTTGCCCTTGATCTCCTGATCAACGAGGACCCCACGGACGATGTGCCCGCCGTTAATGGACACGCCAAGTTCGGGAGGCGGAAAGAAACCATCGGCGAGTACCTGGACAGGGAGGGCTACTCGGACGCCTTTCGCCATGACTACCTCATCCCAATGACTGCTGCTGTGTGGAGTACGAGCCCTGAAAAGTGCAGTCTGAACTTTCCCGCCGTGACTCTGGTCCGCTTCATGTAAGTCACTACCCCGATACCCCTTGGGCGGTGAGATACTCATACGACCAGGTGGAACCATCATCTCCTCTCAACCATCACAACGCGGCCCGACTGGCTCACCCTCAAAGATTGCGGCAAGTCTTACACAGATGCCGTCATGCAAGGATTCCCCTCAAACCACCTTTTCCTCAACAGCAAGGTCGTTGATGTCACCAACGAGGAAGACGGCCGCGTCCGCGTCCATCTGCAGGACGGCCAGTCGGACGTCTACGATCATGTCATCCTGGCCACCCATGGCGACCAGGCCTACAAAATCATCGAACGCACCGCAACGCCGCTGGAGAAAGAGGTACTCGGCGCATTCAAAACATCGGAAAACAAGGTTGTGCTGCACTCCGATACCTCTCTCATGCCCGCATCCCGTAGGGCTTGGTCTAGCTGGAACTTCCTCACCCGCTCCTCTCCGTCCACCGGTCAGCAGAACATCGACCAGGTCTCGCTCACCTATAACATGAACATCCTACAGCACATTCCCCGCGACACCTTCGGCGACGTCCTGGTCACCATGAACCCTCTGCACGCACCGGACCCCGACACCGTCCAGGCCAAGTTTACTTACCGCCACCCCCTTTACACGCCCGAAGCGGTGAAGGCGCAGGCTGCTCTGAGCCAGATCCAGAACAAGCGCGGTATCAGCTATGCTGGCGCCTGGACCAAATACGGTTTCCACGAGGACGGCTTCAGCAGCGGCCTCCAGGTCGCCCAGGACCATCTCTCCGCTAAGCTGCCGTTCAAGTTTGTCGATTCTACGTACAGTCGCGGCCGGCGACCAGAGCTGGGAGTGCAGGACCTGCTACTCCGCGTCATCATCCTCCTGATCCAGGTCTTCGTGGTGCAGGTCACTGAGGCAATGTGGCGCTCGGCAACAGGGGCGGTCCGCCCGTATGCGCAAAGGGTGATGAAGGTGCTGAGGGTGGACCTGCGCAAGGAATACGAATACGTCAAGAATGGCAAGGCAGCGTAGCGCGCGCGCGGCGCCTGGGTCGCCGGTGCTGCTGGGGAGTTGGAGGCACGAATCAAGTGGCCAAATTTGTCTCACGGCAGGTAGACCTTGCAGGTGTACCGCCCGGTCAATGCAGTAATATTGATACAAAAAATGCCTAATGCTGTGTATCCATGGTCATGAGAGATGTTGATATTCTACAATTGGGACCGTGAGTCCTGGTGTGAGGCTCTACCGGCCTGAGGCTATGCCCTGGCAGGGAGAGCCACGGTTGCCGGCGCCTTGAAAACGCCATTATCATCGTACTTTGCCTCTGTTCAATGATTAGCACCACACAAGACAAAAAGAGCATAGGGTCATTACTCACTGAAGAAGGTATAACTCAGCGTCACGGTCTCGATGCCCCTCGCATTGAGGTCGTTGGCGACGTCGGGGTCGATATAGAAGAAAACGGGCATGTCGACCGTCTCGCCAGCGTTGAGCCGCTGCTCCTCGAAGCAGAAGCACTGGATCTTGGAGAAGTAGGGCGCGACCTGGGCGGGTGAGACGCTGTAGGTGGCGACGCCGATGATGTCCTGGTCGGAGCGGTTCGTGGCCGTGTAGAAGGCGAGGGCTGTCTCGCCGGGGAGGACGCGGACCTCGCGCTGCTGCGGCGTGAACTTCCAGTCGAGGACGTCGGAGACGGAGGCGTTGAAGGTGACGCGGATGCGCTTGGCGTCCTTGAGGGGTACGAGGCGCGAGGCGATGTCGGTCGAGTCGTAGGAGGCGTCGGGGCCGTGGGCGCGGACGGGCTGGCCGCCCCAGCCGGTTGTTTGGCAAATCTGGAGGGGTTCAGAAGCTGAAGGGGGAGGCGCGGCGGGGGTGAAGTGCGTACCATCTTGTAGAGCGGCACGGAGCCGTAGGAGAAGGCGACGGTGCCTAGGATGATGCTGAGTGTGTAGTACCTGTCCTTCGCTCAGTGTCTGGCCATGACCGGGCATCAATTGGTACTCCTTGTCGGATGAACATACGCTACTGTCGCGTTCTTCTTCTTATACCGGTCATTGGCTTTCGACATGGACGGGACGTGCTGTTGCCCGTGCTGCTGGTTCGGGGCCGAGTTGGAGGCTCTTCGGAAAGCGCCTGGTATCCGCAGAGACCGAGTCGTCTGAGGCCGGGCATTCTGACAGAAGTAGCAGCTCCATGTATTGGAGGCTTGCGCGACGCGCTGCGATATCCGGGGAAAGCTGTTCATGGTTGCGTCTGTCGGTCGGTGGTCCCTCGTACGATGCCGTGTGTCGAAGCTCCTGTGAGGGTCATGATCTTCGAAAGTTCCGCGGAGGGTCGGCGTTTCGGCCCCACTGAAGCCGATGACCTACATGGTCCAAGCTCCGACCCCTTCCTTTAGTGACCCACCTTTATCCAGAAGCCCGTGCAGTAAGGGTCAGGTGATCGGTAGGGCAAGTTTTCGTCACGTGTCGCCTAATTTGCTCTCCCCACGATACCCCCAACGAAACTTTCTTCCCTCCGAGTGGTGTTCCAGCAGCCGAAAATCTTCACCACCAGCCAACTCCCGTCGTCGAGTCCGTACTAACACAACAACCGCCAAGATGGTCAAGGTCAACAAGCGTACGCATCACTCTCGCATCAATCTCTTCGCCATCGTCGCTAATTGATTTTACGCAGTCGTTCACTCCTCCAGGCGCAAGGCCCGTGCCAGCCACTTCAACGCTCCCAGCCATGAGCGCCGCACCATCATGAGCGCTCCCCTCTCCAAGGAGCTGCGCGAGAAGTACAACGTATGTTCATCCGTCTACGAGAGCCTGCGTGTTTCAATTTCTGACCTTTTCTCCCACAGGCTCGCAGCATCCCCATCCGCAAGGACGACGAGGTCACCATCGTCCGCGGCACCAACAAGGGCCGCGAGGGCAAGGTCACCGCCGTCTACCGCCTCAAGTACGTCATCCACATTGAGCGCGTCAACCGCGAGAAGACCAACGGCCAGTCCGTCCCCATCGGCATCCACCCCTCCAAGGTCGTCGTCAACAAGCTCAAGCTCGACAAGGACCGCGAGTCCATCCTGGAGCGCATCAAGCGCGGCCGCGAGACCCGCGAGGGCTCCAAGGGCAAGGACAAGGCCTAAGCGCCTCGTCCAGCAGCAGCCTGTCGCGCGCGCCCCCCTCTGTGCCTCGGGGGGCTCTGGTGATCTGAGCCTTCGCTGGCTCACGACTCTCCTCCCTCCCAGCCAACGGGCATCCGCGGCTTGTGGGGAGGAAGTCAAAAATTCGAGGGGGAGAGATGGTGCCGAGCAAAACGACCTCGACGCATCCCTCACCTCGACTTGCGTTTCATTTCGGCGGATTTGAAGAACCAACCATACCCCCTTCTCACGGCGTTGTACGGAACTCATATTCTCCACTGGGCCCCAGACGACGGGGCGCCGGGGAGACACGGATGCACGAAAGATGCATTGGTATGGCAGGACAACCACGGACGGGACGACGAACGAACGAAACAAAAAGGATGGGTTAGCGCAAACCGAGAAATCAAAATCACCCGAGAGCAATCTCTGATTGTTTCTCTATGGCCGTTTCACGTCACCCCTCGCTCGAGAGTCGTGAAATGCTCCATGGGAGGTCTTCCCGAAGCCCAGCACCCCCTCCCCCTTCGGCCGCATGGCCGTCGCCGTGATGTACCACCAGCGCGCAGGCTCCTTGGCCGCGCGCATCGCCTTGCTACACCATGATTGTCCACTGACCACGCAGCTGCCCACGGCATGGGAGTCACCCGACGCTGTATGCTGAGCTCGGCCACCCTGCCTTCATTTGCTTCCTGACTTGTCCCGCTAGAATATCTCCGCGTCAACCACTTAGTCCATGGTTCTCGAGGTATACGACTGGCGTAGAACAAAACCGGCGGGAACTGCCCTTCGGGGATCATGCTTTTCCCGCCCTCGCATGAAGACTTTCGCCTAGCTCTGCCATGAGGTTGAAAATTTGAACGTGAGGCACACCTTTGGCATTGCTAGCCTATGCTTTGTTGTAGTATTGTTACACGGATTGTAGGTTAGTTCTAGGAACCGACTCTTGAATATAAATGATCATTGACAAACGTTTTATCGACTTTTCAACGACTGATCCAACGGATATTTGATGTTAGCCCTTTCCTTGTATTTGTGGCCAGTTACCGAAGTAGGATTCGATTCATCTACCCCAAGCCTAGTGCGCCTGCACGATGGTGACATGTGTGCTGCGTGGGAGGCACTGTTGAAGCAATGCATTGCGAATCACAGTCTGGACCTGCCGGGAACCCTGAGCCCGGAGCGCATCGGGCAATGGTTGGACGTACGGTGTCATTGCCAAGGCAGTTGAGGAGAGGGGTCAAGTAAATGCTCCTCCGCTGCATGAATGCAGAGATAGATCGAGCAGCTTTTGACACTCATCACATATCACGCAGTCTCACGAATACATCCACCAAAGAAGCGAACATGGCCCCCATCCGCACAGCGATCATCGGCCTCGCATCTGGCGATGCCCCCTCGTGGGCAGTCGGGGCTCACCCGCCTTACCTCCTCTCGCCTCGCGGGCGTGACAAGTATCAGATCGTCGCCCTGCTCAACTCGACGGTCGACGCCGCCCGAGCCGCCATCATGAGGCATGGCCTCCCCGATACCACAAAGGCGTACGGCGACCCGGAGGAGCTGGCGGTCGACGGGGAAGTAGAGCTCGTCGTCTGCTGCAGCCGCGTGGACGTGCACTACAAGACCGTGCTGCCGAGCGCCAGGGCGGGCAAGGCGCTCTACGTTGAGTGGCCGCTCGCGCACAACGTGCAGGCGGCCCGGGAGCTCGCCGACGCCGCGAGGGAAGGCGGCGGCCGAAACATGGTCGGCCTCCAGGGACGCCTCATGCCGGTCTTTCCCAAGATCGCGGACCTGCTCCGCCAGGGCCGCATCGGCAAGGTCCTGAGCAGTGAGATCCGGGGTTCCAACGGCGACGCGACCCCGGATGCAATCCCCGATAAGTATGCGTACTTCAAGGACATGGCAGTCGGAGGGAATCTAGTGGCCATCGTGTTCGGGCATCGTGAGTGGTCATCCCTGGCTGATGTATCGAGAGGAGTCGTCCGATCTAACACGTGGGATAGTATGGGACCAGGTCCAGCACGTTCTTGGCGATGTCACGGACACGACCTCCCGCGCTCAGATCTCGCTACCCCGGATCCGCGTTTTGGATTCCAAGACGGGCGACATGAGCAAGGCGATCACCTCTGACGTCCCCGACCTGTTCTACATTGCCGGAACAGTCCGAGGCTCGCGCGTGGGGGCCGACGGAGCCCTCGTGTCGGGCTGGTGTCAGGGCCGGGCGCCGTTCCCTGGCGAGCCCGAACTTGTCTGGACCATCACCGGCGAGAAGGGCGAGATACGGCTGACCGCGTCGAGTGCCAAGATCGCGGTGTTCGGACTCGACAAACCCATTGAGATACAGGTTCATGACTTTTCGTCAGGGGAGGTTCAGCCAGTCGAATGGGCATGGGACGAGTGGGTATTGGCGCTACCTGGCCCCGCGCGGTGCGTTGCCATGTTGTATGATCAGTATGCGGATGGGGGCGTCCCGGCGCCGACATTTGAGGAAGCTGTGAAGCGCCTTGAAGCGCTGGCAACAATATTTGAGTAAGTTGAGAAGATGAATGGAATCATGTTGGGAAAGTCGTCGTGGATATGAGCCAAGAATAGTATGGCAATCAGCGGTCCCCTGGTTTTGCTGTGGTGAATGGTCGCACGTACGTAATGCCGTTGCACACATGTGTTTGACCGTTGGACGTGTCAGTGCCAACAAGCGCAACGTCGTGGACAGGGCGATGCCTGCCAGCTTGACCGCCGTGTCTGGACCCATTGCAGTTTGTCCTGGGTGCATTGAACACCGAGCAACCGCAGCCAAACTCAGGCCACCCGTGGAACTAGCACGAGTGGGCGGTTGGCGGCCATCTGATGTGGTCTCTGACGATGGCGGGGCAATTGGAGATGATGAGACGTCTGGCCTGTCAGTGGACGACACGGGCATTCGATCGACCTGTAGCGACTTGGCAACGCTTTGTGCGGGAGTGGACGTGGGCTGAGGAGCGACTGCTGCAAGCCGCAATCTATCCGACACAGCCCTCACTATGACGACGTTTTCTCTGGCGACCCTGGAACAAAGATGCGTCGGCGTTCATCGCGCCCCCTGCTAGCAGGCCAGCACGATGGATTGGTAGGCTAGCGACGTGCGCGCGCCACATGTTGGTGAGTGGGGAGACGGCTTGGGCCTTGGAAGAAGCGTGCTGAGGCTGTGAGGGGCAAATGAGATGAAGAGGCTCCGGGCAGATGGCGAGGTGTAGATGCAAGGAGCGTGTTTTGAGAACCGGTTTCTGCAGGGAATGCGAGCTTTGGGGCCCGGCTGTTTCATATCGGTGAGGTGATGAGATACCTTAGATAGATGGATTCCAGAAAGAGGCAATCCATCAACCCATCACTCCTGCCCATTTCCCATTCCCATACCCCGGGCAAAAAATAGGGAAGGAAGCACCTGCCCTCGTTCACCACCTCTTCCGTTCTCCGTCGACTCTCCCCCGGCCTTCCCTGTCCTCAAGCTCAGCTCTAGCGACGACAACACCGAGATGCCGTCCCTGTCACTGCTCAGGCGAGGGTCACGATCCCAGAGCCGCGACAACGCGACCAACGGAACACCGCCGACAGCAAATCGCAAAGGCCACGACAGATCCAAGAGCGACGGCGAGCGGCTCTCCAAACGGGAATTCCTCCAGAACCTCCTTGGCCGGAGCAGAGCACAAACCTCGTCGAGTGCCCAGACCCAAGAACCGGTCTCCTCACAGTCGGCCCCGTCCCAAATACAGCGGGGACATGCCGACTCCAACGGCTCCTCTGCTGGTCTTGCATCGCCGAGAGGGGAGGAGGCTCGGAAGGCACAGGTCGGTGGGGGATTTGGAGTTGACGTCCCAACTGCCGCTCATCAAGCCGCTGTAAGTTCGCTTCTTCCCTTGACCTCTCCTGTCAATCGGTCTCCCCTTCCCCTTCCCGATCTCTTCCCCGCAGCGCCGCAACGTAATTGGAAACTCCCTTGGCCCAGTCACATCAGACCACTGCGCATTCTCCCAAGCATCCGATATGCACCATGAGGCCATTGGGCTCGGTCTGCGCTGCGCTGCACTGCACCATACCTTCGCCTCATCTTTCCCTCCAGCACCGTCTTCTAGCTGATTGCCCGACGGTCGATGCACCCCGGATGGACTTCCCCGCGTGACCCTCTAGCACCACCTCATCCGCTCGTTCCTTGTTACTCCTGACTAGTTGCCCGACTCTTTCACTTCTTGTGCCTCCTCCCCGAGTCAGCAGTGCTGTTGTTCGTGTCTCCTCTTGCCCACCATCTAATAACTGCTCTGCACCCCTCAGACCTCAAAACCACACGACTCGGCTAGATCGTCCGCCGCCGCCGTCCCCGCTCGATCATCACCACCCCTCAACGCCAACAAGCCGCTTCCCTCCCCGCCCAACCTCGGCGCCGAGCAGTCCAATGGCCCCGTGCCCAAGCCTGTCTTGAAGCTCGACAAGATCATGGCCACCCTGGGCGAAAGCGAGATCGAGAAGCTCTTCTCCGGCGCCCCCCAATACTTCGCCCGCTCCGAAGGCCACTTCACCGGTGCCCCACATCCGTCCGTCGCCTTTCCCTGGGACGAGGTCCTCGAGATCCGCGACCTGTGCGACTATGTCCAGATAGAGGATTACGCCTGGCGCTGCATCACGGCATGGCCGCACGTCACAAGGGACTGCCTCGTAGCACGCTCGGGCAAGGACAAGAAGAAGGCACATTTCTATCCCCGATGTCGGGAGCGCCCCAATATGCTTAGTATGCAAGGCCTCGAGAAGGGCACAATGGGCTACCAGGCTGCCCTCGAGATTGCGGTCGGTGATGCACTTCAAGAGGAGCAGTCGGGCTTCGACAGCCTCGGCTCCAAGGCCAGCATCGTCGTTGAGCAGCGCCAGAAGATGCTCACCTCCAAGGACGGCCTGCGACACCTCGAGGAATCCGCCATCCTCGACCAGCTCATCAAGAATTGCGACAGATACAAGTCGAATAGAATTCACAAGAACATCTCGAGCACTCTGTATAATGAGCTCTTCCTCGGCATCCTGCACCCTCCCAGCCGGGTTCTCGACCATCGCGACCCTTACAGCCTCTCCGTTCAGATCCAGGCCTTGTTGAAAGTCCTGGCCACGCCTAACGTGTGGATTGACTTCTCACATGTCGAATGGCGCATCAGGCTTGGTCAGATTCTCTGGGGTTCCTACGAGGGCGATGAGGTCGAGACGGACGTTGACATTGAACATGCCGAGACCAACGAGGAGAGGAAGGAGGAGCGGTACTGGCTGTTGTTGCAGATCTTGCTTGCCTGCGAGCTTCTCATTCGCTTGGACGCTATTACCGAAGGCGAAGAGCTCGGCATCGAGTCAATTCGCCCAGCCGAGATTCATCGCTTCGAAAAGGATGCAACATGCTCCGTAAAATGGTCCATGCATCTTGCGCGGGCTTGGCTTGAGAACATCAAAGTGGTGGAGACCGAGGTCGACACCTCGCAGCAAGCGCACGATCGAGGCCATCTGAGCGGCTGGCTGGCGTCTCTGACGGGCAGGATGACGCTGCATGGACATGCGAATGGCCATCATGGCAACAAGCTTCCCGTGTACACTGTTCAGGGGCAGAATCCCCAGAGACAAGTAGACGGTCTTACCCATTTCGCCAAGAAGCTTAGATGGCCCGAAGTAGACTCATACGCCTCTCGCATTTCGGAGAACGTGGGCAAGGCTTCCGAGGCGACGCCCATATCGACCCCAATCGACGAGACTCCGATGAGCGTGGAAACCAGAGCGTCATCCTACTTTAGCAGCGCCAAGTCTACAACAGATGTGTCGCGGCACCCTGCTCGCCGGCGAAAGGTCTCTGCAGCTCTCCACCCAAGCGGATGGTTGTCCAAGTCCTACGTCTCTGGTCTTATGCTGCCGGGTGAGGGGCTGCATCATCTCATCATGTGCACGCTGCTAGAGAACGACAAGGACGCGATGGGAAAGCTTGGCCCGATGGCGAATCTGTGCTCCGGTTTCGTGTATGCCGGGAAGAGCTTCTGGAGCACAGCCTGTGTCGTAGGCCGAGTTCTGGCTGCCGGCCACGGTTCAGCCGAGTGCATGGGTTGGATATCGAGCGATATCGTGCCGGCCGGGCTCGGAGACGGATGGGTCAACATCGACGTGGAGGAAATTCCAGGCAAGTCCTGCAATCGACCTGATGGGTTTCACGTGCTAACAATCCCCGTAGAGGATGTTGAAAAGACTGGCAAGAAAGCCAGGCTCTGGAGCAAGACCTTGATCGAGAAGGAATCGGGTGTATTGGGAGACGCAGACCGGGACTGCGTCCTGCCTGCCGACTTCATTATTCCGTTCGAGAACAATTATGTCGATCCGCCGCCCTGCATCAGCGTCGAGCTGCGGTCTCTCGACCTCTTCGCACCCGTCGATTCGGTCAACACGACACCTACAGAGGATGCCATGCCCACGCCCTTTTCGGATGGCAGCAGGGCCCCTGACATCCACACCTACCCCTCCTCCATTGCCTTCTCGGTCACGGAGATGGGTGGTCCTACGCAGCAGTACAACTTCGCCCTGTCCAAGGACGTGTACTTCGTCACGGCGCATCCATGTGTTCCCTCGGCACATGTCAAAGTCGTCAAGTCCCCGTCGAGCCCCACCATCCAGCAGATCGACGTCTCAGGCGGAGGCGCCAAAACACCCAGTTTCACCGGCATCACTGGCCATCCGCTCCACAAGTTCTTCACCTACACCGTGATCCATATGTCCGAGCTTCTCCAGAAGCAGTCGTCAACGCTGGACGAGCTGTTGAAGTCCTCGGATCCGACCCGTCAGTCCACGGTGGCTTCCACCGAGCCCCGCGTTCTCGTCATCGACTGCATCACCGGCTTCACGCAGCCCTCGCCGTCGGCACATGACGCCCCGCTGTCCCCTAGCTCGCCCGTCATGGACCGGCACGAGGACAAGTTTGGTGCTGCCATGAAGATGCACCTGGAGTCTAGGAGGCGCCAGTTCGGCAGCGACATGGAGGTCATGATCCGGGCGCTCTGCGCCGAAAAGGGCTGGAACGCCCTCATCTCCCGCAGGCGCAGGGGCTGTCTGGCATGTGCCATTCGAGAAGCCGGCGCGCTGGGGTGGAAGGTCGTCATCCGCGTCGGCTGATTTCTACTAACATGTCCTCTCCCCCCATCGTCTTACACCCACTCATAGCGAGCGTTGCGGCCTGCTTTCCCCCACAAAGGTATTTCACGAAGCACACGTACGAGTGAAGATTATGTCCCTTGTTACAAGTCACCATGAATTGATGGGTCTCTCTTGTTAGGATGTTTGTATTATAGATACCCGTCTCTGGTCGAGCGTCAAAAAACGTACACTGTCACCGCTCCCCCCATTGGTCACTACACGCTCAGCATACTGTCCGGTGGATGCCGTCCTGCATCTTCTTCTTGCCGCCGACGTGCGCCCTCTCGTGCTTGTGCTTCTCGTGCTCCTGCTTGGTCAGGGGCCGCCGCCCCGGGGCGGTGTGCCGCTTGATGGTGGACAGGTCGATCTGGTCGTTGTCGATGAGCGTCTCCGTGACGGAGACGATGTCGGCGACGAGCCTCTCGAGCAGGTCGAACGTCATGCTCTCGCGGACGACGACGCGCAGGATCTCGGTCTTGTCCTCGGCGGGGGGCAGGGCGTAGTTGGGGATGATCCAGCCGCGGGCGCGGAGGAGGAGGGAGATTGTCTCCTGCTTGATGTGGGCGTACTGGCGCTTGAAGTCGTCCGTGAGGCGGAAGGAGACGACGGGGAGGCCGGCGACGTAGTTTGCGGAGGACTCTGTGGAAGTGTCTTCGGAGGAGTCGCCGGAGATGGCGGTCTTGGCCTGCTCGACGGCGGACTTGACGGCTGAGCCGACGTCGGGCTTCTTCGCGTCTGAAGTCTCGATGCGCCGGTGAATGTCGGAGACGACGGTATACCAGCCCGTTGCCTCGAGGGAGTCGGCGAGGAGGCGGGCGTTGGCGAGGCAGTTCTCCATGATGCTGCGGTAGCCTGCTTGGCCGAGGTGGATGAGGTTGTAGTACTGGACGACGATCTGGGCGCCGGGGCGGGAGAAGTTGAGGGTGTAGGACTGTTCGGTGCCGCCGAGGTAGTGGAGCTCGAAGATGAGGTGCTTGGGGAGGAAGGACTCGTCGCGCCAGACGATCCAGCCGACGCCGGCGTAGACGAGGCCGAACTTGTGGCCCGAGGTGTTGATGGACTTTACGCGCGGGAGCTCGAAGTTCCAGCGCTTGCCGGGGCCGGCGCCGGCGCGCGTGAAGGGGGCGACGAAGCCGCCGGACGCGGCGTCGACGTGGATGGGGATGTCGACGCCGGTGCGCGCCTGGTACTCGTCGAGGATGTCGGAGATCTCCTCGACGGGCTCGTAGTGGCCGGTGTATGTGGAGCCGAGAATGACGAAGACGCCGATTGTGTTCTCGTCAATGTTCTGGCGGACGAGGTCCGGGTCGAGGCGGTAGTTGCTCTTGGCGGAGACGGGGAGGATGCGGGCCTCGACCTCGAAGTAGCGTGCGAACTTCTCGAGGGCGACCTGGGCGTTGGCGCCCATGAGGATGTTGGGGCGCGAGGCGTCCTTGCCGGCGGCGCGGCGGGCCTCCTGCCAGCGGCGCTTCATGGCGAGGCCGCCGAGGTGGATGGCCTCGGAGGAGCCGGTGGTGGCGGAGCCGATGGCGCGCTCGCCGGGCTGCACGCCCCAGAGGTGGGCGATGATGCTGATGCAGCGCTGGTGGATGTCCATGAGGGCCGGGTACTCGTCCGAGTCGGCGAGGTTCTTGGAGAGGTTCTCCTCCATGAGGGCCGTGGCATTGGGCTCCTGGAAGGTGCCGACGAAGCTGGGGGCGTTAGTTTGATAAATTGATTGAACAGCGTTGACGCGGGCGTGAGCTTCATGCTTCTCTCGGAGCTTGCTTACCTTGCCAGGTTGAGGTTGGGCTTGCCATCAAGGTCCAGCTCGTCCTTGATCATCTGGTAGACGGTGTCTGCGGGGGCGCCATCTTCGGGGATTTTGTACTTGGGGATGTTCTCCTGGCTCGTGTACCTGCTGTCAAAGGGCTGGAAATGCTGTGCCCTCGCCTGGCTGACCAGATTCGTGTGTCCCGGGTCCGTGATGTGCGAGGCGCGGAGGCGCTGGACGATCTCCTCGGCGTCGACCTGGGGGGTTGTTAGTCAGAAACACCACTCGAGAGAGCATGGCCTACTTGCGTGTTTTGCGAGAGACATTGTGATGGCTTCTGATGTTCTTGCTAGACAATTGGACAGAGAGAACGACAACTTCGCATTTGCTGAAGCAAGGCAGGTCGAGGAGAGGCCACAGCGCGAAAGGAGGGGATGCGGGCGTGTTATACCACCTCACCTCAGGACGCGGGGCAACAACACCCCATTGCAGCTCAGCTGCTCAGGAACACAGGCAGGCACGACGCCCCGCTAGAGAGGGAAGCTCAGCTCAGCTCAGCTCCTCGGGGGGTAAAATCAAGCTCCATGTCCGGATATGGATGACGACACGAGCAAGTGGCACGACTCCCGTGTTTGCGTGTCCCGCTAGCCAGCGCCGCGAGTCTGGTTGCGTCAGAGCAGGAGGAGGGGAAGGAGACTTTGCAGCGTGGGACGTGGCCCAATGCCGACTCCCGCTCGCGAGCTGAGGACTGCTCGACTGGCACGTCAGATCATTCAGCACATGGCGGACGTGCATGGTGGCGCGCCGCCGTCCGTGCCGAGCCTTCCGGGTCCGGAGCCGGTGGCCCAGTCCGGCGATGCAGGCGTGTGGGGTGAGTCGGCTGGTGATCCGGAATGGAGGCAGGGATGCTTACAGCTGTGCTTGTAGTAACGGTAATAAGACCAGTGGTTGCCATGGGTGAGACCTGTGCATACCGTTACATAAAGCCTAAAGACTTAGTCATGCCATGCCTGCATGGCGACTGAAATAGGCCACACGATGTCTTTGGCTGTCGTTGCTCCGGAAGTAGAGGCACACCAGTGGAACTCCTCGTGGGCGTGCTTCCTATGGTGTCGTAGAACGCTTTATTTCGCAGCGACTCATATGCCTCCTCCACACGCCAGCGACCCAAGACCACCGCCATCGCCAGCATCAAAGCAAAACCAGACAAGATCTTCCTCCGCCACTAAAAGAAAACCCAGCGAGTGGTATTAACTACGCAGGAAAAGGGTATCAAAAATCACGGCCGGCCGCGGCACCACGACTCCATTCTCCCACCATCCCAAGCCCCATCCCCATGAGGATGTCTCACCTCTGCCTCCCCATGATGATGAAGCAACGGCTCCATGCACCTTCCCCACCGGTTCGCCGAGTAAATGCTCTAGTATGACTCTACTCCCAAGATCGAAATAAAGTGCCATGTCCCGTAGATGATGCCTCACTTGTCCCCGCTGACGTTGATCTCGTACCCGATGAGCACCTCGGTGCTCGAGCCCTCCCAGCCGCGCGTGCCCGCCGTCGACAGCATGTAGCGGCACGTGCGGTCGATGTACAGGTTCGATATGACGCCCGCGCGCGGCGGGCCGGGGACGATGAGGAACGGGACCTTCGAGTGCTTGAAGGCCGCCTGGTCCTGCAGATCGTACAGTCTGAGGATATCATGCGAAGCGCTGCAAAAATTGTCAGCCTATATCTCCCTTCGATGAGGAGAAGAAGAGGAAGGAAAAACCTACCAAATCAGATGCCGCCCATTGGGCATGGGCCGCACTGCCGTGACGGGCCCGCTGCCGGCCGGGAACTTGAGCGTGCGCTCGGGCTCCCAGCCGCTGCGCGCCTTGTGGATGCTGTACTCCTCGACGGTGCCGTTGCGCCGCCCCGCGTAGATCCAGTTGCCGTCCGGGCTCCAGCAGGCGCCCTGGCACCAGGGCGGCACGCCGAAGCCCGTCGTGATGCGCGCCACGGGGTTCTGCACGCGCCGGTCCCAGACGCGGATCGTGCCCTCGATGGCCGCCGAGAAGAAGATGGTGTCGGCCGACTGCGTCGGGTCGAGCGCCGGCGCCGCGGGCTCGGAGCGGAAGATCATGGACGGCGAGTCGGGCGCCGGCGGGTCCGAGAAGGACGGGCCCGCGTCGGGCTGGGTGGGTGCCTCGGGCGCCGGCTGCGAGGGAACGGGCTCTGACGTGGCGGCGGCGTCGTTGAAGGATGGTGCTGGCGCCGACTGTTCTCGCTGTGACGGGGGCCTCGCTGCCTCCGGACTGCTCTTGTCCGCCGGTTGCACGGCCGGTGCGGGGGCCGATTCAGCGTCGAAGGCGTTGGCCATGGCCAGGTCTGCCGAGTGGTCCATGCCGCCGTCCTGACCGGAGCTGTCGTGCAAACCCATGTTCATGGCCCTGGAGAACTCGTCGTCATCTTCCCCGCCGAAGCCACCGCCAGCAGTCTCGCCGAACAGAGACCCGGTATCGCTGCCCCCAAAGAGCGACTCATGCGCCGGCGAGGCCTGCCCCTCGGCTGCGGCGGCATCCGCCTCAGGAGCCGCCACGTCGTTGTGCTCGGGCTGGTTGCTGAGGGTGCCGTTCACCGGCGGCCTGTTGTTGTTTGACTCGAACGTCTCGCTCTTGATGAGCATTTCCGAGGCCTCGGCAGGAATGGGCGCGCCGTTGACGGGCCGCAGCTCGACGGCGGAGATCTGGCCGCCGGCGCCCTCGAAGCGGCGCTTGATGTCGCCCGTGTTGAGGTCCCAGTCGAGGATGTTCTTGTCCCAGCTGCCGCTGATGACACTCTTCTCGTCCTGGGCGAGGGCGAGGACGCTGACGGCGTTGGTGTGGCCCTGCAGGCAGGTGATGCGCTTGCCCTCGTCGTGGCGGACGCTCTGCAGGTTGATGCCGCCCGACTCGAGGCCGGAGAGGAGCCAGAGGGCCTCGGAGTGGACGGCGAGCGAGTAGACGGGCGACAGGACGTGCTCCTCGTTGCCGCGCGGGTTGGGCGGGCTGGGCTCCTCGTTCTCCCAGTAGGACATGAGCACGCCGGCCTTGACGACGCTGTCGACGAAGGGGTGCCTCTGGGCGACGGTCAGCAACTGCTTGCCGTTGATGGTGCCGGGGCCGTCGTATTTCCGGATGTAGCCGTCGGAGCCGCCCGTCATCCAGTAGCGGAGGTCGGGCGTGACGGCGAGGGCGTTGACGCTCGTGGCCTGGGGCGCGGCCATGGTCGGGATGATGTCGTACAGGCGGGCGGTGACGGCCTCGGGCCGGACGGGGGGGAAGAGGCGGGAGTATGCTTCGGATATCTGGGGCGGCTGAGAGGAAGGGGAGGCTGTCGCGCGCGTCGCCGTGGCTGCTCTCGTGGATTGCGACTCGTCGCCGGCGGTCGCGTCCTCGACCTTTACCGAGGCGTCGCGTGCGTCGTCGGTGCGGTCGTCGCCCTCGGGCTCCCCGTCTGCGTCGTCTTGGTCTTGGTCTTCGTCATTGTCATTGTCATTATCGTTGTCATTGTCGTTGTCCTCGTCCTCCGGGTCGTTGTCACCGTCGGCATCGTCGACGTCCTGCATGACTTCATCCTGCTCATTGTCGGAGCTCGCGTTGGATTCTGGGGAGAGGCACGCGGTTAGCAGCGCGCGCGAGGGACGTCGCAAAAGTATCATGGTGGAAGCACACCTCTGTCATCTTCATCCATTGTGTTCATGGCGCCAGCTCCTCCTCCGCGTGGGATGCTCAAAGCTCAACGGAAGCGAAGGTTGTGGGTGGGTGAATGGTCAAAGTTGAGGGAGCGCGATTCAATTGACGATGGCGTAGCTCGGGAAGGAACGACCGACAAGGGAGGCGTCCATTTATTGATCTCTTCCATTCTATCGACACCCCAGAAAACCCCACACTCCCCGCTTCCTGCTCTAACTCCTTTGGGTTCCTCCATTCAGGGGTTCAGGGGTTAGATATGACGACGACATCACGACGACCTCACTGCTGAGCAACACAGAAATCTGCTCTTTCTATCGTCATGTAGTTGAGCCTCCAAGTCATCAACACTCAGCTATCTGTGAGCTATTTCCTGCTGGACACTGCCCTCACTGACCAGCCTCATCATGAATGTCACTCGCTATCAGGAACTCCATATGTGCCACAAGGTCCTTGTCGTGGCCCGGAGCTTTCCCTGTCCATGCTGATCCTACATCAGCTGCTCCAACATCTTGAGTCCTCACTCTGTCACCGCACTCGCAGGTATGAGCGGTACGCGGCGGATGGCAAACGCCAGTGCAAGTGTGACCACAGCCCATCCTCTCACCACACCTCGCGCCGCACCCAATCCTCGCCGGATCACTCCACACCTTCTGCGAGGCCACCAGTGTCATGGCCTTGCCATGGGGAGCGCACACGAGCGGGATCGCTCCGCTCTTGACCACGTGCATGGCCTCGCTCGCAGGCCCCCAGATGTCCCGAGCCCCAGGCGACCGCAGCAGGTTCGCCAAGTTCCCGACGACGACGTTGAGGAGCTTCCCCCGGCTCAGCGCCACGATGGCCCGGTTCAGCCTGTCGAGAAACCCGACGCTCGATGCTCCGTCCCCGGCCCCGGGGCTGCGCACAACCGACAGCAGTATGATGTCGTTCTCCTTGCCCTGATACCCATCAACCGTCTGCACCTCCACCCCCTTCCGCACCACGAACCCCCCCTGGGCATCCATCACCGTCCGCAGCTCCGCCACCTGCTGCATCGTGTTGTACACATAACTCCTCTGCCCCGAGTAGAACGACAACACCGTAATCCGTCCCGGCTCCGTGCCGCACGCGACAAGATACCTCGCCAGCCCCACGACGAGCCTTGCCTCGAAAGCATTGTACTTGGACGCGTACCGGTTCCCGCCTTCGGGCTGAACATGATCGATCCACAGCGCCCTCTCGCCGCCCAAGCCCGGCACGCCCGGCAGGCTCCTCACGCCTTCATGGTCCCTCAGCGCCGGATACCACGCATTCAGCACGGCGCGCATCTGGCCTGCCATGCGCCTCTGGTCCGAGAGCGTCGTGTACGCGACGCCGCGCAGCACGAGGCGCTCGAACCCCGACACGGCCAGGTTGAACGGCGCGCGCGCGAGCGCCATGACGTCCGCGTGCGGGCTGAGCTGCAGGTGATCGCCGACGAGCACGAGGTGTTTCAGGGACGGCAGCAGCGCGCCTGATATATTCGCCTCTCTGCTCTCGGCTGCCTCTTCGACGACGGCGACGCGCGGCTCCAGCGCGTGCAGCAGGGCTCTGTATTTCGTGAGGCCTATTGTCGTGCAGCCGATGACGAGGGCGCCGGAGCTGCGGATCGCGGCGAGGTCCTCGAGCCAGCGCTCGACTTTGAGGTCGCGGACGAGGGTGGAGATGCAGGTGAGGACGGCTCGGAGCGCCGCCTGGGAGGCTGCGAGCATCTGGCGCTCGAGGACGCGGTAGACCATGGGGCGCAGGCGGTGCGGCACGGCCGTGAGGTCGTGGAACTGTTGCAGAGCGGCGAGGGCCTCGGATTCCTGCTCGGGGCGCGGGACGTCCATGAGGACCTCGCACCAGGCGCCGAAATTGATGACTTGCCTGCTGACCGTGTCCCGCCTCTTCTGGCTGCTGTCCGTCTCGGCGAGGTAGACCTGGCTCTGGAGCGCCATGCCGTGGCCGTTGCCGCGCGGCAGCTGGAACGCCTGTGTCTCTCCCCTAAGGGAGAAGCGTTGCCCGAGCCACCGGGCGAAGACGTGCTGTTCGACAGGGTACCTGGATCCTCCGGCATCGGATGTGCTCTCACCGACGAGCGAGGCGCACTGCTCCCGCGTCAAGATGCCGTACTCCTCGAGGTGTCTCGGGTCGAGAAACAACACCTTCTTGGACGGCAGACACCTATTGATAATCACTTTTGCCCTCGCGCGCTGGAACCCCAGCTGGCGCTCCAGCTCCTGGCCCCTCGACGACCGCAGCCTCGCCTGCTCGCGCAGCTTGACGAGCGTGCAGCGATCCACGGCGTCATTCTTCGTCTGCCCGCCGAGTCGTGCGCACTTGACGCCGTCTTCCATGAGGCGCACGAGCAGCTCGTCGACCGTGTCGTTCTTCTGCGCGGTGACGATGACGGGGGCGTCGCCGGGGGCCCGGGACGCGAGGAGCACGCGCAGGGCCGTCATGGAGGTGTGCGTCTTGCCGGTGCCGGGTGGGCCCTGGACGACGGCGAGGTCAGTGGTGATGATGCGGCGGAGGGCGGAGAGCTGGGATGCGTCGAGGCCCGTGGCGGGTTGGAGGGGGGCGGGTACGGGGCCTTGGGAGGGCATGGAGAGGGGGGTGCCGTGCTTGGAGGCGGCGGAGATGTCGATTTGGGTGTCGGGGCCCAGGATGGTGATGGGGTGCTTGAGGGAGCCGGTGAAGTAGCCCATCAGGGGGGAGCTGGGCTCTGTCAGTGGGCAGATTTGACATGGAGACATCATGTTCAACTTACGTTTCCTCCGCCGCCTGCTTCAGCCCCGAGAGAACATGCCGGACAGCCTCGTAGTAATTCGACCGGGCCTCGACCATGACGAACTCCTGCATGGGGTCGACAAAGTCCGCCAGCTCGCCTGCGTCCTCAAGCTCGACGTCGATGACGGGCGTGTCCATGTCCTCCAGGTTCTTGTCGTCCTTGCCGGCGACCGAGGCCACCCAGCACCTCGTCTTGAAGTTGTCCTCGCGCGTGCTCAGGGCGACGCAGCAGCCGGGCGTGAGGCGCTGCGTCTGGCCCCAGTCGATGAGTCTCTCGGAGCGCAGGTTGCAGAAGCGAAGTCTCGCCAGGGGGCCGAGGCGGATGATGTTCAGGCTGACGCAGTGGACCTGTATCATTGTCAGAAAGGCCGCCATCTGTGGTCTTTGGCGTGAGCCCGCTGACCTTGTCGTAGATGCACGTCTCCTCGTCCTCGGCCATGAGGGGGTCGGATCTGTACTTGTCCACCGCACGACGCAGGGGCTCGACCCCTTCGTAACGCAGCAGCCTGTATTGAACCTCCAGGTAGGCCTCCTTGTCTTGATAGATTGTGTCTGCATGGTTTGGAAGGGGTTTGGCCAGTCTCTGGTGCTGGACCTCGTCGTTGGAGGGAAGCTCGGGGAGTGCTTTCCAGCCCGGGCCTTGTCTGGGTTCGAGGCCATTTCTGATGAGCTCTCTCGCACGGACGATCGTCTTGTCCTCGCGCTGTTCGGATGAGTCAGTGATACGAAGCAAATCGCGGAGATAGACGGACCATCAGCCTCGCCGGCTGTTCGGGAAGGTTGGAGGAAGCTCGACCCTTCGTGGGAGGCTTCCCAGATGGGCGTTGGCCAGTCATGATACCTGATGGCTGGGTCATAGCAACGGCAGCTGATGACGCTCGGAAGCAGTTCCAAGGGCCCGGAGAAAGTAGGGATTAGTGTAATGAACAACGAATGGCAAAGAAAGAGGCATTGTCATCGGTTGATATGTCGTCCCCTGCCCCGGATTCCGTTTGTCAGGCATGCAGCGGTCCGGTCCCTTGCAGAGCTTTCGTTTGCCTAGACAATCCGCAGGTAGGAAACCGACTTCAATAAAGCAAACTACAAGATTGGCAAATAAAGATACTACCAGAGTGATGGGTGATAGGGCTGAATGAGGGCTTGCCAGTGTCTGTGGTGGTAGACTCAATGCAAGAAAGAAAGGGGTCAACACCACAACACACATCACGTGTCCCTCAAAACCACCAAAAGCACCAAAAAGATCGCCTCATCGCCCACATCCAGCTTCAGGGGACTTTTACTTACAGCAACGCAAACGCCAAACGCCTAGCAATGCTGGGGAGGGGGTAAGAATGCTATCAATCGGCTGCTGGTTAACCATACTCGCAAGGCAACGCTGGGGGAGGCAAAGGAGCAAAGGCAAAGCAGCAGAGGGGGATCGAACTGCAGTTATCAGTTAGCGTGGGATCACAAAGGGGTTGTGAAGCCAGATGCAGACAACTCGGCGAAGTTATTTGTTGACGGGCATTTGGGTTTTAGTGTTATAGAGGAAAGGGCGGGAGTTGCAGTGTGGCAGCGGCGGCATGGCAGGAAGCTGCATGTATGGCAGTCACTTTATCAACAGAGCTTGGACTCATGCAGCCCCCAGACTATGGTCATCCTCAGCGTGAAAGACCCAGAGCACGACACATGCCATGCAGGCTTGTGCTCCGGGTGGATCTTCCCATTAAGAACAGCGATAAGAGCCAGCAGAGGTGCTGATGTTTGTATTAACAAGTATGTATTTAAGGGGATTTGCTGTGAACTCCAAGGTATGATGCCATGCCAAAGGACAGTTTTATATCTTCTTCTCCTATAGACCAGGCTATCAAGTCCGAGTAGGTAGTTGTGCTGTCAGATACTCTGCATCTCCATGCAGATACATTCCGCAGCCTCGCTGCTTATAGCCCGAGCCGAGACTAAGCCATCTGTTTGAGCCTCTGGCTCGGCCAGTATAATTCAGCCACGCATGCAAAAAAGGTCTTACCGTCAAGCTTCTGGTCCGGGAGGGGGATGGGAGATGTTAGGGATGATCATGTGGAAATCGCTGTTCCTGAAATCAATGCTCTTGACAGGGCGCATGGCAAGGTCATGGATGAAAGCCAAGGTGTCAAGATCCTTCTGGTTCGGAGCAGGAATACGCTGAAAATAATCCCTCTTTACGAGGAGAAGTAAAGCCTTCAGAGTGAGGTGCGCGTCGTTCCCAGCACAGTGGAGGGCTTCCGGGGGATACTGGACACCAAATAGATCGAGTAGCCGAGCAAGCGACGAGGTCCATCCGCTTATGACATCTTTGGCGATTCTGAAAGCGTCCAAGATGAACATGGAACGGGCTGGAAATTCGAAGCCAAGGTCTCGCAAGGAATAAAGGTCGATCTCAACCGAATAGCCTATGATAATAATCTGCCGGTTTTCATCTACTGGGAAATACGAGCGCATATGGGCGGCAAGCTCAGTCCTGTGGCAAGATATGGTATCGCCGAAGAGGAATCTCCTAGAAGCTCTTCTAACGTATCTCGGCGTTCCAGTAGCGTAGTTGGTCGTCGAAATGGCCTTGCTGGCAGGGAGACGAGTAATGTCGCGACTGTCGAGTAATGCGATGCCCATTTGGCAGCAATCGGAGCCATGAAAGCCTGTTCTGATCGTTTTGATGTTCTCAAAATCGATGGATATGATGACGCCATCAAAAGACGGCCCATCTCCACCGGCCGTGTCAGTGTCAGGGGTATCAGGGGTATCGCAGGTTTCGTTGGTACTGCTATTGTTACTTAGCCCAAAAAATTCGTGGAGGAGAGAAAGGCCGTCTTGGTAAACGTGGGGGATCGTGCGAGCTTTACGCATGACTGCACATGTATTGGTGGCTATCAGGTCGATGACAGGCTGGCGCTCGCTCCTTCGTCTTCAGGTTGACCGGATATCAAAGTTATAAGTGAAGCTCGCGATAGTGTAGAAGGTGGGTAGGTTGGAAGGTGAGGTGAAGGTGGAAGTCTGACAAGATTCGTGGCGCAGCCCGCACAACCCAGCCACACATGCACCTCGATGGCTTCAAGTTCATCGCTCCTCTACAAGATTATTCGCAACATGGTGCATCCCCATCCACGAGAACAACGCTAGGCTTCCATGTCACCATGCGAAGCGAATATGATGATGGTTCATAAATCTGCCCTGATTCGACTCATGCCCAACCCCGCAGAGGCGCCGTCCGCCTCTTAGCTGCCGTGCTTCCCGCAGATCGATCACGCCACCAAGAACCAGCATGAGGTGCTGTGTGCCACCCCTCCAGCATCCCCAAGCACCAACACCGCGAGGATAAAAGAAGAAGGTCGCCGCCATGGCGAGCCCAAGGAGACGAGTCAGAAGACCGCGATAAGACCGAGTACCCCCAGGACAGCAACCCAACAGGTCCGACCCGACTTGTATGATCAGACCTCATTATCACGACAACCTGAACCTCGCCCAAACAGCCGCCCAGCATGGCCACCGCCGCCACCGCCTCGGCAGTGCCCCCTCCCTCCGGCCCTCCCCCGGGCCCTGCCTTTGTCGCGACGCCCGCTGCCCGCCCGCCCCCTGGCCAGCCAGACATCACCTACGCCCCTGACTGGGAAAAGTACCAGGCGCGTGCCGCCCGGCGCGCCAAGCTCGAGGGCCTCCCCAAGACGCTGCCCGAGGGCTTCCCGTCTGAGCTCAAGGGCAGCCTCGTCTGGGAGGGCGAGACCCTCGCCAAGGACTACGACTGGACCTACGTGCTGTCCGCCGAGCAGCTGCGCGAGATCGACGACGCCCTCGCTCACTTCAGATGTATGTATACGTCCCGTCCCTGTATGCAGCACCACTGCCGGCCCATGTGACATTGCCCTCCTCGTGTGCTGCAGCTCGATATCCCCGACGCAGCCAGCTGCACCTCATCCCCAATGGTTACACGCCCTGCTAACGCCGAAGCCATCCAGCCCTCGCCCTCCCCCTGGGCTCAATCTCCGCCCAGACCTTCCCCCTCCCGCGCCTCGGCATCGAGCTGCGCCGTTTGTCTGCAGAGCTGCACACCGGCCACGGCTTCTTCGTCCTGCGCGGCCTGCAGGTCGACGCGCACACGCGCGAGGACAACATCGCCATCTACGCCGGCGTGTCCGCGCACGTCGCCGCCGTCCGCGGCAGGCAGGACACAAAGTACGCCGGCAGCCCGGCCGACGTCGTCCTCACGCACGTCAAGAACCTGGCGGCAGGCGGCGGCGGCGGGGGAGTCATCGGCAGTCCCGCGTACACGGCCGACAAGCAGGTCTTCCACACGGACTCGGGCGATATCGTGTCGCTGTTCGCGCTGGAGACGGCGGCCGATGGCGGTGCGAGTCGGCTGGCGAGCACGTGGAGGGTGTATAACCACCTGGCGGCCACGAGGCCGGATCTCATCCATACGCTGAGCGAGGATTGGGATGTTGAGAAGTGCGTGCCCTGCCTTTCATTCGTTCCCTTGCCTGGTTCTTGTTTTCATTTCTTTCCTCACCTGAACCTCGTCTCTCACCTCAACCTCACTTTGCTTCATTGCGTCTCATAAATCACCCGCTAACACCGAGCAGCTTCGCCAAACACCCCGACGCCAAACCCTACACAAGCCGCCCCCTCCTCTACCACCAGCCCGCAACCTCCTCTTCCCCGGAGCGCGTCGTCCTGCAGTACGCGCGCCGCTACTTCGTCGGCTTCGGCGCCCTGCCTCGCAGCGCCGAGATCCCGCCCATAACGGAGGCGCAGGCCGAGGCCCTCGACGCCCTGCACTTCCTCGGCGAGCGCTTCAGCGTCTCGACCAACTTTGAGCGCGGCGACGTGCAGTACGTCAACAACCTGGCGGTCTTCCACGCGCGCGACGGCTTCACGGACACGCAAACCAAGCAGAGACACCTGCTGCGCCTGTGGCTGCGGGACCCGGAACGGGCGTGGGAGACGCCTGGGCCGCTGAAAGACAAATGGGAGAGCGTGTATGGGGGCGTTGAGGCTGGGAAGCAGGTTTTCCCGCTTGAGCCGTACATTCGGAGCGAGAGCAATAAGAGCAGGTAGGGCTTGCGGTTTTCACGCCAGATACATTTCAGTTTCTTCCCAGACGGGTCGCCAAGTCGCCAGGGCACGATCGTGAAATACTCGCTCCACGGAACGCCATCTGGGCCAAGGATGCCAATGCCAGGCCTAGATGAAGGGTTTCCGGCGCCGTGGGTTCGTCTGGGTGCTGGGATTGTCAGGAAAGTGCAGGGAACGTTACCTCGCGTCGGGTTCTAGAGCGTGCATTGGCGTCGCGACCTCAAATCAGACTACCTGTCAGTACGAATTTTGCGCCAGTTGGGCCGGGGGGTGAAAGGGCAGGCGGCAGAGATTTCACCCTGCCGGCCGGAAATGGTGTGTGCGGATTGGAGCGGCACAGCAGGAGTATCAGGCGACGGTGGCATGCCTGGAGGCGATAAATGGCCGTGAAGGGAAAGTGAGGTCGATGATGCAAGTATATGGGAGAATCACGAAGCATCCCCGTCGGCGGCCATACCGAGCGGTTGGGGGGTCAGCAGAAGGGCATGCCAAGGCTCTTCTTATTGACGGTTGGCATTCGAGAAATGCCAAGGGTGGGAAGAAGGATCTTTGTCTCGTGGGAGAGAGAGTGTGTGTGGTACTCTCATCTCACCCTCACCGAGAGAGGGACCACCGTGGAGGGCGGGGGGTGTCTTGTGCTAGCAAGGTCTTGGAAGCTGGGCAGCCCTGAAGGATTTGTCCGTATCTGATTCGACAGTCCTTCTCTCCCCTCACTAAATTAAAGACTGGCCAGAAGCCGGGGTGAGATCTCGGGACATGAGCGCCACCCGCAAGCCCCGTGAAGCCGCGCGAAGCCATCCTCCACTTACACCATCGAGGCATCGCGAGACAGAGACGACACGGAGAATACAACAGCCACCAGAGCAAGAAAAAAAAGCCACCTCTGAATAGAGCAAACCTTGCCCCACCGAAGAACCCCAAGAACCCCTTGGCGGAGGGGCCCCATCCCCCATGTCCATTGTGCGCGCCCGTCGCCATGATCGCCAGGATGACGTGCTCCTTGGCCCGTCTCAGTCGGGAAGGTCGATGAGGTGAAGGCGAGCCAGGTTACACTGCCTTGCCTGCCTCGACCACTCGCCTCTCTTTCAAGGGCGATTGTGCCATTGCGCCCGAGAAATTCGCACCGAATCCAGTGGCCAGGCCAAGCCTGGGCTTGGCTGGCAATACACGGCGTGTCTTTCTGGACCGTGTCTCTGACTTTTTTCTTGATAAAGGGTGTTGTCTCCCGTGGTGTCTGAGATGAGCTGAGTTCCTCAGCGTTGCATTCTCCTTCCTTGCAGCTCCTCCGCGTGTCTCGTGTGTTGTCTTCACCCACACCAGAGTCCCCCAGCTTCACCATGGGCTTCCTCTCGAGAATCAAGCCCCAGACCGCGGTCGAGGTCGCCCCCGATGGCCGCGAGTACCACTCGGACAGCGAGGCCTCGGTCATCCGCGACGGAAAGCTCGCCTACGTGCGCGCCGTCGGCGGCAACGGCGCCTCGGGGTACCAGGAGGCCGTCGGCGCGCCCGTCGAGGTCAAGTCGCCCCTGGGCTACCACGTCAACTGGCTCACCGTCATCTTCCTCAACGTCAACATGATGGTCGGCACGGGCATCTTCTCGACGCCCGGCACGATCCTGCGCAACACGGGCTCCATCGGCCTCGCCCTCATCTACTGGGTCATCGGCTTCTTGTTCGCCGTCGCCGGCCTCGGCGTCTACCTCGAGTTCACCAGCTACTTCCCCAGCCGCAGCGGCTCCGAGGTCGTCTGGCTCGAGCAGTCGTACCCGCGCCCCAAGCACTTCTTCCCCGTCGCCTACGCCGTGCAGTCCGTCCTGCTGTCCTTCAGCAGCAGCAACGCCATCACCCTGTCCAACTACCTCTGGCGCATCGCCGGCAGGGTCCCCTCGCCCTGGGAGCTCAAGGGCGTCGCCATCGCCGCCTACACGCTCGCCGTCATCTGCGTCATCGCCCACAACAAGTACTCGCTCTGGGCGACCAACATTATTGGCGGTCTCAAGCTCATCCTTCTCATCTTCATCGCCATCTCCGGCTTTGTGATTCTGGGCGGCAACGTCTCGCGCGTCGAGGACCCCGGCCTCAACTTCCGCAACAGCTTCGACGGCGAGACGGACGGCTACAACCTGTCGCAGGCCATGGTCAACATCATCTTCGCCTACACGGGCTGGCAGAACGCCTTTAACATGGCCAACGAGATCAAGAACCCCATCCCGACCCTCAAGCGCTACGCCACGGGCTCCCTGCTTTTTGTGTTTGTCCTCTACTTCCTCTGCAACATCGCCTACTTCGCCGCCGTGCCCAAGGAAGTCTTCATGGACTCCAACGAGCTCGCCGCCGCCGTCTTCTTCCGCACCGCGTTCGGCGGCACCGCCGAGTCCGCCCTCAACTTCTGCGTCCTGCTCTCGGCCTTTGGCAACCTCCTCGTCGTCCTCATCGGCCAGTCGCGCCAGATCCGCGAGATCGGCCGCCAGGGCGTCCTGCCCTTCACCGAGTTCTGGGTCTCGACGCGCCCCTTCGGCACACCCATCGGCCCTTACCTCCTCAAGTGGCTCTTCACCTTCATCATGATCGTCGCGCCCCCGGCCGGCGACGCCTTCCAGTTCGTCGTCTCGCTCAAGACGTACCCGGACGCCATGTTCTATGTCGCCATGGCGACGGGTCTCTTCCTCCTGCGCCGCCGCCGCGCGCGCTCCGGCACCCCGCCCTCCGAGTTCCGTGCCTGGTACATCGTCGTCATCTTCTACCTTCTCGTCCAGGTCTATCTGCTCGTCATGCCCTGGATCCCGCCCAAGACAGGCATCTATGGCGGTAACGTATCCTTCTTCTATGCAACTTACTGCCTCGTCGGCATCGCCATCATGGCCGTCTGCGGTATCTACTACTACTTCTGGATGCACGCCCTGCCCAGGTGGAAGAACTACACGATCCGCTCGCAGGTCCTCGACATCGACGACAACGGCGCCAACACGCACCGCCTCGTGCGCGTGCCCAATGCCGAGCTGGCCGAGTGGGACGCCACGCACGACGACCTCGGCCGCCTGCGCCGTCGCACGGGCGAGGGCGTCCTGCACGAGCGTGCCTCTGATGATGGTGCCGTCGAGGAGTTCCCGCAGGAGAAGAACGTCAGCCCCAGCGAGAGCGTCAACAAGGCTTAAGCAGGCTGCTTCGTCTCGTCGTGTCGCGCGCGCCGTCTGCAGAGGCAGGCGTGCTGTTTTTGGTTTTGTTTCGAGTTGGAATACCCTAGCATGAACAGATGTGCCGTTGATCTGAAATCATTAGCCAATTTCGAGTTGGAATACCCTAGCATGAACAGATGTGCCGTTGTATCTGAAATCCTTGGCCAATTGCGATGTGTTGTATTGTGTCGTGGTGGTGTGTCGTGGTGATGTTTGTGGTGCGTCGTTGAAATTGGCTGCGTGCGAGAGCGAGAGAAGTGCGTTGTGGCGGTCGCTAAGAGAAATATGCCGACACGCTAAAGGGCCCTGTAATTGTGAGCCAAGACAGCCACCGAGCGCCCCCGAGGATCGGGAGCCCACTCGCTCGAGGGCCCCCGCCGCCTACGTCTTGCGTGGGCGGGCAATGCGGGCAACAGTGTGAGGTGGGGGTTCAATGGCCACCAAATCCCCGCCTGCCACATCTGCATGCCCGCCCACGGGTCGTCAGACTGCCATTGAGGCCCCTGCCGAGGATTACACCTCTTGTAAACAAAGCTGTGAGAACATGGTATGCCCATGATCCAGCTAGATACACGTCAACTATATTTCGTCGCAATTGGTTCTAGCAAAGAGCTTCTCAGGGGATTTCACATGAAATATGAGATCTAGAACTAGACGCGGCGATGACATCATTTCGACCTCAGACGAGACATGTTAGCTCTGAGCTCTTAGCTCCAGCTCCAGCTCCAGCCCATCTTCTTGTGCGACCAGAGTCTACCCCTCGTCCCGTCTCTTGTCCGAGTCCCTCTTCCAAGAATTGTGTCTTGAATCTGGAGTCGAGCCCAGTTCACATGTGATCCTCTCAACACCACCTCCCTCGTCTCCTTCCACTCATCCGAACGGCAACTCACAACGACACTCACAAGCCAGTCCATCACGCAGTCATAGTAATATAGCAGCATAGTCTTCATAACATCCATCACCTCAACGCCTTGCTCACCGAGTCAAACACCACATCACGATGGATCACCCAGGTTCGTACACCCAAGCACCCTCGATGGCTTCACTCCCCTCCTAGTGTCCAGACATCCCGAACTAACTCCACGCAGTCAAAGAAATCAGGACAGTCATCAAGTCCCTCACCCAAGGCTCCCCCTCCGAGCAAGAACGCGCCGTCAAGTCCTACTTCCTCCCCGATGCCGCCTTCACCCACCCCTTTTGCTGTGTCCCTTCCATCGCCCCTGTCACCCTCCCCCTAACGGGCTTCACCCTCGATTCGCGATGGCTCATCCTCATGATCTACCGCTGGTACCGCATCCTCAGCCCGGAGATTGGCGTTGACATTCACTCCGTCGGTATGCCCGCCTGCTTGCCTCATCCGGAGCCCAGACCATCTCTAACAATAACAGTCCACGACCAAAAAGCCAACATCCTCTACGTAACCCTCACCCAGACCTTCACCTTCTTCTTCCTCCCCTTCTACCACGCCACCCCGCGCTTCACCATCCTCCTCACCCTGTCCCAGCGGCCCCTCGCCGCCGACGGCACCACCCCCCTCGACGCCTCCGTCGCCAACGCAGCCGCAGCCGACGCGGCCGTCAACGGCGACGGCCTGCGCACGCGCTACTTCATCGCGCACCAGAACGACCACTACCAGGTCTCCGAGTGGCTGCGCTTCATCGCGCCGGGCTTCGGGCCCGCGCTGCACCACGCGTGGCAGCTGTTCGCCTCGCTGGCGAGCGTGCTTGGTGCGCTGCTGCTGGCGCCGCTGTCGTGGTTGGATTTGTCCGAGGGGAAGAAGGTGAGGCAGGAGTGATGTGCCGCGGAAGGACGGGAGTCAGCCCATCGCGAGCTCAGATAGGCTCAGGGCAGCTTGGAGATCGTAGGATTGTAGTCGGAGAGCCGTTGAGTTGCCAGGTCACCGTGATATCTCTCGTCGGCAACTGCCTGATCCACGTTACAAACAGACACATATTAATACCAGACCTTCTCATATAATCCCAGAAATATGACAAACTCGCAGACCACATGCCGCTTTTATGAAATCCAACATGCCATCTATTCTCATCATTCATCTGCAGCCCCCCTTCTCCCACCATACTATACACACATCCCCGACACAAGCACCCCCGCCAACAAGTCGCTAAATCATGACCCTGCTATACTTGTATTCT
>JAXQJP010000011.1:0-185142 GCA_037042015.1 Furcasterigmium sp. R96-07A1
TAACTAAATTAACTAAATTAACTATATATTAGCCTAAATTATATATATATCTTTAGCTATACTTAAAGAGGAAGGTGATGTGAATAAATCGCGCATGGCTATTAACGTGCTGAGTCATTATCAGACTTTCCATGTCCTGGTCTGAGTCGCTGTCCTCCGCCCCTGATTGGTGATGACTCAGCCACTGAGGTGAGGCGTCCGGAACAGTCACAGGACCAGTGGCTGGCTACAGTGGCAGGCGCGCCACAGCCCTCCCCATTGCTTCAACACAACACCGACCGAAAACCACGCAGTTCCCATCCGCCTCGGATGAGAGCTGCCGGCGTGTCGGCGGTCGAAACATTTCTTGGCCGCGGGGGGAGCCCGGACGGGCCGAGGCGGGAGGATGACGGCACGAATCCGGCGCTTCCGGGGCCTGGACTTGCTGAAAGTGAAAGGTGCCCTGAGGCTGAATGACGCTTCAGGCCAAACGACGTCATCGCCTCCCGAGAAGCCGGAACCAGCCAGACACCTTTATTTGGCTTCCATTCCTCGTCGCGTCTGACAGGAAACACATCCTGCACTCCTCAATCTGCGACAGACTTCACAATGGCGGCCTCATCGGAACTTCCTCAGTTCACACCGATTGACTATGTCAAGTTCTTCGGCGCCGGCGCCCTCGCGGCGACCTCGACCCATGGCGTAAGTCTTGATTGACCCGGCGCAGCATCGCACATCCTCTCGTGATCCCCCAGCTGACCCGACCGGCAGGCCGCGACGCCAATCGATGTCGTCAAGACGCGCATCCAGGTCGACGACTCCCTGAAGGGCTACAACATGGTGCGCGCGGCGCGCACCATCGTCGCCAACGAGGGCGCCCCCGCCCTTCTCACGGGCTTCGGCCCCACGGCCGTCGGCTACCTCGTGCAGGGCGGCGGCAAGTTCGCGGGCTACGAGTTCTTCAAGAAGCAGTTCATCACGCTGGCCGGCGGACCCGAAAAGGCCGTCGAGCGCCGCAGCGCCATCTACCTGGGCGCGAGCGCCACGGCCGAGTTCTTCGCCGACATCCTGCTGTGCCCGCTCGAGGCGACGCGCATCCGCCTCGTGTCGCAGCGCGGCTTCGCCACGGGCCTGACGTCGGGCTTCATGCGTCTCGCGCGCGAGGAGGGGCTGCGCGGCTTCTACTCGGGCTTCGTCCCGCTGCTGTTCAAGCAGGTGCCGTACGCCGTCGGCCAGTTCTCCGTGCACGAGGCCGCCGTCGAGGCCATCTACCGCACCATCGGCGCCGAGAAGAAGGCCAAGCTCACGCACCTCCAGAACACGGGCGTCGAGCTGTCGTCGGGCATCGTCGCTGGTGTCGCTGCCGCCGTGCTCTCGCACCCCGCCGACACGCTGCTCTCGGCCATCAACAAGGGCGCCGGCGACAAGAGCCAGAGCGCCACGACGAGAATGTTCCAGCTGGCGAAGGAGTTTGGTCCCAGGAGGCTCATGTTCTCTGGCCTGGGGCCCAGGGTCGTCATGACGTGCGGTCTGGTGGCGGGTCAGTTCGTCATCTACGCCCAGTGCAAGACACTGGTCGGGGCACCCGCCAGCGTGGAAATCCACAAGGAGTAGTGGTGAGGGATGCACAAAGGTTACAGGTAATAGCAGGACGGCGCCTGGTGTTTGCTTTGTAGATTCGGTACTCTAGAGCGAGCCTGAACATTGTTTCGTTGACTGCAAGCTGGCGATGCCCTTGACTGATGTGGCGATTGCTTCTAGGGCTCCCCCGTTGTCTCTCCGGGAGCTTGAGAGGCAGTCGAAGCATGCCCCTCCGAAAGTTTGGCACGTATCGAATACGGAGAGTCCGCCGGGAAGTGAGCGATGCGAGAAACGGAACATCAGTCCGGGTTGACTGTGGTCCAGTCCCAGTTTCGAGGACGGCAAAGGTTCGACGACACTTCAAACTACCCGTGCAGAACTTGGTTGACATCAATCGGTCCAATGCTTGGAGTATAGAATAGGGAGACAATGGTGTCAATCAGTGAACAAAGAGAGCGCTTCTTCTCATTCCCCAGGTCCAACCCCCGGGCTGCCTTGCGTTTTATGACGGCGGCAGCACCACAAGCCACCAGCTCCGGACATTGGATGACCTCACTTATCAACCGCTCTCAACGACCTTTGATCAATTTTTCTGTCGATCCCAATCGAGCCACGGAACATCACCCGCCACCATGGCAGCGGCGCGTGGGTGGTGACGACTCTGTACCCCAACGACATTGCGTGCTTGAGGGGACATCTGATACCATCGAGAGGAGCACCTCTAATCTACAACATCCCATTGGTGCCCCCCGCCACAACTTCTCGGCAGTCGTTCAGTCCCCGATGGCGTGCCGTTGCGTGCTGCCCAGATCTGCAGTCTTCTGCAGACTGCAGCCGATGGCCGGACGTGTGCTGGTGTTTCACGGAAGACATGACGGGCTCTCGCTCGTGCCACGAGTTGGTGTGGTTCCTTACTGGGAATGGCGTTCCTGTCGCTTTTGCACTGACGAGTAGTAGAGACTGGCACGCCGTAATGCCAGACTCATGATTCCCGCTCTCGAAGAGCTGACGGCGGAAGAGATCGAGCTTCTAGACAACTCAAGAAGCTTGAGTGCCTTCTGGGAGAGGCTTTTCCCCAAGACGCCTTTGTGAGTTACGAGACTTGCCAAAGGTGGGTGACCCTAGGGCTTCGTCTTTCACAAAACAACACACAAGACGACACATGTCAATGATCGCATCGGCGACGAGTGGGACGAGGCCCAGGACCGCTTTGAGCAGCTCGACGACGTTTTCATCTGACTCGATGAGTCCATAGCAGCATCTACTGGCCCGGATTCAATTCACTGCCTAGGCAAGAAATTTATCAGGAACCGCGAAGAGGTCTGGGTCGATCAGAGTTGTGCATGTTGCGCAACGGGTTGACTCGGGCTAAAAGCAGCAATGGTCGGGATTCGGGAACATCTCAGGGGTCCCGAGAAGCCCCAACCGAGCACGACGTCGTCTTTCTTCCCATCGACGACTCGGAGTGATCATCGGGCTTTGCTCAAGACTTTAGTCTCGATGCCACGCTCTCCCAAGCACATGCCTAGAAATCATACTTCTCCGCGGACGCTCGAGGGCCGTCGATCACTTCGTCACTCACGCAACACAGGATGCTGGGAGGGCAGTTAAATATATGACCTGCGTCCAGGTGCAGGCACTTCTCCGAGGAAGTATCAAGTTCATGCACCCTTCCGTGTGCCAGCATTGCATTGTTTCTGCTGCCGTTCTTCTGCATCATGCCGCCACTGGACCCCTACTCGGAAAAGTCGCCCACCCCTGGGCGGCCCGGCCCGGAGGCTGACTCGCCCGCCGCAGGGACGTCGACACCACCCTCCCGGGACGAGAAGCGCGTCGAGTCAGACTCGGGCACCGATCTTGAAGGAGGCGCCGTGACGCAGACCGAGGACGACAACGTCTACGGCTCGACGCCCAACCACATCTTTTCCGACCCCCGCGTGGCCGAGTACTGGCGCGGCGTGTACGAAAAGGCCCGCTACGAGGGCCGTCACCGGTTTGATCCGAGTTTCACGTGGACGGCCGAGGAGGAACACAAGCTCAAGCGCAAGATCGACTGGCGCATCATCGCCTGGGCGTGGATGATGTTCTTCTCGCTCGACCTCAACAGGCGTAATGCGAACCAGGCCATCGCTGACGACATGCTGCCGGAGCTCGGCATGGATACCAACGACTTCAATACCGGGCAGACTATCTTCCTGCTGTCTTTCCTGGCGGCCGAGCTGCCCTCGGGTCTCATCTCGAAGAAGCTCGGCCCGGATCGCTGGATCCCGTCCCTTATCGTCACCTGGTCCATCATCTCCGCATGCCAGGCCGCCCTCAGCAACCGGGCCGGCTACTTCGCCTGTCGCTGCCTCCTGGGCCTGCTGATGGGCGGCTTCCTCCCAGACCTGATCCTCTACATCACATACTGGTACCGGAAGCGCGAGCTCCCCATCCGGCTGTCGTGGTTCTACACGGTCCTGAGCACGTGCCAGGTCATCGGCGCCCTCCTCGCCGCCGGCATCCTGCAGATGCGCGGCCTCTCCGGCCTGTCCGGCTGGCGCTTCCTCTTCCTGATCGAGGGCCTCATCACCCTGTGCATCGGCCTGTGCAGCTGGACCATGATGCCCGCGAGCCCGTGCCAGACATCCGGCCGCGGCCGCGGCAAGGGCTGGTTCAGCGAGCGCGAGGAGTACATCCTCATCAACCGCCTCCTGCGCGACGACCCGTCCAAGGGCGACATGAACAACCGCCAGGCCGTGACGCCGCGCCTTCTTTGGAAGTGCCTCAAGGACTACGACCTCTGGCCGCTCTACATCATCGGTCTCATGGCCTACACGCCCCCGACGCCCATCCAGCAGTACCTGACCTTCATCATTCGCGAGATGGGCTTCACGCCCATGCAGGCCAACCTCCTCGCGATCCCGGCCTTCTTCATGTTCGGCGTCAACCTGCTGCTCTTCTCGCGGCTGAGCGAGTGGGTCAACGAGCGCTCGCTGCTGTCTGTCCTCTCCAACGCGTGGATGCTGCCGTGCTTCATTGCGCTCGTCGCCATACCGGATAGCGCCAGCTACTGGGTCCGCTACGCGCTGCTCAGCACCATTCTCGCGTACCCGTACTGTCACGCCGTCGTCATTGCGTGGAACTCGCGCAATTCGAATAGTGTGCGGGCGCGTGCCGTCAGCGCGGCGCTGTACAATATGTTCGTGCAGTCGGGGAACATCATCGGTGCGAACATCTACAGGGAGGAGGACAGGCCTTATTGTGAGCTTTTCTGAGATGAAGTGAGCTGATGAAATTGCTGACATCTGGCAGACCGCAATGGCAACAAGGTCCTGCTGGGCATCACGTCGTTCAACGTCGTCATGTTCGTCCTCGTCAAGTTTTACTACATTGGGAGGAACAAGAGGCGGCAGGAGGTGTGGCGGCGCATGTCCGAGGGCGAGCGCATTCACTACATCCAAAACACCGAAGACGAGGGGACGAAGAGGTTGGACTTCAAGTTTGCGCACTAGACTGGTTGGTAAGCAATGGATACGACGTGGTCGAGGAGATGGCGGTTGCAGACGAAGGGGTACTTTCAGTGGTGTCTCTCACGCTGGTGATGCTTTTGAGGTGAATTTGAGCAGCATGTTTTGTGGTCAGTATTGACTCTGGAGAGGGAAAACACAGTGAGTAAGAACATAGATCATAGAACGGATGTGCATTGGATAGACGAGGTTCCAGAAGAGCTTGAGGGGTGATCCTGCACCACCGGACCCTTTGAAAGAAGTATGAGGTGCGGTGGCTTATCCTCGACACCATGTCGACTTAACTGCACTTCCACACGCGGCGGAAGCAGGGTCCACGACCGGCTCTTTCATACCCAGGACTAATAAGTGAGAGGCGTCACAGGTCATCGGTGGGATGGCTCGATTCGTAAACCTCAAGGTCACTTCACGACTCTGGAGCCAGGTTCAGTCATATCAACGGCACGGATTGGGCGAAGCTGGAGGCTGCCCGATGGAGTTTATGACTTTAATCGGTCATCGTACCGTATATTTTTAAAACGCCTTTGGCCTATTGGGCTTCTGAGCTGTGCTAAGCATGTAGTGATTTCAACGAATACCGTCCCTGGTCAGGTAGACCCCTCCGAATTACGGGTGTCTTGCCCAAACAATGCATCAAGACGTGATGTCCATTTCTGATACCATAGTGACATTCATGTGTCACTCAAACCGAGTCTTGCAAATCCCCCGACTGCTGTCCCGACAAGCTCGTCGTATCAGGTTGCACCCCAGCCCTTTCAAGCCCGGCAGTCAGCTCTTTAAAGATAGTCTCGGAGAGAACGGGAGGCTCCTCCTCTCCAGGAGAAAGTACTGGAGTCGTCGGGTTCTTGATAAAGTTCTCGAAATAGCCCCGGTACACTTCTGCGGCAGGATATCGCTCGACCATGGCCCGTAAGAAACCAGAGCATGCATCGACGCAGCCTGCCATTTCAACGCGGCCGGGCGATTTGAAAGGGGCGGCGGCAGAAGCCTTGAGGCAGTAGACGAGTGCGACACCGCTGCGAAAGAGATTGTGGACGATCCGCCAGTAGAAATGCAGGTGTCCGCGCAACAACGCCTTTCGGCAACAGTTGATGCTACCGACGGCGTTTCGGGCCAAGAAGACAATATCGTCGCGCGACGGGCTCGGGAAGTGCGACGATGGGTAGTAGAGTAGCACCATCGCGTTGAAGAAATTCTCATCAAACATGTCCCCAGGCGCCAGGGCGCTGCTCTGCTCGAACGACGGGGTGCACCCGCGCCAGGCCTTGTAATGCTCCCGTAGTTTACTCCTCCTGACGTGCTTTTCGAAAATGGCGCGGTTTGAGAAGCTGCGATGCGTGAGGATGTTGAAGGCCTCGGATTCGAGACAGCGGCCTTTGACGAGATGCAGGGCAATGGAGCGTTGTGAATCGCTCTCTGGTTCGCCAGGCAGTGGCGTCCCCATGGCCTCGTCCCGGATCCAGAAGGGCCGACCGAAGATGACGCAGAGATTGCGTTCCATGGCGTACATTGACCAGAAGAGCCATCGGCGATGGGAGACCTGCTCCGGTGTCAGTCCGGCGGGGGCTTCGCGCTCGTTGTGCAGGCCCAGCTCGACGGCGAGCCCTGTCGCGAGGCCAAGGAAGTGCCACGCCGCTGGGATGTTGGATGAGAGGCACGTGTGCTGGACCATGAGCAGGAGGTCGCACAGGTGCGCCAGATCGCGTGTGCAGATGGCGCTCGCGTTCTCAGAGAGGAGATGGTTTGCGAAGGCGAAGTAGCCCGCAGATCGAGATAGCGCCCCAGACGGGTCGTTTCTGTTCAGGAGGAGGACTGCCGTGCCGAAGACGATCACGGTGCGGAATTTGGTTCGGAGGACCAGGGGATGTTTAGGAGTGTCGAGGAGTACTACGATTTCATTGACGAACTCGCTTTTGGAAGGTAAAATAGGTGAGAAAAAGTCGCAGTGCTCAAAGTACGTATCGATGAGCTGCTTGGCAGCGCCCCCGAGAGGCATTCTGGCGCGTGCCTCGTAAGGCAAATGGCCAAGCAATGAACGCTGGATTGACCTCGTGTTGGTTGACAGAAGTCTGGTAATGGGACCGGCGAGCAGGGAGCGAAGTAACGAGTGGCCGTTAGACGTGACGATGCTCCTAGAAAATGGCTCGGCCTCGAGACAGTCGATTGTAATGCGATTCATGAGATTGTGCGACCGATCAGTATCTGTACCTCAACGTGTTGGACTGGCAAATCCGCGGGTGTGCCGGCTCCTAGAGCGCTGGCGGGCGAAGATCTTGAGGTCAAGACGTTGGCATCTAACAGTTCATGTGAGATTAGAAGGGACTCATAATAGGCCACAGGTCCTCGAGGCTGATGATGGAGCTACTGCTCAGACGGCATGAATAAGCGAAGAATGTCATGGGTAGAATGGGAGTACGAACCTCCAAGGAACTGATCTCCCGTCGTCATCATTACTGATGCAGGATGCGCCTGCACGCTCGCAGTTGGAGCAGGCAGGAACCTTCTGATCGCACCTCTGCTTTCTCGACCTGCGTCGTGTACAGGCAGTCACGTTCGCCAGTAGCACGTTCGAACGTCAGGCTTGTGGCATCGGCGACCAGTGGATGTGCGAAGCCGAGCAGCAGCAACGAAGATCAACTCGTAGAGCTTCAGTCGACATGAAGAAGACGGGAGTAGCCCATGATAGCCGAGGAGGCCAAGTCGAAAACTCCTTGGGGCCCACGATGTTGCTATATGGTACCTTCCTTGACATAGGCGAGGTAGGTACAAGTGAATAGGCGTTAATACGATTTAAATTCTTGCTTACTAGTAAGCTGCTAACATCACTCTCGGAATGGACATACTGCACCTCGCCAATGGCAGCTGAGCATCGGTACTGGCGGGGAGCCTTGAGGTAGGGGCGGACCTAACACAGTGGGCTTACCTATCAAATGTCATGTCCTTGCAAATACGACTGTTGAGGTAGGTGCGGTATCACCTCTGAGACAGATGATGATGTATCAAATCTTTCAAAGAGCATGGTCGCTTTGAACGCCAAAGATGCATGATGCCCGTCCTGGTGAGTGGTGACTGATGCCCATGGCGTTGAAGCACACGCCACAAGCGAACCTTAATGGCCAGCTGTTCGGTGGACGGCCACCAGGCTTACAGAGTCCCAAGGGGCCTGAGTAGTGGCCGTCTTGTGGCTTTATCGCCGGTGACTCGACGCCGGGTCGGGCGTGTCAAGATCTCGAACTTAAACTCTGCAGCGTCATTATCCTTTGATCTGGCGTCACGAATAACAGTCAAACTGCAATGCAAGTTCAAATACATGGCCAACCCCAAGACAAACGTCGCTTCTCTGCTGGATCCGCCATGTCTTCTTCTATTCTCCATCCCATCAACCACGCACTGTTTCAACACGATGGCCAGCTCTCGCCCTACAAGCCAATACAAGATCTTCCGCCGCATATTTTCGGACGTACTTCTTGACCAGATCGCGGAACCCTCCACAAGCGAGAAGAAGAAGCTTCCACGTCGCCACTATCACGCACGGCAACGACAAAGAGAAGACCGCTACATCAGAGGCATAGGCCTCGAGGAGTTCATCGAATACATCACATCCGAGACCTTTGACAGCTTCCCCGAAGACCTGAAGAGTCTGACCCATGCTGGCTGGGTCGGGTCCAAGGAGCTTCGGGATCGTTACGCACTTCCTTTGACGGCTTCCAATTTCGCGACTATCCTCCCCAATCTTGAGGAGACCATTGGAGAATCTCTAGCCGCTTATGACATCGTCAGTGGCGGTGTATTCGAGTTCCTCGCCCCGGTATTGTCCGAATATGTCACCGCCGTCACGACGCGTCAGGATAGGCTTGATTGAGAGTCTCGACTTGCTGTCTGGCGCAGCGTCATGTCATCTCCCTCCGGGCTTTGTGAAGAGATGAGGCTACCAGGGATGCATGAGAAGCATGGACTGATTGATTCTTCCACGCATCACTACGGATGACGCGAGAACTGGCGAGGTGGTGCTCTTGATGAAGACGGAGGTGGTCAGTTCATAAAGCCAACAACAAGGCAGTCATGGTCGGGGCCCCGGTACAAGTTTCGTGTGAATGGCTCAATACAGCCCTTCTTTCGAACGGCGATGTAATGGGAAAGTCTGAGATTGATGTCGGAGAGGATGGGGATTATCAAGATGTATACCTGTGCTGTTGTCTAGAAACGGTGTGATGCTCGGGTCTGTGACGATGAAACAGATGGAAGTGATCCAAACGAGAATTTTCCATCCTGTATTTCGTAGCGCTATTGTTTCCAAGATATCTAGTCTATAATAGTTCCTCCGCAGTATTGTACGGGCAGACTCCATCGCCCACGAAACGGCTTCTGCGGAATGGGATCCATGCTTTGTTTGATACCACACATTTGTTGCTGTCAGCATAGCGTCAGCCGTCAGCTACGTGCGGAGTGTGTTAGCAAAAGATTATCATGAAAAGAACGAGGTGCTCTCTAAAAGTACCAGGGTGTCTGTTCAGGAGTAATTCTGCCATAATTACAATGTCATCAGTAGTCAAAGGCTGAGAGTGATGCTCATCATGCACCTCTTGATTGTCCTGGTCACTGCAGCATGAGCAAGCAGTCATAGACCCTGAAGCTGGAGGATTCTTCATCCAATAATCGGGCGATTGGTCTAGTGGTATGACATCTGCTTAGCATTAAGCTCTCCTTAGAGCACCCTGCTTGCTGAAGGTCCCGCGTTCAATTCGCGGATCGTCCACATCTTTTTGCGATTTTCAGCTCCCTCTCTGAGAGATATCGATTGCTTTTTCTTTTAAGCATGCTCACCCAATGCTGAAGCAGCTTTCCGTACATCCTGTTTTAATTGCCACGTTCGAAGTCGCCGTCGTGAGCGTGCACTGTGGGCGTGGTGGACGAGAAGCGGCGTGAGGTGCGGCCAAGGTGCCTTGCCGTAACATTGTTCTGGGTATCAACTCTTGCATCGTCATTTCTATTTCCTAATCTACCGTCCTGATAGCTGCGCTCTCCAACCTCCTTTCTCCAAGAGCCAAAGGGCCTCGGTCGCGTATGCCCTGCTCCCCCGGTGGCCCGAGTCCTTCATCGCAGCCTCCGACAAGGTCTCGAGCACGCGGCCCTCGACGACGCTGCTCCAGATGCCCCGCGCAATGCTTCCCTCCCCGTTACCCCACTCCCCCTTTCCCAGCCTATACAGAATCCTGCCGAGCGTCTGGAACGCGACGCACCTCTGCGCCGCCACGGCGCTGCGCGCCAGGATCGACAGCTCCTCGACCGTGTAGCCCGCGGCCTCGGGCGCCTGCCCGTGGTGGTGCAGCCCCTTGCTCACGGGGATCTTGCGGCTGACGCTCGGCGGCACGAGGACGCCGCGGAAGTCGAAGCGCAGCGCCGAGATGGGGAGGGACTCTTGGCCCGGGTAGTAGGGGGAGTCGCGGTCGGCGACGGAGCCGGCGGTGGGGAGCGGCGCCATCCACGCCAGCTTGCTCGGGTCCGCCGGGAGGTTGGGGAAGAACTTGTCGTGGAGAGTCTGGAGGAAGTCGGGGTGCGAGGGATCGAGGTCGGGCAGGGCGGGCGGCGCCGGGAAGTGCGTCGTGTCTGGCTGCTCGCTGATGGGGAAGAGGTCCTTGGGCGGCTCGGCGGGGGCGCGGTCTTCGTCGACGGTCGGCGGCTGTGGGCGGGACGGCTGTGGTGTTGTCGTCTTGGGCTTTGGTTTTGGAGGCGGCGCCGAGGTATCCTCGATCTTGATCTCGGGGGCCGGTTGTCTTGTTTTCTCCTCTCCAGCAAAGGGGTCGGGGCCGTCGCTTGCTTCGTCGAGGTTGGCGCGTTGTAGCAGGCGCTGGATGAGCGTCGGATTCAGGCCCTTCATGAGCTCTGCCCTCTCTTCCTCGATCTCTTCTCGTGACATGTTCTCGATCTTGGCCTTGTTCTCGCGGTCGATGCGTTTCCGCTCTGCAGCCTCGAAGTCTTGGGGATCGTTTTCCTCGAACCTGGCCTCGTGGGCGGCGCGGGCCTTGGAACCCGCTACCGCCGCTGCTTCGGTGCCCGCCTTCCCTTGCTGCTGTCGCTTGAACGCTGATACTCTGGGTTTCTTGCGGTGTGCCGGGAAGCCAGTGGTCGAGGGCTCAATATCGTCAAATGTCGGAGGGGGTTTGCTCTGGGAGGTGTCCCGCTCGACGATGTCGCCGATGAAGTCCATCGTCGGCAGTGGGGGTCGGTCGGGTTTGGAAGGGAAATATCCTACGAGGGTTCAAGTACCAGAAATGAGGTGTACAAAACAGCAGCAAGGACTGCAATGCATGTCAGGTTGGAGCAGCAAGAGCTTGAGCTTGAAAGAAGCGACCAAAATTGGCCGGTTCAGCCGTGAGCCCCTCCGTCACCAAAAGTTGGACGAGGTGGGGATGTGGCTAGAGCCGATGGAACGCCACAGCTGGTGCAGCGTTAGCGCCGATCCCGCATTTCCGATCAAAGACAATAGGCTTTCTGCCTTTGCCTCGGCTGCTAGCCGGCTTCAGAAACAAACAAGGCTGTCTCAAACAATTCAAGCACCAAGGAAAGGCCAACCGAATTCAACTTCCCGATCATATCCAGTCCTGTCCATCAGGGAATAATGTCCTCTTTCGTCCCGTTTCACTTTTCTAGCGGGACCTCGACGCGCCGATGCTGCGCGTTCACTTGTTTGGGGGAACTGCCTTCTGGAAACAGTGTTGGGGGAACCCACATGTCGCTCATTCGGCCCCGAATGCCCACTTGCATTTAATGAGCAAACAGCCGATAATGCACAGCTCCATCACAGAACAAGTTAGTTCAATCCAAGTCACAGGATCTCGTAATGACATCATTCAAGCAGATCGCATCAATTCATCGCCACAACATCAATGAGCAAAGACTGCGCAATTCAGCAGAGTTGTTGTCAAATTGAACAATGGGCGGCAACCCCGCGTTATGCACCCGTTGGCCCCTGTTCGGCAGGTCTGGCTTGGGGGTGCACCGATAAGATCCATGTTGGACGGCGCTTAAGCGGGGCACCCGCTAGCCTAACCCGGAAGCTTGGGAGGTCCCCTGGCCCGTCAGACGCGGATATGCAGACGGAGCAAGTCTCGGGTACTTGGACATGTCTCTTAATTATTGTTTTCCCCGCCCTGGAGATGATTTACTTTGCTAACTCCAAGTACAGGGTACCCCCACAGGATGCCGTAGGACCCTGGCCCACCGGAGCCGCCATTCTCCTGCTGCCACGACGCAGCCAACCACGCGGCGGACAGTTTCGGGCAGAATTAGCGGCAGGCATTTTCCTGATGAACCGGACACGAATCTGATGCTGCCCTCCAGCTCCAGCTGCCCTGCTGGTCTGATGCCATGGTGGCCCGGGGCGGCTCGTGCACGGTTCCATGCACGACAGCTGCCTGCCGACTCGTTCACTTGATCTGAGAGTCAGCTGGGTGTTCTTCATTTATCCTTGGGTCTGGCGGACAAGCGTCCGGATGGGTCCCCCCCCAAACCTGGGCACAATGCTCTCCCTCTCCCCGTTCCCGTTCCCATTCCTGAAGCGTTGGGCTTGTCTCCGATCCCCTTTCTCCCTATCCGTCCCCCCGAGAGGTCCCCCGGAAGCTCGTCCCTCCCCTTGACCTTGGTGGTTTGGCTTCGCCCCCCCGACGGTTCGCCCTCGCCCTGGAAATACTACGACGTACCTAATTAAAATGGTCCAGCTTGATTGCTTGCCCCCGAGTGATTCCTCGTTTCTCTTTACTCCCCGTGCCCTTGCCCCGGTTTTCCTTGCATTTTACTCTGCCCAAGAACCCCCGTGTCGAATGCCGGCGCGTGAGGAGGGCCCAGAGCTGGCTCCTGTCCTGTTTCTTTCCAAAACGTAGCCATCCCCATCGTCGCGTCCACCCTTCTCCTTCTTCCTCCTACAACCACCAAAACACCGCACCATCGGCCCACGACAATCACGACTTTTCCATCCTTTTCTGTACTGCGGCCAACGTCTATCATCATCAAAATACGACTAAATTCTGCGGCTCGACCAGCTGCTTTTGCTGCCACCCTCCTCTCGGCGGTAGACCGACTGCGAGGGTCACTTTTCGACGGTCAACGTGGGCGACTGTCGTCGGACGACACGACCAAGAGCACGCCCGCCCGGATCTGGTGAGGCTATTCCCAGCTGCATCTCCGCACGGGCGCCAGACGGAATTACGAACGCCTCTCCACCCCAAACTTCCCGACTCTGGACTGGGCAACAAATCGAGGACCAGCACCCAGCATCCAGCCCGCATTACCTAATCCCCACTGGACGCCCGCCATCCACAAACGTGCATTGCCGCCTTCCACCAATCAGCCCGAAAGGTGTGTGAGGTCATTCGCAACGGCCCATCTGCACCGTCACTGCCTTCGCGACGCGGTCGTGCCCGTTTTGCGCCCAATCGAGGCTTTCGCCTTGAATTGACTGAATCACTCACCACGCACCTGGACCTCAATTCATGCCTTCAATTGTTTCATTGTTCTAGGCTCGGAAAGCAAACAAGTCACAGCTGCAGTTTCCACTGGGCGCTCTTGTTTCTTTTCCCTTTTAATCGCCTCCGGGACATGACGAGCAGAAACAACGATCCCAATTCATCACCAGAACTCTCATCACCACCTTCTCGATCAATTTCAAACCCAGCAACTCCACCAAAAGCAACCGCCACCATGGACATGGAAGAGATAATCGTCGATCCCTCGCAGCCTCGTTACGGCGTCGCGCCTCCCGCTGACAACCAACCGCCCGTGAGACTCACTGCCGCCGGGCTCCCAAGGAAAAAGCCTGGCCGCAAGCCTGGCTCGACGGTCAAGCCGAAGAACCCAGACGGCACGCCGGAGGCGCCGAAGGTCCGCAAGCCCAGGAAGCCTAGAGATCCCAATGCACCTCCCGTGCAGAGGAAGCGCAAAACGGCACCTACCCAGGACGATGAGGCTCCTGCCGATTCCAAGTCTCTGGCTTCCTCCTCCTCGCGTCAACCCAAGATCTCAGACCTCATGGACACTGTCGGTTCATCCCAATCGAGGTCTGTTTCTGCCAGTGCCGAGCAGCCTCAGAAGGCACCAAAGCGCGAAGAGTATCCTCGTTCGATGCAGAGCATCCTGAACACAGATCCTGAGCCTGTTCAACACCAGACCAACAGCCAACCAGCTCGCACCACTGGCCAGAACTACGATCCCATTCGGGGCAATTACGATCCGGTCCGTGGCATCTTCGGCAACGCGACGTCGCCGCGACCCGCAACGCAGGTTACCAACCGCGCCAGCGCGTCACCTTCAATTGCCAGTCTCGTCGATCCACTTCGCAGCATGGTTTCTCCCACTCACCAGCCACTGCAGAGGACCGCGTCACAGAGCCGCATAACTGATGCAGCTTCGGTTCCCGCTTCACCCTCCCATCCTCATCGCCCAGCGCCTACCCCCGCGGCCAAGCCGTCTACCGAGACGCCCAAAGCCGCCACACCTGTCATCGCTGGATTCAAGGCCGAGTCCAAAGCTAAAGACCTCGCAACTGCCGCCAGCGCTCCCGTGTCGAAGAAGACTTCGCCCCAGCAGAAGCCCAAGAAGACCGGTACAGCCATGTCTTCGCCCAAGATGGCCCCGCTCGAGGACTACAGCGCCGTCGGCGACGGCAGTCGTTCCATTCTCGATTTTGGCAAAGCCGAGCCCGGCACTGAGTACCAGGCACCCTCGATTGTTCTCAACATCCCGATCAAGGTCGGCGAGACCAACAAGTACGTGAACTTCATGCGCATGGCCGAGGACAGCTACGGCTGGGACGCGCTCCACCCCCGCCTCGCTGCGCAGAGGGATCGCAAGGCCCGCATTGCAGCCGCATCGGCCGCCCTCGAGAAGGTGGCAAGCGGACAGGAATCGGGCGATGAGATGTCGGACGACTCGGACAAGGAGGCCAGCAACGTGGAAATGGGCGGCATGACGAGCGGACAGGAGGCCGAGAAGCCAAAGAAGAAGAAGCGCAACTTCAAGGAGGATGAGTACGACAAAGATGACGACTTTGTGGACGACTCGGAGATGCTCTGGGAGGAGCAGGCAGCCGCCAGCCGTGACGGTTTCTTCGTGTACTCCGGCCCTCTCGTGCAGGAGCCTGAGAAGCCTGCAAATAACGGGTATGTTTGGTGCATACTTCTGATGCCGCTGAACCATGCATGCTAACTAGTTACAGACACGAGGGCTTACCCAAGCGTGGTCGCGGAAGCCGCGGTGGCCGTGGCAGCCGTGGCGGTCGCGGAGGCGGCGAAGGCACCGGTCGCGGTGGCGGCCCTGGATCTCGCGGTGGTCGCGGCTCGCGCGGCGGAGCGCTCACGCGCAAGCCTCGGATCAGTAAGTCGGAGCGAGAGCAGATGCAGCGCGAGAAGGAGGAGCGTCTCAGAATGGCCGAGATGGCCGCGAAGAATGGTGAGGGCTACGTCTTCCAGCCGCAGGCCTCTCCCCTCGCCGTGAGCGCGACCGGTCCCGGCTCCTAGTACGATCGGGACGAGCCTGCTTTCGACTGCTACATGTTGCCGCCCACGACGGCGGCCGTTAAAAGGGGGAAGCGCGGCGGCAGGATGCCAGCCATGGTTAGGAATATGAGGGCTGTCGCTGCCAAGCGCAGCACATGCGAGACCGACAACATGGTCTTGGAGGCGCACTGAGGGGCTGCCGTCGAATCTCGACAAGTACTGGCTCTTTTTCACATGTGCTGCGAAAACAAAAGTACGGTGCCACCGGAGTACACTGCACCTCGGACTACAAAAGCGAACCGAGGAGATGTTTCGGCGTGGATTTGAGCGTTGGGCAATCCGGCATTGCATTTGGCGTTGCCGTCTGTTCTACTGACTACCCCGTGGGAAGGGAAGGCGTTTACCTGTATCACCACGATTTTGCTTCACGTACGTGCCATCTGGTATTGTACCGGTCGCTCGGGAAAGGGGAAGTATTCAGTGCGGTCTGTCAATCGTTGACCAGCTGCATGCGTGGACCTTTGTGGGAGAGCATATGTTCAGAGGAGCGGCCCTGATGTCAGAGGCAACATGGGCCCGAGGCGCGGGAGGCGATGATGAGTATGATGAACTCGGCTGCTCGGCGTGTATTACCTAGAGGTATTATTAATGACTATTGTCGAGGCACCCCTGTATTATTGTGATGGTCATATGGTCATGCGACAGAAGCAACAAGAGGCGGATGATGGCATCTGAGCTCACCGAGGTCAGGAGCTGACCGCCTTTCTACATCAAGTCAAGCGCACCCCTCCGGGGAAAGGCCGCCGGCAGAATCTAAGCGACAACTCCACACTCCAAAAAATTTCAGAGTGGAGGGGAAAAGCAGCCAATGCCCGACCGCCGTTTCTCGAGCGCCTAGGACCTGCCGATTCTTTTTGCTCGTGCAGCGCCTGTCGACCTCACTCCCAGGCACGCACATATCAATACACCAACCACACCGCTACATGCATCTTTGACACGACCAGGCCATTAGACGGAGAATACAGGCATAATTTGTATTGATCAGACTGTACGACTCGGAAAAGATTGTCGAGGGAAGGGCAGGATGCCGGACTCGTCGCTCCAGGTTCGTGCCTCCCCGCCACATCGGGATGGTCCGAGAGAATGGGCGCTGACCAGGATGGAATAGGACCGTCTGAGGGAGTCCTCAAAGGCGTTCGATAGCTTGCTATCGTTGATCCCGGCCAAGATGTACTACGGGGAAGATACTTCGGTATGTAACGCCCGGCGAAGCCGTCGCTGCCTCCCGCTGCCTCCCTCAGGCAAACATGCCTCTACACCCCGCCACTCTGCCCGCCTTGGAGTGCATGCCCCCTCGGACCCTGCCATGGGTTTATCCCATCCTCAGACACTACATCACATTGTTTCACCTGGCGTTGGTGCCTTTACTGCGGACAAGCGCTCACATCTCTCCTCCCCGCGCAGGACCAGTGGAACCGGAAAAAGCAGACCAAAGCCGAAGCAAAGGCCGCGCGGATGAACAAGCTCGACCCCGACAGCGACCTGAACCGCAGCGCTAAGGAAATCATGGACGAGCGGGCGAAGAACAAGCGCAAGCTGCGCGAGCTCGAGGAGGCTGAGCGAGCCGAGGAGGCGGCAGCGGCACCCCCGAAGCCCGCCGGCGACGACGAGGCGGCCAGCAACAGCGCCGACGATGTGCCCGAGGGCATCACGCGGGAGGAGCCCGGCGAGGGCCTCAGGCGGAGGGACGAGCAGCCCCACAAGAAGCGGAAGCACGACAGGCCCGACGAGCCGCTCGACAACCTGGCGTCGGTCGCCGACGCGAACCCGGCCGAGATGACGCAGGAGCAGCTGATGAAGGCGGCCAAGCACGACGCGCAAAAGGCGGACCGCAAGGCGAAGAAGGAGAAGAAGGCCGAGAAGCGGGCGGCGAAGCAGGCGGCCAAGGAGGCGAAGGCGGCGGCGTCGAAGGCCGAGGCGGCGGACAAGACCATAGAGGACAAATCGACGACGGAGAAACCCAAGCAGCAGAAGAAGCAGGCTGTGGAGCCCGTCAAGAAGCCCGCCAAGTCCAAGGCCCCCCAGCCCACGAGCAAGGAAGACGAACAGGACGATGGTTACGAGACGGTGTCCAGCGAGGGCGCCGAGGACGACGCACCCGTGCCAGAGCCTGCCGCCACGAAGGAAGCCGCTGATTCGTCCGCTCCCACCTCGCGATCAGCGTCACAATCCCCCGTCTTCGACACACTCGAGGCACCGGCGGCAACAGGCACTGAGGCCGCTAGCACCACGACCTCTGTCTCCTCCGCCGCACCCTCAGACAAGCCCAAGCAGCTTAAGATCCCCACTGACACATCGGCACTCAAGGCACGCCTCGCAGCGCGCATCGCCGAGCTCCAAGCGGCCCGCAAGGCCATCGGCCCCGACGGCAAGCCGATCCGCACGCGGCAGGAGCTGATCGAAGCCCAGCGCGCGCGCCAGGCGCAGCGCAAGGCGAAGAAGACGGAGCAGCGGCGCCAGGCCAAGCTGGACGAGGAGCGGGCGCGCGACGAGGCCCTCGCGTCCAACTCGCCGAGCATCATGTCGCCTGCGCTCGACCACCTCCTGGCGGACGACGACGAGGGCGGCGGCCCGACGGACTACTCGTTCGGTCGAGTCGCGTTCAACGACGACACGCGGCTGTCGCGGGACCTGACGTATGCGCTCAGCACGCACAAGAAGCGCGGGCCGTCGGACCCCAAGACGGCGCTGCTCAAGCTGCAGAACCAGAAGCGGCGGCACGCTGCGCTCGAGGCGGAGAAGCAGGCGGACGTCGAGGAGAAGGAGGCGTGGCTGACGGCGCGGCGGCGGGCCGAGGGCGAGAAGATCCGCGACGACGAGGGCACGCTCAAGAAGGCCGTCAAGCGCAAGGAGAAGCAGAAGAAGCGCAGCGAGAAGGAGTGGAAGGAGCGCAGCGAGGGCGTGCAGCGCGCCGTGCGCGAGAAGCAGAAGAAGCGCGAGGACAACCTGAAGAAGCGCAAGGACGAGAAGAAGCTCGGCAAGGCGGGCAAGAAGGTCAAGGTCAAGGTCGGCGGCGCGAAGAAGAAGGGCGGCGCCGGCGGCCGGCCGGGATTCGAGGGCGGATTCGCCATGGGCGGCAAGAAGGGGAAGAAGTGAGCGGGCGCGCGGCGCGCGGCGTGTAAACCCAAAAGGAAAAAGCGGCTGGCATCTGGCATTGGCATTTCATATCGCATGGGCGTTGCGGCGCCTGGCTCATAACTACAAATGGACTTGTTACTTCTCTTGCGTCTTGTTCCGTCTCCCAACCGCAATCGTGACCCATGCTATCGTGTGGCACACTCTGACATCTCTCAAGGATGATGTGCCGCGTGATGTTCGCGACGGCGGCGCTCAGGCAAGCCCAGACGTGTCGTCACCTCGAGACCGACCAGCTAACATGCCCGATACAGGCAGAGCACACCACATAACAAATCTCGTCGCCACGTTTCGTACTGAAATAGAATCAACCCGAGCTGAACCGCACTGCACGAAGAAATACAACAGCATAGCTTTCGAAGAACTAGAAAAAGAAGTGGGTTGGACATGAACCGCTCCAGACCTCGTGTTTCCTCACGAAGCCTCCCTTTTCTCGCGATATCCGTGCCTGCACTCGAAGTAGTTTATGCTCTTTTACTTCCACTGACCCCCGTGTCACCACTCCTCGCTAGGAGAGACCTTGTAGTTCCATTTTAGGTAGTCATCGCATCTTGGTGTCGGAGGGGGGGGCGTCGGGCCTGCGGGGCCGTCGCCGGAGGGGGGCGTACGTGTCGCTCGAAGGGACCTGGACGCGGCCGAGCCATGTATATTACGTAGGAGGGGGGGCGTGTTCACAGCAGCGAGTCGAGGCGGGTGAAGACGCTGAGACAGGCAGCGACGACCTCGAGCTGGAGCTCCTTGTCCTTGTTGTCGCCGATTTCCTAACAACATGATTAGCTTCGTCTCTCAATATGGTAAGCACAGTGGCACCCACCTCGGCGATGACCTGTGGCAGGTTCGCGCCGATGCCGTTGCCCGTGGCCTTCTTGCCAAAGGGCCACTGGCTGTAGTCGGCGAGCAGCTCGTCGGTCTGCGCGAAGGCGCGCTCGCGGGCCTCGTGGCCGAGGTTGCTCAGCGCGTTCTCGAGCACGTTGGCGGCGTAGGCGGCGCAGACCATGGCGATGGTGCGCGTGTAGCGGAAGTCGAGGGTGTCGGGCAGGAACTGGGAGTTGGGCAGGACGATGGTGCGCTGGGTGAGGACGTTGCGGACGCGCCGGCGGATCTCCTCCTTGGCGCCGCCGTCGGCGACGGGGTGCGTGGCCATGTCGAATAGGAGAAAGTTGCGCTTCTCGGTGCGGAGGATGCCCTTGTCGACGAGGCCCTTGGCGAGGCGCTCGCGGACCTGTTTTAGTTGATAGCCGATCTTCATGAGGTTCCACGTCTCGCCTGCGAAAGAGAGAAAGATGTCAGCGGAGGGGGTCGTGGAAATGGGGGCGCGGCCGGCTGTGCGTACCACTCAGCAGGTCGATCCAGGCGCTGACGCTCATCTTCTCGCTCTGCTTCATCATCTTGAGGGTCTCGTCCAGCAGGACCTCGCCGGTCAGGTTGTCATCGATAACCTCGATGAGGCGGTCTGCGAGGGGGAAGCGCCGCCGGGAGGCGTCCTTCTGCATGCTGATGCGGCCACGGAGGGCGAGCTCGAGCACGATGCAGCCTCTCAGTGCGTACGAGATGTTGTCGTTCCAGAAAGAGAGGTAGCCCTGGTATCGTCACGTCAGCGATGGCCTCTGGTCAAAGGGGCGGGCGCCGGTGCGCACCTGCTTGTCCTTAAGGCCCAGCAGGAGGACCTCCTCCATCAGCGTCAGCTTCGGCTGCTTGCTGCGCTCTGCGCTCTCGGAGATGTCGCGGGGGTCAAAAGCAATCTTGTGGCCGTTCTCGCTCGTCTCGAAGCTCGTCTCGGGGCCGAGGCGGTTGTTGTTGTCGCTAGCGCCGCCGGTAGGCGTGCCGGCATTGTTGCTGCCCTCGCCATCGTTACCGCCGCCACCTCCGCGGCGTCGTGTGAGGCCAGAAGACATGCTTGCTATGCTTTCCGAGGGTCGACAATGGGGAGGGTTCGAGGGGAGCTGGGTGGGAGCCCAGGGAGACTAGAGGGTTATCGTCCGACGCTGTCTATGGTCGCGCGGGACAAGGACTTTGGAAGAGGAAGCTTGGCCGATGGAGCTTTAGCTCAATTCGACAAGTCTTCGTGTAATGTCTTAGAAGGTCTGTGGTTGAATGACCAACTGTTTGACCCAAGGAAAGTCGCCGGGGCAGAGCTGTCGGTGAACCGCGCGTTGTCCGAGACGTTGCTGGCCTCAGAATCCGTGACAACAGGGAGCTGACAGGAGAGGTGGCGAAGACGGACACCGGGGCGGTAGAGCGAAGATGCCAATTGGCGATGTGGCGATGGATGGCGGAGAGGCGGGGGATGCGACAGTCGTTCTGTGTCGTGTCGTGTGCCCTCCGATCGGTATCACCCTGAATCCTTGGGTGACTTTGGCTGAGCGGCTGTCTCTCCTAAGTTTTGGGCCAATTTCTCGCAGCCTGGACGCGGCCAAGACGCACAGCCACGGGCACGGGGTGTTACCCCACCGAGTCTGAGGCTGAGGGTGGTGGGGTGGCTGTGCAAGTCTCCGCTCCTCAGCCCTGTTGAGAGTGGCAGGTGAGAGGGGAGTTTGGGGAGATGACAATGGACATGAAGGAACGACATGTAAATGTGGTGTAGTGCCTTGGATGGTCAATACATGGCCATATTTGTTGTCCAGTTGTCGTTGATGGCGGGTAGACTTGGGTGGTTCAAATGTCAAGCGGACCCCGAATAGCCACAGGACTTAGAGTCTTAAGGATTGAAGGCTTCATGAAGACCTGGTAATACATGCAGGAATGAAATCTGCAACGTCCCGCGGCAAACATCGTCGATCCTATCGCCAAGTAAATATATTAAGTATACTACATCGTCACTTAGCACCCAGCCGCCTGTTTCCGTGGACGGTTCCAGGAATGTCAACATGTGACACTGGTAAATGCTCTGTCGACGTTCATTCAAGTCGAAACACCCCATGGACAGGGAACTGAACCTTTGGCCAACGAAAAGTCATCCGCGGCAATTTCTTCGACTGAAACAAAGTCGACTGATTTTGACCTTTGGCATGGTTCACGAGGTAGGTAGGCAGGCACTGCTCCGAGTCAGTAGACGGGAGGTATTCTTGCATCTACGAGACTATCAAAACCTCTTAAACGTACACTTCGTCTAACATGACCTGACATCGTCTTGCTCACAACAACAATCGCTATCGAGCGTGAGGAATGACATGAGATTCAATTCTCACGCAATCATTCTCCGCGCCAAAAAAGGTGATGTTGAAATTGGCTCAAGCTACCGACTTCTCCTCCACCGCGCTCTCATCGTTCGGCCATATCCCCAACGTACCAGTATGTGCACCAGAAAGTTTGGTCGGTGCCCAGGTCTGGCGGGCCCCGAAAACAACCGAAACGACATGGAACGGGTCCCTCTGAACACCCGACCATGATGGACCCTGGGGCCGCAGGAGATGTACAAGTTCCGTCGAATCAAGCTTGGCAGTCTAAGTATGAGAGTCCACGTATGCTAACGGCCTGATCACGTTTTTGGCTTAGTAGTGTTCGTAACCCGGAAATGCCGGCAGCTGCAAGGGATCTGGTCAGGCCAGGGAACGGGCACAGGTCGGATCACGATCTGATGACGACCCGGAGCCCTGTCCCTTTGGCATGGGATACTCTGCCACAGTACTATGGCAGCTTGTGAGTTGCAGCAGCACAGCGGGCAGACATACACAGACGGAGCAATTCACATCACAGATGGTGACCAGAGTCATGCGTCGATCTATCTGCCACACTTTCGTCCACGACCTCAATGCAGAAGGTGGAGGGCGGGAGCCAAATCAGGGGGCCCAGCAGACCTACAGGGCAGCTCCACCAAAAGACAGCGCTCGATTCGCGCTCGAGGACCAAGCTTCAGGGACTGCCGAGCCTAAATCCACCCGGGAGTGCCGTGGCGCCAGGCCCAGACTGGCTTGGCCCCAGATCTGCACCAGGTGTGACCAGCAGTCTCCGGGCCGGCAGTCGAGCTCAGCCAGTCGGAGCCTTGGAAAAATAACAACGTCAAAAATCCCAAATCCCATGCATTCTCGTTTTTCCTCCCCACGACCTCTCGACTCCTCCCTCCCCTTCTCTTCCCCAGCCCACACCAGCAGCACCGTTGCGCGCCAACTGTTCCCCCTAGGCTGCCTTCGTGCCTTCGCTTCTGAGTTCCTTCCCTCCTGTCCGACACGTTCTTCCCTCTATTTCCTTCTCCAGCCCGCATCTCGGTCTTGACCGCCCGCCGACAAGATACCATCGAGACTTGCGTCACTGCCAATCCATCGCTCGGCATCACATCAAACGTCACCTGCTACCGATCTCGTGATACAGAGCGAGATATCTCTGGCCATTCACCCACAGCTTGTGATTCACCTCGACGACTCGCTTCCCGTCGTCTGTGTTCCCCCCTTTGTTGCCACCATCCGCAACCTGTCGACTCCCGATCAGCACACCTTTGTCTGTCTGACTGGCCACCACCGACCGCTGCCGGAAAACGAAGAATAAATAGAAGCAAAAGCTACCTCGAGCCTTACCCGCCCTCCCACAAGAACGACCAAGACACTCCGACCCATCAATCTGCAATAGCTCCGCGCTGTACTTTGACTAGTCATGGCGTCCCCTCTGCAGTTTGCCTACAGGACCCAGAAGCACATCGGCATCACCAACGCCGCGCCCGTCTACGAGCCGCTGCCAGGTTTCACCAAGCCCGACAGCACTGATGGGAACCTGCGGTGCTGTGTATACTCCCCGTGTGGCCGCTACCTGGCCTGGGCCACTCCCGAACTCGTCACCGTTATCAACGCTGCCGATGGCGCCCACGTCCTGTCGCTGCCCATCATCAACGTTTTCGAGCTCGGCTTCTCCCCTCTCGGCACGTTCCTTGTCACTTGGGAGCGTCCCAGCAAGGATGAGAACGGCGACGCCACCAAGAACCTCAAGGTCTGGCGCACCGTAGAGGAGGGAGTCGTGGCCGCTGAGAAGCAGCCCTTGGGCCGATATGTCCAGAAGTCTCAGGGAGGCTGGAACCTTCAGTACACCGCCGACGAGAAGTTCTGCGCCCGCCTCGTCACCAATGAAGTCCAGTTCTACGAGAGTCACGACCTCGGGACCGTCTGGAACAAGCTGAGGGTGGAGGGAGTCTCCGACTTTGCCCTCTGCCCTGGTGCCGCCCACTCCGTGGCTGTGTTTGTGCCCGAGCGCAAGGTGAGGCTCGCTACCGCTTTGTTTCCCGACATGCCACTAACTGTCTGTTACAGGGCCAACCCGCCGCCGTCAAGGTCTTCAACGTCCCCCAGTTCAACCAGCCCATCTCCCAGAAGACCTTCTTCAAGGGCGACAAGGTTCAAATGAAGTGGAACAGCAAGGGCACTAGCATCCTCGTGCTCGCCCAGACCGACGTTGACAAGTCCAACAAGAGCTACTACGGAGAGACCACGCTCTACCTGCTGAGCGTCAACGGCTCCTTCGATGCCCGCGTGGCCCTCGACAAGGAGGGCCCCATCCACGATGTCACCTGGTCGCCCAACTCGAAGGAGTTCGGTGTCGTGTATGGCTACATGCCCGCCAAGACGACCATTTTCAACCAGCGCGCCGTGGCCACCCACTCCTTCGCGCTGGGACCCCGCAACACGATCAGCTTCTCGCCTACCGGCCGCTTCGCTCTGGTCGCCGGCTTCGGCAATCTGGCTGGCCAGATCGACGTGTACGATCTCGAGAAGGACTTCCGCAAGGTCACCACCATCGAGAGCGGCAACCCGAGCGTCTGCTCGTGGAGCCCCGACAGCCGCTACATCATGACGGCCACGACCTCGCCCCGTCTCCGCGTCGACAACGGCGTGAAGCTGTGGCACGTCAGCGGCGGCCTCCAGTACAACGAAGACATGGTAGAGCTCTACAACGTCATCTGGAGGCCCCAGAATGCCGCGACCCTGGCCGGCGGAGACCCCCTCTCCCAGGTCCCGGCCCCTCACTCTTCGGCCGCTGCTTACCTGAGCACGGTCAAGACCCCCAGCAAGCCTGCCGGTGCCTACCGTCCCCCTGGTGCCCGCGGTCTGGCGACACCCCTGCACTTCAAGCGCGAGGATGAGGGCGGCGCCGCCCACGTGGCGAGCAACGGCACCACCCCATCCATCAGCCTGAACGGCTTCGGCCGCCAGCGCCGCGGCGTTCCCGGCGCCGAGCCTGTCGTTCCCGGAGCGGTCCCCGGCGCCGCAGCTGCCAATGGCGATGAGAACTTGTCAAAGGCGGCGCAGAAGAACAAGAAGAAGCGCGGCAAGAAGACGGGCAAGGAGGGCGAGAACGGGCAGCAGGACGGCGGCGCGTCCCTGGCGCCCCCCTCGGGCGAGCGCGGCGGATCCGGTAACGAGGGACGCAGCCCCGAGAGGCGCGGCGGGCCCGGCGGCGGCCACCGCCAGCAGCTGCGCAGCCAGTCCCGGAACCCGCAGCGGCGCCAGAGGAGCAACACGGCCCGCGGCGGGCAGAACGGCAACGGCGCGAGCCCCGCGCCGGCGGCCGAGCAGAGGCCGCCCGTGCCGGATCTGCCGGCCGCGGCCGAGGCGGACGCGAACCCCAACGCGAAGAAGATCCGCAGCCTGCAGAAGAAGGTGCGGGCCATCGAGGAGCTCGAGATGAGGCTCGCGGGCGGCGAGAAGCTCGAGGACACGCAGATGAAGAAGATGGGGACCAAGTCGTCCGTGCTCAAGGAGCTCGAGGCCCTGGAGAGGGCATGAGCGAGGCCGGGGGTTTCGAGTGCGATTCGCGGCTCCGGGGTAAAAGGAGCCGGCGGGGACTGGGCATTTGGAGCGGCGTCACGCAACGCTGCCGGAAAGGTGCATATGGTAGGATAGCTCGCACGATGCGAGGTCCGTGTCTGGGTCGCACCCGTTGGCTTGGGACGGTCGACCCCTGGTCGACCCGGGGCGCTAGATATCATAGCAGGGCAGCGAGATGCCGGGACAGGATGTCCATGCCCGGCCTGCCGATATGCAATGGACAAGATTAGCAGTGCGGCGATGGTGCTGTGATGTTTCGTTCGGCTCGCCGAGTGGATGCTTGTGAGGTGACTAATGTGAGTGAGAGCGAGGGAGTGGTGTAGGACACTGACATGACAGACGCTGGAGGTATGGGGCGAGCAGCGTTTGGGAAGCGTTGCTATCGCGCCGTCCGACCTGGAAGTCTCTGCTCCCAGACCGGAAGCTCTCGCTGCAGGCCAAGACCGCGGCGCACACACCTCGGTATACTCTACCACACGCCTGGGTCATCTGCTGCCGAAGAACGGGATGAGTGGCATGCCACACGTGGCTCCTTGCCCATCCTCCCCGCCTTGCTGATGGCTCGAAGTTTCCCGTCGCCGCGGGTTGGGAGATGGCCACGGACATGCAGAGGGGTGGACTTGGTCAGCCGGTGGTGGTACGGGAGTCGATCATCTCGACAGCGGCTCGCCGTGTCCCCATGAGGGAGATTTTCGCCCATCCATCTTATCGATCCCGGCGCACACCCAAGACCCGAGGCAGTGGTCGGCTGGGGTCGGGGCCCTGCTGATCTGGAACGGGGAGCAGCCACCCCTTTTCGGCGTTTCTTTGGGACGAGGTGCGGCGAACATGGCCCGAGGGAATGCGCCGGGGATGGCGAGCGTGCTTGGCGAGGGAGCACGGGTTGATGGCGGGAGGGATCCCTGGTCTTCGGGCTGCGCTGCTGCAGGATGGCGGTGGGAGTGACCTTTGTTTTGAATGGTGGTCGCGGGGGATGCCAAGTGGTGAGACGGAGTTGCGCAGGTGGGCGTTGAGGGGTGACGGCTTGACCACGATGCCCGGCTTCTCCATGAAATAAGCTCGCCGCGCGAAAAGGTGAGGTCCTTCTCATGGTTGATGCACGGGCGCTCACGGGTGTGTCGAAGGCGGCTGGGTCTCGTACCGGAGGTGATGTAGTGTAGCATCGACCTCGGGTAGAGCCGATGGGATACGAACGAGACAACGACCATCGGCCGAGGATGGTGCGGGACTCGTCCGTGGCCGCGAAGGAAGGGGGCTAGGGGGATGGAATTCGGAATGACTAGTCTTGTGTAAACGGCAAGGCGTGGCTTCTTGGCGGCTCTGTGCATGTGTTCGCTTGCTTTAGGGCGAGGGCGAGCAGGGGTCGAGGAGACTGAAGTTCTTCTTGTCCTAGGCTGGGGGTGAGGGTGAGTGAGAGGGATCTTGGTGTATCCTGTGCTGTATCATGGTCTCTGTGCATTGGTCAACATGTCAAGTTCTCTGACGGAAACTTCTCAAGTGAAAACATTGGAGAAATAGACGTTGTTGTGATTTACCGAGCCACTGGCACTGGTGATCCCACACAATGAGGGTTACTTCTGTGGTCGGCCAACTACAACTGTACAAACACCGGGCAAAAGCCACGACGACCAGGTTCCCCTCAGACCCTCACCATCACCTCACATGGCTCCCCGCTCGCTTCCCCGTTCTCCGCACTATAGCAATCTCCCCCAAGTGATCCACGGCGGGGAGCAGGGGCACCGACAGGGATCCCACCACAGGGCTATTCCCAAGCCAGCACGGCCAAGCCGCCAGCCCAGAGACCCGGAGTCGAGACGGCACCTGTGGCCTTGGGCCAAGTTCTGTATCGAGAATGGCTTCACGTACTGCAGCTGCCCACGCGCTGAGTCCTGCCGGATGGTAGAGGGGTCGGCGACTGTTGCACCGAGGGGACACGCTGCTGTGTCGAGCCAAGATCTCAGGGCTGGGATGACCCCTCTCCACGAGACGAGTTTGCAGCTTATGGCGCACACGGCTTTTCAAGAACCGAGCTATTGAGCCAAGATGCCTCGTCAGAGGGGAAGAGTCCGGGGATAAGTGGTTACTGAGGGGGGCGGACGGCTTGATCCGGGGAAGCTGGAGGGACTGGGAGTAAGGGACCAAGGGTTAAGCAGGCGGGCAAAGTGTGATGTTGCTCTTTTCCCATGAGGAATATATAATACTCCCAGAATCTGCCCCTCCTTTCTCCCCGGATCTTGTTGCTGCATCCCTCACCGACAGAGAGATCAAAGACCTCAAGGGCTTCCCTTCGACATCAACCAACTCACCCAGGCATAAACACCAAATACAGCCGCCATGCTCTGGAAACGGAAGCTCGTGGCCGACAACTCGGTCTCCAGCGCCGTGCAACTCACGACGAGGCAGTCGCTGGCGCCTAATGCCATGGGTAAGCAATGATCTCACCATGAAAGCGCAGGCACCATCTGACCAAGTTCTGTGACCAGTCACCGCGCTCTTCTTCCTCTGGGGATTCGCCTACGGCCTGCTCGACGTGCTCAACTCGCACTTCCAGACTCTCCTTGACATCAGCGGCTCCATGGCTGCCGGCCTCGCTGCCGCCTACTTTGGCGCCTACTTCATTTGCCCGCCGACTCTGTCTGGTTACATCCTACGCAAATTCGGATACCGCATTACCTTCATCACCGGTAAGTGAGATGATGAAGACTGGCCAGCAGAGGCAGCATGAGCAAGGCCAGCTTGTTGACATGATATCTCAGGTCTCGCCGTTCTAGCCATCGGCTGCCTGCTCTTCTGGCCCTCGGGCGTGAACCAGTCCTTCGCCGGCTTTTGCGGCTCCATGTTCGTCGTGGGCTGCGGTCTGTACGTCACCTCGACTCACCTCCCCTGACCGCAAGATACATGCTCTCCAGACAAACATCAGCTAACGCCCGCCGCACAGTTCCACCCTCGAGACGGCCGCCAACCCCTTCCTCGCCGTGTGCGGCCCACCCAAATACTCCGAGATCCGCCTGAACCTCGCCCAGGGCGTGCAGGGCACCGGCTCCTTCGTGGCGCCCCTCCTCGCGTCGCGCGTCTTCTTCGCCGAGACGCTCGACACGGCCGACTCCCTCGCCAACGTGCAGTGGGTGTACCTGGGCGTCGCCGGCTTCGTCGTCCTCCTCATCTGCGTCTTCTTCTTCGTGCCCATGCCCGAGATCACCGACGCCGACATGGCGTCTATCGAGGGCGAGATCGGCGACTACGACCCGGGCCCGTTCCGCAAGCAGTACAACCTGTTCCTCGCCGTGTGGGCGCAGTTCTGCTATGTCGGGGCGCAGGTCGCGCTCGCGAGCTACTTTATCAACTTTTGCGTCGAGCAGGGCAAGACGCACGCGCAGGCGTCGGATCTGCTGGCCGTCGCGCAGGGCGTGTATACGGCGAACAGGTTCATTGCTGCGGGCCTCATGATGATTCCTGCCTGCAAGCCGCGCCTCATTCTCGCGGTGTACCTTGCCATGTGCGCCGTGTTCATGGTGCCCGCGATCCCGACCAAGGGTAACGTGTCCATCGCGCTGCTGATCCTCGTCTTCTGCGCCGAGTCGGCATGCTTCGCCTGCATCTTCGCGACGGGTAAGTGAAACATTGCACAAAGTGTAGAAGTTTGCAGTGATATTGACTGTGTACAGGCCTCCGCGGTCTCGGCCGCCACACGAAGCGCGGCGGCTCGTTCCTGGTCGCCGCCATCTCGGGCGCGACCGTCTTCACGCCTGCGACGGGCGCCGTCATGGACGCGTCGAACGCTTCCATCGCCATGATCGTGCCCCTGGTCGGCTACTTGATGGCCTGGGTGTACCCGCTGTACATCAACGTGTGGAACAAGGAGCTCATGGACTCGCACCGCACGACAAAGGTCGGGCTCGACGGCGGCGTTGGCGACGGCGAGAAGGCGGCACAGTTCGAGGCGGCGCACGACGAGGGGGCGCAGGAGAAGGGGCAGGTTGCTGCTGAGGTCAAGTAGTGCTGCGAGGTGCGCTGCGGCGCTTGTTGCACGACTTCCTCGGGGCATACTCAGGGGGCGTCGGGGGTGTTGAGGGTGGCATGTCGCTTGGAGGAGCTTCGGGGCTCAGGTGGTGCTCAATAAGATGATGCGAGCTAGGCAGGAGACTCGTAATGAGTGGCATATGAGATAAGAAGATCTCCATGATGAGATGAGTGGAATGCGAATGTACACAACTCACTTCAGCCATGCTACCTGATGAGATGATGCAGGGTCTTTGGGGACGCATGCAGAGCGCAGAATCGAGCCCCTCTGGAGTTGTGGGTTGTGGTGCGAGTGTGGGGTATTGTCACCATTCCGATTGGTCGGAGTGTCTTGTTCATGTCGACTCATCGTGACAGCGCTCTTTTGGTGTCTTGGCGATTTGGGCTCCTTAAGCATGAGGGGTCACACCTTCACTACAAGTATGGCCGTCTCCTTCACGTACTTTGGCCGTATCACCACAATAACGACTTCAGAGTGTTCTCTATCAATCTCTACTCACAGGAATCAGAGACACGCCAGTACACCAGCACGATGATAGACACACAGACAGCAGCTGGCGCAGCAGCAGCGGGCATCCCCGCCGGTCTCCTCGACGACTTTGAGCTCGACATCCTCGGCCAGCAGCCTCTCCTCAAGATCTTCACCCAGATCACACATTGCTACCCTCTCCCCGATTCTTCCGATGCCGCCAAATCCAACGTCGTCAACACCCTTCAGACAGGCCTCGAGAGGCTTGCCTCAACCTTCCCCTGGGTCGCCGGCCAGGTCGTCCAGTCCGGCGCATCAGAGGGCAACACCGGCGTGTTCCACATCCGTCCGCTGGAGAAGACACCCTTGCTCATCATCAAGGATTTCACCAAAGAAGAGACAGCACCAGATGGCCTGACGTGGAAGGCTCTCGAGGAGGCCGACTTCCCGATGAAGTCACTCGACGAGAGCATCATCGCGCCCATCACCACCTTCTCCCAGGACCCGGTGGCCAGGGTCTTTGCGGTGCAAGCCACATTCATCGAGGGCGGTCTCATCTTGACCTTCTCTGCACATCACGCCGTGATGGACATGGTGGGCGAGGCGAGCGTCATCTCCTGGTTTTCAAAGGCCTGTGCCGGAGAGGAATTCACCGAAGAAGACGTCAGAACTGGGAACATGTCCCGCCGCAACCTCATCCCCTTGTTCGACGACACCGAGTACGACAACCTCGACCCGAACCTGCTCTCCGACCAGATTATCAAGCCCAAAGAGCCAGCTCAGCAAGAGACTCAGGACAAGCCTCAGGAGACACCACCGCCCGCCGTCTGGGCCCACTTCACCTTCTCTTCCTCGGCCCTTGCCGACCTCAAATCAGACGCCACAAAGTCTCTCCCTTCTTCTACACCCTACATCACCACCGACGACGCCCTCACGGCCTTCACATGGGCCTGCACAGCCCGCATCCGCGCTCCCTCCCTCCCGTCCACCACCACAACGTCCTCCATCGCGCGTGCCATCAACTCCCGCCCGTACTTCGGCCTCCCCCCGAACTACCCAGGCCTCTTCCAGAACATGACCTACGCGACCCTCCCGCTCGACGCCCTCACCGCCTCAACCGGGGCCTCCACAGCCTCCGCCGCCCTCCGTGCGAAAATCGACAAGGACGACATCGTGCTGCGCACGCGCGCCGTCGCGACGCACATGACGCGGGCAAAGGACAAGTCCGACATCTCCTTCACGGCCGCGCTCGACGCCAAGGCGGGTATCATGCTCAGCTCGTGGGCAAGGATCAACTCGTATGAGCTGGACTTCGGGCTCGGCCTCGGCGGGCCCAGGAGTGTGCGCAGGCCTATGTTCATGCCGGTGGCGAGCCTGGCATATCTGTTGCCGCGGACGCCCGAGGGGGCGATCACGTTGGCACTATGTCTCGAGGAGGGGGAGATGGAGGCACTCAGACGGGATGAGGAGTGGTGTAGGTATGCGCGGTATGTTGGCTAGGTCTGGTCAGTGGGAACTTTAAAGGCAGGGCTTGGGCGAAAGGTGGTTGACATGCTCGATCTCGACGCATGGTATTTCCCGTGATGCATGCAGGGTGGTTTTAGAAGCAACGCGCTGGTTACACATGGACCTCATAGACCGCAGTCAATATCACACGATGCTAATGCGACCGAGCCTTAATCCTATCATTCTTATCGAAGCAAGCTGACCATTGGTGAGACAGTAAGCCGTACTACTGCAACCCGGGCCTTGGAAAGCAGCGGGGAGCATGCGCGGCGTTGACTTGGCCCGGTCCACACCCCCTTTGGACTTCGTCACCACACGGCCTGTAGGTGAGATAATTCCCGGGATTTGCTCTGTAGTCTACGTCCATTACCGAGCTGTACCCCAGCAGCTCGCGTGACCTCCACAGCGACAGCCACTCACAGCTTCATCGTGGTCTTGATGCCGGACATCGTCGGCCTGCATGCCGAACCTACAGCCTATAAAGTGGTACGTAACCCCGCTGCCCTCGTGCCTTGGCCTTCCGGACATTCTCTCGGACTGATCCTCTTCAAATCCTGCGGCGAACCGATCACCGGACACCATGACGACCTCGTTCACTTCGCTGCCCATCGTGGATCTGTCGCCCCTCGCGTCCACCTCTGTATCTGAAGATGACCTGCGCGAGCTGTCTACCAAGCTCCACGATGTCTTTGCGACCGTCGGGTTCGCATACCTGGTCAACGCGCCCCTGTCGTTCAACCATAAGGACATCTTTGGGGTCGCCAAGGATTTCTTTGACCTCGATGATGAGGTCAAGATGAGCGTCGCGAAGAGGACCTTCAAAGCATCAAACAAAAACACCTATCGCGGGTGAGCCAACCTCACTTACAACAGCATCAACAATGCTGACATGCCCAGATACTTCCCCGCGCAGCCCGGCGCTGATCCGCAAAACCTCAAGGCAGGTTTCGAAGTCGGCCCCTCCCACCGCCTCCCGCCCTCATCCAAGCCCTCCAACTCCCCCTTCGTCCTCACCGAGGCCAACGTCTTCCCCCCCGCCTTCCCCTCCCGCGACGCCCTCGAGACCTACCACGCCGAGCTCTCCTCCCTCTCCAACACGCTCCTCGCCCTCCTCGCCTCCTCCCTCGGCAAGAACCCGGCCTCCTTCGCCTCCATCCTCCGCAACAGCATCTCCACCCTCCGCCTCCTCCACTACCCTACCCCGCCGGCCGGTAGCGACGCCCACCCCGCCGGCTCCCTCAGCTGCACGCCGCACACGGACTCGGGCCTCCTCACACTCCTGCACCAAGACGCCACGGGCGGCCTCGAGGTCCTGAACGCCTCGGGTGACTGGATCTCCGCCCCCCATGTCCCGGGTAGTATCGTCGTCAACGTCGGCGATCTCATGGCGCGCATGAGCGGCGGGCGGTTCGTCGCGACGCAGCACCGCGTGCGCAGCGCGGGGACAGAGCGCTACAGCGTGCCGTTCTTCTGCGAGCCGGGGGTTGACGCCATGGTCGGCGAGCCCGGGAAAGAGGTCAGGTATGAGGAGTTTGTGCTCGAGAAGATGGGCGCGTGGGTCGAGTTCCAGGATGCGATGGAGGAGGCCGAGTGTATGAGTGCGAGCTCGGCGCTGAGTGCGGGCTCGAGGCCAGATGTGGCGGCGTATTAGGTGTTGGCGGGGTGTAGTTTTGGATTATGGTAGGGGGGAGATGGGTGCTAGATGAGAAGAAAGTCTAGGGTGGTCGACTGATTGATGTTCGTCCGTGGTCAACAATACTGCATCATGTTGTGGTCCTGATGGGCTCCGTAAAGCCTACGAAAGAAAGAGGTGGACAGGTGTCAATAGTGTGATTAGTTGTATATTCGTGGCAGTTGTGTTGCTGCCTGCCAGGGTCTCTAATTGCCCGACGGCTGATGACTGTCTGCCTCCAACCTTGTTGCTGCCATGCTGAATGCTATGAGGGAAATCTCGCTCATTCCAATTACCGCCCTTTTCAAATTGCCTTGGGATAAGCGCACAAACAGACACGAAACGACATCGATTCAAGATGGTTCCAGTTGTTGAACAGTTCCTACTTGGTATTGTTTAGGGGTTATCCACGGGAAGCCTAGAGTAGTCGTCCAAGGCCACAAAAGCTGATCGAAATATTGATTTCATCTGACAATGAATCAGATTCTTGTGAAAATACATTCTTTTCTCGGCGGTAATAAAACCAGGCCTCCTCAATCCAGTCTTCGCGCTTTCGGTGCCCAAGTGTACTTCTTGTACTGTTGCATGAGCTTGGAACGGCAACTTTGTGGTGATGAGTGGGTTGATCACATTGCGATCATGGTATATGCCGGAAATGCAAAGGAATTGCATGGGGACAGAGACAAACTTTGGTCATTATTGCCTCGCATACTTATACTTGACAGATCTAAGCTCTTATCTCAACTGTATCTGACGTGAAGTTAAAGCTCAAGCCCAGTGAAGTGAACAAAGTTCCGAAGTTAATTGGCGTAACTCCTAGATTGAACACCTTTTTACAAGGCATAAACACGGTGTCTTACAAAGGTTTTCATTGAACATTGTGCTTAGGGTTAATCATTGAGGAATAAAGTAAGGGAATCAGTAAGTGATGTTCTATTTTCACTCTGTGATACCCTTAATAGAATTCTCATTGAGCCTTATCCGACCAATACCCAAGCAGATTATATTCAGCGCGTCACCATAACCCAGGCGTAGTTTTGGTGGCATTTGATGGCTGCTCGGACACGGACGAATCCTCGGGAAAATGATCGTCCAGTCGCCAAGGCTTTTGCTGGGGAGACTAGTCCTCTCGGCTGGAACCTTCTTGGGGCCTTACGTGAAGCATGCACCCCGCACTCTTCTCGAGCATCACGTGGTGTTCCACGATTCAGGATCGAGCCTCATCTGCCAAAGCGTCACTTCACCTTCTTGATTATCCTCTTAGCTTTTGCTTTTTTTGCCCGCTCACCCTGCCTTTTCCCGGCGCATTCACTCTGCGACAAGACCAGAGTATGGCGGGTGAAAGTCCTGCGCCCGAAGCCGAGGCAACCTCGCGAGACGCGGACTCTGACTTGCCTTCTGTACGCCCCCTCCGCCAAGCTTCACATCACCATGAGTCCTGACTGACGCCGTCCGCGTCTGCGAAAGTGCGACAGCTGTCGCAAACGCAAATTAAAATGTTCCCGAGAATATCCCGCATGCGCCAATTGCAAGCGTCTTGGTACGAACCATTCCTCCGTACGTATGGTCGCTCACTGGGCCCCTGCTGATATGATTACAATGTGTAGATTTACGATGCACGTATGAGTATCAGAGAAAGAAGCCGGGACTCAAGGGTGGGGCTGTGGATGCCCTGGCTCGGCGTGTTGGTAAGTAGTCTTCCCTCTCTGGCAGCGTTCGTTAACAATGTCTCCATAGAGCTTCTCGAGACAAGATTCAACAACAGTCTTGGCAATGATGCCCATCAGTCCTCATTAGACGCATCTCCTCGACATGACCAGGTCAGGGATGATCAACAACCGGCTGAAGCAATCGGACCCGCGGTCCTGATGCTGGTGCAAGAATTACACCAACTCAACTCAAACTTAACAAATTCTTTGCCCCAACGAAACATGGCCACAGGATCAAATCGCTCTGCTCCTGTCTCTCCGTCGGTGTCCAATTCTCACACGGACCTCCATGCCCAAAGCAGAAGGAAACGAACTCGCATAGACGACACAGCTGAAATCAGTCAGCCCAACCAGCAAACTACGCACCAGTCTCACCCTTCCACTGAAGACCGCAGTCAAGGCCATTTACTATGGACCAAACATTCCTGAGAACCCTTCTGAATGCATATTACAACAACATACACCCTTGGATTCCCATCCTCCAGGAAGACCAGTCCAGAATACGCCTTCTAGACGTACAAAAACATCAACAGAACCTCATCATTCTGCACGCCATCTTCTTCGCGGCACATCGTTTCGTCCTAGATGAATCGTTACCGGCCACTGATCTGATGGATATGGCGAAGAGATCGCGAGAATATGTCGTACTGCATGCCATGGATGATTTGACTTTGGAGAACCTCCAATCTCTGATCATCATTGTTTTCATCGACGTAAGTTCTCTCATTATAGTGACTTCAAATTGTGAGTACTCACATCAATTCTCAGCTTGGTGATGGGAAAACTTCCAAGGCTTGGTCCCTGATAGGTTCTTTGACCAGGACTGTTCAATATCTGCATCTGAGTGTTGAGGATGCCGACTCAGACGAACGCAGCGCTCTATTGTCTGGCCTTCCTAAGTTGTCTCACTCTGACGACTGGATCGAGACCGAGGAACGTCGAAGAGTGTTCTGGTGTATTTTTATCTTCGACAGGTACGATGCACGCGCACTTTCTTTTCATCCCTTAGCCTTTGATTTTGCAAACAGTGTTCTGACTAAGGCCAGGTTCTGTTCAATAACGACGGGTTGGAACGTCAGTCTAACCGCTGACGACGTATGCCGACGACTTCCAGCCGATGGCAGCGCGTGGCGGAAAAAGGTCCCCGTGCTGACACCTTACTTTGGCATATGGGACAACAAAGCTGCCAAGATCGGGAATACCATCACGTTTCTGCCTTCGAAATACGAGACGCCCGGACAGGTTTCTGATCGAGGTTCGTTGGATGGCAGCGAAGCAACCGGCCCTTCTCCAGGGAACGGGCCTGCTACGGCTGAGCCGCTGAAGGTCGGAGCGTTCTCCTACTGCATCGAGTCGATCGAGTCCCTCAGCCGGATCAACACCTATTTCCTACAACAGAAGATCAACTTCTCCGATCGAGACGAGGTATCGAGCTGGTTTACGCGTTTCAAGGAGTTGGATCTTCGTCTGGTACAGTACGTGCCTATGCGATCATCCCCTCTGACGTCGCCTTTGGTTTTGACATGTCTCTAACTTTTGGGTTTAGCTGGAAGATGTTCCTTCCTCAGAAGTACAAGGACCCAAACAACACTCCGAACCCCGTCACGTCGGCTCTCATGGATCCGAACATGACACTGGCACACGTTGTCCACAATGTTTCCACGATCCTGCTTCACCAACAAATCGCTTACCCTCCCGATGAAATCAAACACCTGAGGTTACCGAGTGCCTTCAGCGCGGATACTTGCTACATCGCTGCCAGCGAGACATGCAACATTACCGTCAAGTACTTGAATCAGGCTATTGTCACTCAAGCTATGGCACCCATCTTCTCGATATGTGTCTTCACCAGCGCAAAGATTCTCCTAGGTACGGGATTCCGCCCAATCAGTGGATGCGTTCCGTCTCTCTGGTGACATACTGACAAACCAGTACACGCAAAATACTGCAAGGAGCCGCTGGCCCCGGAGTTCTGGACTCTGGTCGAGTGTCTCGAGACCATGGGCCGCACCTGGAAAGGACGGCTGGCCGCACTGAACGGCACACCCAGGACACTGGCCGAAAGCTTGGCTCTTCAGCTAAGATCACTCCATGACGAATATTCCGGAGAGGGAGGACAGCCAGACGACCCCATCGCACTGTACATCCATCCAGCCACACAACCAGGGCAGACGAACACCGACGCCATACGACAAGCTCGCCAAAGCTCGATACAGAGCTCAACCATGCGTGTGACATCTCAAGATGGGCCTTACAGAAGTCATCATGCCCCAGCGCACGGCTCCAGTATAGGCAGGAACGCGGACGTCTTCACGAGTGTCCGGCCAGAAACCATGGCGGGCGGGAACACAGATCCACAAGCGGGTGCAAACGGGACAGCGCATCAAGCTTTGGACCTTGGTTTTGACCACATGTCGGTCGGGCTGATGGATCAAGACTTCCTGCATACGGATCGCGTCATCAACTATGACGACTTTGTCTTCAACGCCGAACCGTGGGCATCTGGCAGTATTCCTGACCTTTGACCCAATATCACACGCTCTTAGACAAGATCAATCAATATGTGATCGTCATGCTCCGTTCCCTCCGGATGTGTCGCAATCTTCACCCGCGGCTGGTCCAACCATCTCTGCAGTGGGCTCTTGCCGGAGAGTTGACGGCCCCCATTAGCCTCGGTCGATATGGCAAAGACCTTCGTAACCAGTATGATCTCATCGCCTGCTGAGAGCCTACGAGATGCGGAGTGCTGGGCGATCGGCAATTGTGTCCGACACGACGCCAAGTTGGTATTTGACTTAGGCCGAATGGCTGAGACCGTCGTCGCCATGTCCGGCGCCTTCGTGGCCTGCAAGTGGTTGGTAACTGAGATGCCTGAAGCGCCTGCAGAAGAGAATATGCAAGAACGGCCTGGATCTTGAAGTAGTCCCTCTGCCTGTCCCAGTGCTGGGGTTTCGGCCAAGGTGGCCTCCGTCACGTCCGCGATCAGTCTCTTATCGCCGCTTCTTTGTCCGTAAATGGCGAACCCTCCCTCCACAATCTCCAGCGACTTGAGATCCTTCCGCACGACGATCTTGTGGATCCTGACGTGCCAGTCCGGCCAGCGATTGCAAGGAGGAATCATGGTGGTCGTGACGGCAACTTGTCGATCAGCCCACGGGAACCACTCAGCCGAGACGGTGGTAAGCTCTTCTGAGGGAGTAGATCCGATAAAGACGGTTGTTGTTGTGACTCTTGCGTCTGTGCAAAGTCTCTTGGTCGCCCAACTCTCGGTCCCATCTCTGCTCAGGAACAGGGCGTTGTCCGCGGCGAGTTGGCCGATGAGGATGTTCCCTACAGCCAGGGAGAGTGGGAAGGCCGACGAGTAGGCGAATTTGCAGTATTTCGCCGTGGCGTTCTTGAAGGTCCGAATCAGATACTGTGAGGGGTTCAGCATGAAATGGTGGTTGCCGGCAGGGTGATTGCACATGAGCTGGCGCGGCGCAGGAAGCCAGCAGGTTCCGGGAGACATCTCGGGATAAGGTGTCTCAACGTCGTTCCAGAAGGGCTTGTCTGCTGTCAAGCCGACAACAACCAAGGATTTGAGCGCCCAATACACGGATTGCGGAGAGTTGTACTCCTCGGTGAGGAACACGTTCCTATGTCGAAAGTCAACGTCAAGACGAAGACGGAAGGAAACTACCCCTTGCACACGGACTTACGGGTACGACCATCCCAAGTTCATTGTGCCATCGGATCGGAAAATGCCGTCTGACCTCTTCGCCCACCACCGAAGATGCCTCAAGAGGAAACCTTTGACGGCTCCAGGGGTTTGGATGGGCGGCGGGAGTTGGTCGACTTCAGCGAGGGCTAAGGCGGCAAAGAATCCGGCACAAGCAAAACGATAGATGAGAGATCGGCCAAAAGGAATCGCAGCACCTGCTCAGGTTGAGTGAGCAAATCTGCAAAGGCTAAGCTGGTATGATGAACGAAAGGGGAAACTGACCATCGCAATCGAAGTACCGCCAAAACTGAGCACCGAACTGTCTTGCTTGTTCTCTGTATCTCTCAGCTCGCGCGGGATCCAGATCAGCTGCAAATTTCACGTATACCAACTGGCTGAACTGGATAGCGAAACTGCCAGAATAGTAGTCGGCTTGACGGGCCCAGAACCTCTGGTTGGCCTTGCCCGTCTGCTCGAAGATGGCCGCGTCTGCCGCCATGGCTTCATCGGCGTCAGGCCAAATGCCATCGCTGGACCAGCCGTCTTGCAGGTACATGGAATCCAGCAGTTCGAGGTCTTTGCTCATCTGAGTCCGTAGTTCCTCCGTGTCGAGCCCGCAGACTTTGATGAGAGCGATGATGGCCATGACCCGGAACCAGAGCCAGTTGTTCGTGCGAAACTCTCTGCCGAGCAGACCAAGAAACCAGTTCTTCACGTTTGTCTTGGTCTTATCGTCAAAGAGGTCCCACAAACCGCTGGGCTGTCCGGCCAGGAGCGCAAACGCAACCATCTCCGCTTCGACCATACGTTGGTCCATATCCTCGAACGATCCCCAGTACTCCGGATGATCAGGGTCGGTCCCGGCCTTGAAGCCGTGAATCCATGGCCGCAGAAGGTCTTCAGTCGGTTCCCTCGCGTGAAGAAGAGCTCCGACGACAAACAAAGGGCGTGCGAATCCCTCTAGATGTGCCGCCGTCTCGTCGAACTGAGCGCCCATGGTCTCGGGGATACAGACCCGGGCATTGGCATCGGAGAAGTACGGCAGAAGCGGCGCAATGAGCGCTTTACTGGCACGAACGACATCGTCGCGCGTCGCGAGTGGATTGTCTGAGAACCCAGAAAGCGTAGGCATTGTGATGGGTTATTTGGGTTTCGATGTTCGGGGACAGACTCCCAGAAACAATGGCCAATGGTGCATCGGACATGTCAACTGTGTAGATATTGAAAGCACGTCCAGAACGAAGTGGTCATCTGCCAAGACTCAACCGCGTCGCCCGGTTGAGCAATCGCCCGAAGGGCGAGCCCAGCTGTCGGGAGAGTAATCGTCCGGCCGAAGTGAGGGTCTCCGGCTTCGGCAGATCCCCCGACCGCCCCAGTCTCGGATTGTTGCCAGACAGGTCATAGGTAGAATAAGAAAGCCATGCCAACAGATCAAGTCCTTTGCGGAGGCAAACACCGGACGAAACTACGCATGCAATGGCTGTGAACAGCGGAATTAGCTCGGCCGACGCCACCATCGTTGGAAGCATCACCAGCAACATCAAGCCTGTCAAAGTGGGTAATGACAATGCTGCCCTGAACAACCACCCGGAGTCTACATTGAAGACCAATGGAGACGCAATCACAACCTCCAAAGAGGTTGTTTCCAGCCCGAGATTGAGTCAACTCTATTCCGAGAACGTCACTGCAAAGATCCTGCGAGCAGCGGAAAGTTTACTTGAAGACAATGTCTGCACCGCCTACTTTGCCAGTTCAGAGCGATGGTCTGATGCTTTCATTTGATGCTAACGACGTCTTGAACTTATAGAACCCTCCATCGTCTTATCCCGAAGTCGTCCACAGCTCAGGCGAGAACGAAGGCATGTACACTCGCCGCGTCGCCAACTTCTGGACATGTGGCTTCTTCCCGGGCAGCATCTGGGCATTGGTCGAGAGAGCCACCAAATACCCCCAGAGCATGCGCCATGGAGATACACGGATTCTTCTCGCCACAGTCCGCAGGAAGCTCGAGACTCTGGGACTCCAGTGGTCCGGACCTCTCAGCCGCCAGGCCTACCGGACCGACACGCACGATCTGGGCTTCATGATCCTGCCGCATATGCGCCGGCGGTGGGAGCTGTTCCATAGCAAAGAGGCACTTTCGACCATCATCACGGCAGCAACAAGCCTGTACTCGCGTTTCAATGCACGTGTTGGTGCCATCCGAGCTTGGGACGTCATGCATTGGGTCCGGGGATCCGAGATCTATTGTACAAAGGAGAACTTTCTCGTCATTGTCGACTCGCTCTGCAATCTTGAGCTTCTTTACTATGCTGCAGCTCACTCTGGCTACACCTACCTGGCGGACGCTGCCACTGCTCACGCAAAGACTCTGCTGAAAACGCATCTTCGCCGAGAGACAGAGCGTACCAGGAACGGCTACCAAGGCATGCTCTACAGCTCCAACCACGTGGTCAATTTTATCCCTGCCACCGGTGAGATTCAGAAGACTTTCACTGCGCAAGGCCACGCGGCATCGACAACCTGGTCTCGCGGCCAAGCCTGGGCCATTATCGGCTACGCACAAGCTTTCTCATGGACCCAGGACGAAGTATTCCTCGAAGCGGCTCTGGGCTGTGCCGAGTACTTCCTCCTTCGTCTGGAAGAGGCGCCCAACTGCGTGGAGGTGCTCAAGCAGACGCCCGGAAATACTCAAACACCGCCACCAGTCGTTCCCTTGGCGAGAGGCTCAGCAGGCACGGGCAGGTACGTTCCGCTGTGGGACTTTGATGCGCCGATTGAGAATGAGGCCAACCCACTGCGCGACGCTTCGGCTGGCGTTGCTGCGGCGAACGGAATGCTCATCTTGGCCCAACTGTTACTGGCACGAGGATGCGCTGCGCAAGCAGACCGGTATCTGCAGAGCGCCCTTGTGATTGTGGAGGACACACTACTTCTATGTCTCTCGGAGGAGGAATGCATGTTGGAGACCAAGCCGGGCGTGGATGTTGCCGTGGCCGGGCGTGATCCGGCAAGAGCACCATTCCAGAGTATTCTTACGGGGTCTACTGTCTCGTGGAACGAAAAGTTCACGAGTCGCACTGGAGATCATGGGCTGGTCTATGCCGACTACTATTTGATCGAGTTTGGGAACCGCCTTTTGCAGCTAGGACACACCGTCGTCTGATAGTCCTGGATCAGTGGCCAAACAGTATTGGAACCTCGAGTGGGATAGATCATGCATTCAATCTTTCAATCTTCCATCATTTCCATCCTTTCTGTCCTTTCACAGTCAAACGTCAAATTGAAGATAATCTCAATAATAAATTTATGTCTCATGGTGATAACACATTTCATTGACCGGTGACTTTAATGGTGGTGCATTGCCCCAGGCCTCATCATGGACAGCTGCTCAACCGCTGCTCTCCCCCGTCGTTCTCTCTCGCCTTGTCTTGGCCCCCGTGGGCCGGGAGATCCCTGAAGTCTGAATATCTCGGAAGCAGGCCCACGCTATAGACTGAACTCGGATCCTCTTCCCATTCGCAGACAGCCCGGAAAAGTGCTCGTCCGACCAATTATAGCGGCTGGGCGTCCCTCTCGTGAGTGCTCGTTGAGGCCCAGGACCAGCCCACGAGCCGGGTACGTGGGTCACATGAGACGGACGATTAATCGGCCGGGCGGTCTGAGAGTCGCAAACACTGCTTGGCTTCCCTTTAGTCTGCTCCGCATGTGCATTATTCGGGGTTTGCGGGGTGAAGGGAAAACTGGACCTCGACGACTTTCCCCGTGGGTTCCAAAGTTCCCCGAGTGACCATCGTTCAGTCCTGTGTTGTGGCCCAGTCTGAGGAGCATAAAGTGGCCTGTCCCATGGCCTCGTGCTCTTCATCCTTCACTCTACTTGGCCTTCATCAGCAGTTCTTCCTTTCTGCAATCTCGAAACAAGCACGCTGCGAAACACTTTGAAGGTTCAGCATGGGCATGTTCAACCGAAACAAGCCTGCCAATGCAGGCGCCGTGGGTGCTGCAGGCACTGGTATCGCATCTGTGAGTCTTTCCGAAAAGGGTCGCTGAAAGTGCGGAGTACTAACTGACATGGCGCCCAGGTTCTTCCAGACGATCCTCGGCCATGGTACCGAGTTCCTCATTTGATCAGGCTGAATCTGATACTGTTGATACCTCTCGTCTCCTCCAGCATCATGGGTTATGACGGTAGGCCATTGCAACCCTCGTCACCCGCAGCAGAGCGTCCAAGGACTAACCATTGCAGGGTCCATGATGAACGGTCTTCAGACCCTGCCCCAGTGGAGGGACTATTTCGATAGCCCTCGCGGAGCTCTGCTCGGAGCCTTGAACTCAGTGTACCCGGCCGGAAAGTTCTTCGCCATGTTCCTGGTGACCTGGGTCACCGACCGCTTTGGCCGCAAGGTGTGCATGATCATCGGCATCATCACCTGCATCGCCTTCGCCATCATGCAGGGTGTTTCCCAAAACTTCGATACTTTCATCGCTTCCAGGGCTATTCTGGGTTTCTGCACCAGTTTCCTCGCACAGCCCAGTCCTATTTTGATTTCTGAGCTGGCTTATCAGCTGGCTTATCCCCTCCACCGTGGAAAGCTCACTGCTTTGTATCAAACCTGCTTCGTGAGTAGCCTCCGTTTTGACCAGACCTTAGGCGGGCTTGTTCTGGCGAGAGAGACGGACTTCGCCGTCGAGAGGCATTGCATGCTGACCTCTTCTCTTAGTACCTTGGCGCTATTATCGCAGCTTGGTGCACATTCGGCACGTTCAAACTCGATTCGACCTGGAGCTGGCGCATCCCTTCGCTGATGCAAGGCGGTCTTCCATTCGTGCAGCTGTGCTTCATCTGGTTCGTCCCCGAGTCGCCCAGGTGGCTTGCCGCCCATGGCCGCGCCGCAGAGGCTCGCAAGATCCTCGTAAAGCATCATGCCGGCGGTGACGAGAACTCGCCCCTCGTCGACTTTGAGATGGCCGAGATCGAGGCAGCGCTCACTCACGAGGCGGACACGTCCCAGAACTCCTGGCTCGAGCTGGTCAGGACGCCCGCCAACCGCCACCGTACGCTGATCGCTATCTGCGTGGGCTGGTTCGCTCAGTGGACTGGGATGAACCTCATTACCTACTATCTCACTCTTGTCCTCGACACGATCGGCATCACCTCAGGCGAGGAGCAAACGCTCATCAATGGTCTGCTCCAGATTTCGAACTGGCTGACGGCAGTCTTCGTCGGCGCCATGATGATCGACCGCGCCGGGCGTCGCACCCTGTTCCTCATTTCAACTAGTGGTCTCTGCATCAGCTATTGCATCTGGACTGGTCTCTCAGCAAGCTTCCAGCAGACCCACGACGAGACTACGGGCAGGGCTGTTGTTGCCTTCGTCTTCATCGCTTCATTCTTCTACGCCATCGCCTGGTCGCCCCTCCAGTCCGCGTACACCGTTGAGATCTTCCCCTACACTCTCCGCAGTCGCGGTGTTTCAGTCATGTACCTGGCCACCTTTGCAGGTCTCATCACCGGTTCCCAAACCAGCCCGATAGCCATGCAGAACATCGGCTGGCGCTATTACATCTTTTTCTGCTGCCTCTTGGCAGTCATCTTCGCTATCATCTGGTTCACCTTCCCCGAAACTAAGGGCCACACCCTTGAAGAGATTAGCGAGGTCTTCGAAGGCAAGGCTGCCGATAAAGCCGTCGACCTTGAGGATGGACAGGGCAATCAGAGGGCGGCTGGCAAGCCTCAGAACGATGTTCGCCACACTGAGCTGGCCGAGCAGCGATAAGTACTATGAGGGCAGCGTCAGAAGCTGCCGGTATGGCCGCTAATTTCGCCGTTACCTATACTTCACACCGTCAATGAAGTCATCCCCTTAATACTTGTTTCCAACCCCTGGTGCCAATGACATGCCTCTATGCCAAACTCATGCCCTCCATGTGCGGTCCCTGGGTCATGAGTGTGACGTCCAGACGGACAAACCCAGCAACAGATGGAGTTGCCTTTGTGACCCTACAGAAAGATCTCTAGCAGCTGACCACAGACATCCCAGAAGGTCCAACGTCGCAGCGTAGTTCTGGGACGGGTCCTGTTGGCCCATGACTCTAACGCAAACATGAGGACTTTGGCATCTTTTGAAGTCTTCTTCAGATTCCCAATTTCGTGATTGTGATTATCGCTCACATAGAAGCACCAAGTCATACAAATGAAGCACCTGGTCGACGGCCATCGCGGATTTAGGGGTCCTTCGTGGAACCGGCGTTGCCGGAGGTCGCCAAACTCGCCGTAAACTGCAACGCTGCAGGGGTCAGCTTTCGGACTTAACGCCTAGAGGAAATAAGGGAACCGCCTCCCGTGCGACGATTGGTCTGCGGACATCTAAGACCACCGCTATCTCCAGCCCGTCTCAAACACCCTGGATCCCTTGAATCGGTAAATACATCGTGGTCGTCCTCCCCTCGACGTCAATGCATCAACACAACAATACCAACTGACAAACGCCCAACCGTCATCTCCAGACCTTGACCAACTCCAATTCACTCACCCATCTACCCTTTGTCCACCTGTCTCGCCTCAACATGGCCTCCACGCGAGCATTGGTCGTCGGTGGCACCGCCGGCATCGGCTACGCCATGGCCGTCCGCCTCGCCGCCGAGTCGGCATCCTCCCGCGTCATCATCAGCGGCAGGAACAAGCCCAAGGACATCCCCCACCCGAACATGGAGTTCAGCGCCCTGGACGCGTCGTCCATGCGCGCCATCAAGTAGTACACGGACGCCTTCAAGTCGACGCAGCCCGAGGCCCTCGACCTCCTCATCCTCACCCAGGGCATCTTCACCATGGCCGGGCGCACCGAGACGGCCGAGGGCATCGACAACAAGATGGCGCTGCACTTCTACGGCAAGCAGCTGCTGATCCGCGAGCTCCTGCCCGCGCTGAAGCAGGACGCCAGGGTCGTCATCGTCCTCGACGGCAAGACCGGGAGCGCGCCTTCGCAGCTCGACTGGACGGACCTGGACCTCAAGAGGAACTACAGCATCAGCAACGCCGCCAAGTACTGCGTCACCATGACCGACGCCATGGTTCAGGCGTGGGCGGCGCGGCAAGAGGCTGAGGGCGCGGGTCGGAGGCATTTCATCCACGCCTTCCCCGGCGTCGTCAACACCAGCATCTCCGCAAAGCTACCGTGGATCGTCCGCCCTCTAGCCAAGGGCCTCTTTAGCGTGGTTGGGACGTCGCCAGACACTTGTGCGGAGCACATGGTGACAGGGACGCGGACTGTCTCGGCCGAAGGAGACAAGAGCGGCCGCTACTCGAGTTGCATCAACAGCAAGGGCCACCTGATCTCAGGCAAACCCGCCTGGACCGCAGATGAGATCAAGGGGATCGAGGATCACACGTGGAAGATTATCGACGAGGCTCTCAGCAAGCCTTGAAATGGTCGATTTAGGGGGCGCGTGTGAGATGGAAGGAGCGATTGCTTGTTTGCCAGCAGCGTGCACGTGCTTCGGAGTTTGTGTGCTGCGAATCTTGACGGTATCGATGCTTTTACAGGATTTAATACAATATTTACAGGTGGCTCACAAGCTGTAGGAAAGCACAAACATAGCAGACGTCCCGCGGGAGGTTCTGTTAGCATTGTTGTGATCAAGCTTTGCAGCGCATCTGCCTGGTGCCTGGTCTTCACGATCGCAGGTCGTGCGCCTGCTGTAGTGGCCAACAGATGCGAGAGAGGGGCGTCGATCAACTGGAATGGCTCAGGGCAACCGCTAAAGCAGATTTCACTCAGCGCTTCGGTGGTGAAGCGGCGCTAACCTTTCTCAGGCCCCCAGCGCAATCCGATCCGCGGATTCGCTGTCTCGCCAGGCTGTGCTCGGTGCAGTGGCTGTCACGGAGGCTGTGCACTGCCTAAGCCATGCTGATGACTGCTTTGCTGATCGCTGCGCAGCATGAGAGGCCGCTGGGAGCAACCTCGTGATGCTCATCTTGTGCAGCACTCACTCTGCGGCCTCCGATGGTTGCTGTTTCTGGATATGACCGAGGCGTCGTGGTGAAGATCACGAGTGTGCTTACAATACTTCGGGTCGGGTATAAAGGAGCCTGTCTTCGGCGTCAAATTCTGGTTTTCATGCTCATCATCACAATCAATCAAGAGCATCGCAGCTTCTAAGCAACTACAACAGAACCCACCACCAAGTCGCATCCGCACTTCAAATCAATTATCATGGTCAACTTCACCGCCTACGAGTCTCAGAAGACCACCGAGGTCAACCACCTCTCCCTCCCTGCCGCTCTGGACGCACCCAAGCCAAGCTTCGACAGCGCACGCCCCCAGAGCTCCAGCGGCCTCCTCTCCACATCCCACCTCCACGTCCGCCCTGACGCTACAAGTCGTCGCGGCAGCACCTCCAGCACATACTCTGAGCAAGCTGAAGAGGAGGCTCACCTCTCGAAACAAGAGCGCGTCCGCCTCGCACTCATTCGAATGCGCGGTCCGCAGTACGAGGAGCTCACCAGCAGGTGGTGCTAAAGCGCCACGTTGCCTTGTCGCACGACAAACACCGAGGCTGTAAGATTTGGAAGGGCTCATGAATTGACGAACTACGATTTTGTAATACCAGGCACGACACGGAATGATGAGGATTGAAAGAAAGGAATCACTGGATCCAGCTACGAATGCATAAACACGGAATAGAATTGGCTCGACAGTACACGATTTGAATGCAAAGAACCTTAGATCGGTTAACCTGTATCATTACTTGCCACGTGAGGACAGCGCTTGCACCCTGAGCGACTCCTATCGCACGGCGGATGAGTGCCCTGGCGCGCCCCAAGTTTGCCACTTGCTGCGGCAAGGTGGCGCCTGTTCGCTTCCATTTCAGGGGACGCTGCTCGCCAATTGGAGGATTGTAATTGCTGTCTTGGCAACCGCCTGCCCGCCCATATCCGACCAACAAATCCATGGATATCCCAAGGAAAGGCCTTGATGAGTCAGCAAGGTGCACGTCATTCACGCCACGCCCTCTCGCCACATTCCCCCGCAAAACCCCAGAGCAAACCTGCGCGAAGCCACATCTCAATCTCAAACGTTACCCGGCTCGACCTCTTGTCTCACCAACCACAACCTCAACACCTTCACGCCGTGGAATCTTCAGCCACAATCATGTCCGTCCTTCCCACCCAGACGCCGCAGCCGGCAAAGGACCAGCCAGCAGGCCCCTTCGACTCGAGCCGCATCATCGCCAGCCTGGTCCCCGGCATCGTCTCCTGGCTCTTCATCGGCGTCGTGGCCTTTGGCAGCGCAAAGTTCGACTTTGAAGAGATCGGCTGGCTCATCGTCTTCGTCTGCATCCTCGTCCAGGTCGCCGCCACCATCTTCACCGTCGCGAGCATCGACGCCGGCTGGCCGGGCCGCGGCAAGCACATCTTCGCCGCCGGCGTCGCTGGCTTCGGCGTCGCAGCCGCGCTCTCCATCACGCTGGCCAACACCTTTAGCGCCAAGATCATCTTTGGGAGTGTGACGGGTACTTATCTTGGGTGGATGGTTGAGGTCTTCGCTAGGCCTGTCGCGCGGCTGTCGGAGTATCTGAATCGCATTGCGCCGGCGAGACAGGGTGAGACGGGGATTCCGTTGCAGCAGGTGACTACGGGCTACGATCTTGTCGACGCGAATAGCCCGAGGAATTCGGCAGAGGGTGACAGAAGATCGCCGTTTGAGGAGCTGTCACAACCCCGTTGATGGGGCTCGTCATGGAGTGGCCGTTCAGGGAGCACCGGGAGCATCGGTGGAGGTGACCAGAGAGGAGGCTGAAATCAAGCACCGCGAAGCATATCGAATCTTACAACTGAGAGACGATCTTTTCAACAATATGTGACGAAACATCTTTTCAGACGCAAAGAGGGAAATACAAAGGGACGGGTTCAAACCCGGTTGACAGCCATTCCTCCATCAACCCGCCCTGACCAGTCCTGGCCCGTTGCCACATCACCCCCTCCCATGAACTTAGGCCGCTCGATACTACCACACTAGCTGTGACGCGCAGGTAGCGCCCTCGGCCTCACTTGCCAGTCGATCGGCGCACTCATAAGTGTGACAGGAGGCGGGTTGCCTGTCTCACGAGGGTCATCGTGGATCATATCCAGAGGAAACCCAATATCAAAGTCCTTGACGTTCTCCAGCCGCTCAATCTGCTCATCCGTGAGACAGATACTGAGTGCCTTGATGTTATCATCGAGATGCTCCACCCTCTTGCCTCCGATCATCGGGAACACGTTCCTCGCCTTGTGCATCACGTAGGCGATTGCGATCTGCTGAATACTGGCGTCGCTGTGCTCCTTGGCGACTGATTCCAAGGCTGCGCTCGCCCGTCGCTCCTCATCTGTCTGCTGTTGCGTCGTGCCGCGCAGACGCTCGCCTGACTTTTGCCGCTCTTCGATTTGAGCCTGCGTCTGGAAGCGTCCGCTACCGAGCACGTCCCACGGGACGAGAGCCATGCCAAAATGCCTCGCCATGGGAATAAGGTCCCGCTCATGGTCGCGCTTGAGCAAGTTCCAGCGTCCCTGGTAGACGGAAAAGGGCGTCTTGCCATGCGTGGTCGCGTACGTGTTGGCCGCGGCAACGACCCAAGCCGGAGCGTCCGAGATGCCGAGATACAGCAACTTTCCCTGCTGGACGAAGATGTGCAGGGCGTCCATCATCTCCTCGATGGACGTGGTCCAGTCCCAGTAGTGGACGTAGAAGAGGTCGATGTAGTCCGTGCCCAGCTTCCTGAGCGAGTCGCGGACGGACATGTGCAGACACTTGCGGTGATTGCCGGCGAAGTTGACCGATTTTGTCCGGCCGAGCTCCCAGCCGCGATACTGCGTGGAGTACTTCGTCGCGACGAACATGAGGTCGCGCGTGTCACGGGCCTTCATCCACGCGCCGAGAATCTTCTCGGACTGTTCGTCCTGGTAAAAGTTGGCCGTGTCGATGAAGTTGCCGCTGGCCTCGTGGAAGTGGTCGAGAATCTTGAAGGCTTGCTCCTGGTCCACGGAGCCCATGGTGTCGTCCCAGGCTGTGCCAAGGGACATGGCGCCGTAGCAGAGGGGGGAGACGCGGACGCCGGCGGTGCTGGCGAGGATGCGGTAGCGGCCGAGCTCGGTCGCTGGTTCGGGTGCGGGAGCCATGATATATGAGGTTATCGCGAACGTGCCTGGTCTGATACGAAGTGAGGGATGGCAAATGGCGTTGCGAATGCGGTGTTGATGTCCCGAGACTCTGAAATCTGGCGCCGTCGGCCAAGTCTTATATACCCGTGGTATTCGTAGCAGTTGTCGTTGATGCATCATGCCTTTGCACGACCTGATTCCGTCGTACGGTCACATAGATGCCTTCTCGTCGCTTCATCCTCGACGACATGTTGTATCCTCACCGTGATTGATGCTGATAAATCGAAAACGCAGGTTGATGCCATCACCATATCCTAACTCCGAGAGAAGACTCCCGCGTATTGAACCCTGGTTGTCCAAAATCGGAATACATCTGTTCGGTAGGCGGCGGCATGAACATGATTTGACTGGCTGCACGACCAACCACGAACGCCATGGCTTCTTATCAGATCTGAACAGGGCCGTGGTGGTGCAAGCCACCTTTTAGGCAGAACACATCAGTGACTCAACGGCCAAGACCGAGTCGCAATTGTCGAATCATGGCCCGGGTGCTGAGTAATGACTTTTCAATTGATCGGTTTTACCCTTTCCATATCCCCGTTCCGGCATCAGATCATACTCGAGCAATCTAAATACCCTTCAGTGGTGTTTCCTGCTCGGCTTGAACCTCAAAAGCAAGCACTGAGATACCCGCTCGACACTAGGCCTTGTGTCAAGAACACCGGTGATACACAGTCCATAGATCATCCACCTGCCGACATGACAAACCCCGAACGAGAGATCGCCGAAGTGCACCGCTTGTCACGTCTCTCATGCTGTGCATGCAAGTATGCATTGGCACACGCGGTATGCGTCAAACTATCGGGGGCCAATGGCACGCAGCTAGTCTGGAGCCATGTTCCACACACGTTTTTGGGCACTGGCCTGACACGCCATCATTGCTTCATTCAAACAATCAGCTACACCTTGACTTGTCTTGATCATCACAGGCCGAATACATCTTCTTTTCTCGCTTAGTGAGCTTCCGACCGCTCGCTTAGTGAGCTTCCGACCGAGAATGAACCTGGCGCCAGACACAGAATCGGCGATTTGCCAATATCTCCTTGACCATGTACAAGCGCCGGCAAAAGTTCGACGATCTGGCATGGGACCAGAACGACGACCGAGAGGAGGAGTCCCAGAAACGCATGGTCGAAGCAGGTTTCTGCCGCAGAGTTGAAGCGCTCATGACAAAGGAACTTGGTCGACCGGCAAGGCTTGTGAGCGTCACTACAGGCGGCTTCAACATTCATTACAGGCTCCGATACCGAGGAGAAGACACGTCAACCGAAGTCGTGGTGCGGGCGCCCTGGCCGTCTACCGTTCAATTCCCGCGCGAAAAGACTGTTCATGAGGCAGCGACATCTAAGTATCTGAGCCTCGAAACTTTAATTCCCGTTCCAAAGGTTTTTGGATGCGGCGATGATCCTGATATCGGGCCACTGATCATCATGAGCTACGCCGAGAACGGAGGCGACATGACGGATCCTCTTGCCATCCAAGGACAGGACCCCGACTTAACTCCGGCTTTGAACCTGAACTTGTCGGAGAGCACGCTCAGAAACCTCTGGGGCAAGCTGGCACGAATTCTGCTTGAGTTGGCAAAACCTAGCTTCCCTCGCATCGGGTCTCTGCTGGAGGTGGACGGCTGCTTTCAGGTCGCTGGACGACCGCTGACACAAAACATGAGCAGTATGACGCAGCTTGCCCACGTTCCTCCGGCAATATTTACCGCCGAGAACAAGACCTTTGCATCTGCTGATGAATGGTACCTGGAGCTGTCCAACATGCACCTGGCGCAGCTGCTCTTCCAGCACAACGACCTTGTCTCCAGTGAGGATGACTGCCGGAACAAGTACGTCGCCCGCCAGCTGTTCCGAAAACTTGCCAAACAGGGCCGTCTCTCGACTTTCGGCTTTGCGCAAGATGACTGGTCTGCCGCCGGGACCAGAACGACGACGCGCCCGAAGTTTTCTGCCCCAGACGGATCGGCTGCCTTCCGTCTCTGGTGCGACGACTTCAGGCCGGCCAATGTCCTCATCAGCGACTCTGGTCCTGACGGCGAGATTGAAGTGGTCGCCGTGATCGACTGGGAGTTCACCTACGCGGCACCGACGCAGTTCGTCCTCGACCCGCCCTGGTGGTTGCTGTTCGAAACGCCAGAGATGTGGCGGCCTTCGGGCGTCGACGAGTGGAGCAAGGCCTACGAGCCACAACTGGAGATATGGCTGAAGGCCATGGAGGAGCAGGAGCAAGGCGCTGCCTTTCTGGATGGTGTGCCTCTGTCGGTGCATATGAGGGAAAGCTGGGAGACTGGTCGTTTCTGGCTCAACTACGCGGCACGAAAGAGCTGGGCCTTTGACGCCGTCTTCTGGAATCTCCTCGACGAGCGCTTTTTCGGCCCACGGGACCCCGAGGTTCCTGATGAGAAGCTGTGGAAAACAAGATTAGACCTCTTGGGTCATGAGGAACGGCAGGCTATGGAGCCTTTTGTCGAGAGAAAAATGGAAGAGAGCCAGGAGCGCATCTTGGTGGATTGGGAGCCGGCTGAGGCAAGCCGTCGGTTAGCAGAACTGTTGATCGAGCCCGGCCCATGAAGGCGGCAAGCTTTCCAAATAAAGAGATGCGAATGACCACATCGCGAGTTTCCTTGTCGAGTGGAATGCCACCGGTGGGATTCCTCAAGCGAACCGCAACATGGAATAAGAGAAAGATCTTGCTTGCCGAGCCCTACGAAGACCATTCAGTAGAAGTCCCTTACAAAGAAACAACCCTGCCACACCCATTACGCTTGGAATACTCTACATACGATTCCAAAGCCGTGCACCCACCTATGCGCTGAACGAACCCCCAATATCCCCTCTGATGGCTTGAGAGTGAGGTTGGTGATCACGCCGTTTTAATATCACCCGGTGGTCACCGGGAAAGTTGTTGGCTAAAGGAGCGGTGTAGATTTCCGTCGAGGGGCACATGGGGCCTCAGACGGCGATGCAATCCGAAATGGTCGGGTGGCCCGACGACTGCATGTGCTACTGCTACCCAGCGCCAGCTGTGCCCTTTTGCCAAGTCTGGTTTAATTTCCACCACGTCGCCCGACCTTCCTGTGCCTCACTGTGCCGCAATAATGATTGAGGCTATTTCACCACACGCAAGGGGCACAGTACCTCCATAAATATGGAGGTCGGTCCAATCCCATGCTCACCGCACTCTGCTCAGCAGCATCCCTCCTCCCTCTCTCCTCTCTTGTCGCTCATCCACTCGTCCGTCCTTCCCCCTCAACCCCATCATGTTGGCCGTGTCCCTGTTGACGGTTCTGGCTACTGCCGTATCTATGGTGGTGGCCGTGCCGTTTTCTCCCGAGTCAACGGACGAGGTGATCCTGTTCAAGCGCGACAGCGTCCTCACGCCCCGGGACCTCGAGCTGGCCGAGTTACACAACGTCAACGTCACCGAGAGTAAGTGGGACTACATCTAGTCTCGTCCTCGTAGCCGTGAAGCTCCTGTTGACCCTCTCTCAGTGTGGAAGCACTCTGTCATCAAGCGCGCCGACGGCGATGACACCACCATCTGGGTTCACAACAGCTACGTGGAAGAGACCGAGGGCGTGGAGAAGCGCCAGACAAAGCTGTGGCACACAGGACTTTCGGGCGGACGGACCGACAATTGCGGCCACAGCAGCTTCGTCGGCGATACGGGCCCCGGGGCGCCCTTCACGGGCGGCATCCAGCACATGGCGCGCTGGGGCGCCAGCGCCAACGGCCACTTCTTCGTCAACGGCAGCAACAACCGCACGTGGTGGCTCCTCGTCATCGCCGGCTCCAACAGCGGCGCCAACGCAAGCTTCCAGGCGCGCGCGAGCATAGCCAACGTCGGCTGGTACATCCAGGTCGGCGCGCGCGATGTCGGCGACCTCTCGCGCGACACGAACAACAGGTTTGCGCGCAAGTATGGGAACAGCTGGAGGGCGCGCGCGCGGGGCCACATGGAGTGTCAGAGGTCTGAGCCGTTCCCGTTGCCCGGCATGCCCGGCATCTTTGTCGAGTGGCGCGTTGACGGAACGGACGAGCGGGCGGAGTAGTTGGTTGAGGTGGGCGGACGTTTAGGCGAGACTTGCCCGTCGTGGGTGCCAGGGGATCAATTGCGAGAGGTGGTCTGCGACTGGGCAGACTCCTCTTCTGGCTCAGCACAAGTACTACTACAAAATTGAATCATTTCGGGTACCTTTTTTTGTGTGATCCGTCCACTGCTTTCCACGGATCGTACATTCCGTAGTGTTTCGTGTCCAGTCTTCAGAAGTCAAGACGGCTTCGAAGTTAGACCAGTCAGAGCCTCTGAAAGCGACCTATCTCTTTATTAGCCCAATTTGCACATGTTGCGGCCAAGAGTGGCAGACGGGTTGTAAGGCTTGAGTCCTTACAAAATATGAGATCTGTCATTCCAGCCTCAGCGATGTCCATGTTTGAGAACAGACACATGTCCCGCAAATGGATGCCTTCCAGACTGCCGATTAAGTACTTCTTCCAAAAGACACGTGGTTCAGGGCCACGGAGAAATATCGTCAAGTTGAATAGAGTGCAGCATTGGGAGCATATGTAACCCTGACTGATGGCCATCATGATGAGGCAAACCAATGAGACTTACGGGCTCGCCTTGTTCGGCTCAACAGATTGTAGTTAATCAAGTTGTCTTTTTACTTGGTTAAGCTAGCTATGGGGCACATTTCCTTGATGTTTTCACACCCATGAATGCCCTCTCCTTCAGATACGATCTCCAACAATGCAGCTGTATAAGGGAATTGCCTTGATTGCTACATAATTTGCGGTGGGAGCTTGTGGGGCCTCCAGACTGCTGAGGGCAGATTTGAGCTTGTATTGGATGTATGCTCTTGATTTCGCTGCTGGAAATACTACAGTCTTTGCCCTCCGTCTTCTAGCGACCATCCTCGCAGCGTGCACCAAGAATGTCGCTGATTCCTTGGACCACACTCATACTACGTGCAATTTGACGAACATCGTCCGGCCACGGCTTCTCCCTATATGTGCTGCGCAAGGGTGATGGGTCGGTGGCTAGTGGGCTACTCGACACACGGCCAGGCAAATCCTTTCAGAAACACAACACAAAGCCTCGGTCTTACAATGTCCGAATACCGCCCACTCTCTTACTGCCAGCGACAGCGTCAACGTTCCTACTGGCGGCAATGGCTTCTGTAGGCATAGTGATGACTACTGCCGCACTGACATACGATCTACCAACCCACTCGAAGACGGGCAGTGCAGTGAGGACACGAGAGGGCTGCTTCTTGAAAGACCCAGGGCGCTGGATTCTCGCTCAATGATGGGCTGGCGCGATCATCAACGTGGCAGCCTACTCTAGATCAAGAGAGATCCCGGTAAGGGCAAGACCTTGCTGCTTTGCAGCTTTGTGAGCGACTTGAGGCCAACCATGCGACTGGAAGGACAGGGAGGCCCAGAGTTTACTGCCTTATTCATGCTCCCACTCCGCCAATTCGTGTATCAACACGGTCATGACCGTGCCCATGGGCCTGGGTAATCTGCTCGTGACGCAGCAAGAGGTGTTGATTCCACACGTGCAGAAGAGGTACAGAAACGCGGAGAAGCAGGTGTTCGAGGATGGGAACGGGTGTACGGCGCCATAAGACATCTTCAACGTGATGCGTGGTTTGAGCCTGGAAAATGCACACATAATGACCGACTCGCTCGACAGGCTTTGAAATTTGAACGGGAAGTGGCCAGGTCAAGGCTTGATGCTACTCACCATTGCCTGATTCACCCTGGTCACGCCACGCCCCTGAACCGGTCTCTCTCGGCCAACTTCGTCATGCGCAGCTAACGCCAAGTTGTCCAGGCGAGCCGAGGTCGGTTTTCGACGTGGCGAGAACCTTGACGGCCTGGAGGCAATGGCCCCCTTTTTCTGTTCTCGGCATTTCCGTCGTCTTCATCCGAATTGGTGGGAAAGTCCGGCGAAGTCGTGAGTGCTGCCGCCAATGGGCCCCATGTTCCGCGAGACTATCACCAGGACTTCACACTCTTATGTAGTTCTGAAAAGCTTCCTCGAAAATGGCGTGACGGACTCTGAAGTCTTTGCTAGAAGTGTAGAGAGTGGCAAAGTGAGGTGATATCCGGATTCTGGCATGATCACCGGCCCGGAGCCCGGACAAGTCCACACTTCTCCCCTTGAGTGGAGATGCGAGAAGCCTTGCGTCTTCGCCTTGCCAGCGAGACGAGCCAATTCCACCGGGTAGAAGCGTTACTCTGAAGTCTTCCGGATCTGGAACACGGCAAAAAGCCGTATCGAGGCGCAGGCTTTTCGTCATCTTGGCAGAGCTCGAGATACAGGGACCGTGACCGGACACCGTAGGTAGGACCGGGTGCTTCCCATAAGACCTGCCGGGAGAAGTGCTCAAGTCATCCGTATCACTTGTGCCCCTTGCCGGTGCATTGCCACTCCCGGCCTTAATATGAGAGGAAGGCTCCTCGTTCCCTCGAGTCAATTCTCATGAGGACGTCGTATGAAGTCGACAATTTGACAAGACTTCGACAAATAAGCCTAGTCTTTGATCTGAAATGGTATGTTGCTGCATGACATCTCAAGCCTATCTATCATGACTGTATGCTTTCAAGTGATGAATTGACAACCTTAAGTACCTTGCGCGGCGAGGTCCACCACTATCAATCAGTGGCGATGCAGTGCGTGCGTAATACCATCCGCAAAACCGAACATAATGAGAATACGACAGCGTATGAAACCATCAATGCCCAGCAATTGACATTCGGTCCGGACCGGCTGAGCCTCATCTCGCTCGCCCGCCTCATGGTCCAGCCCGGCCCGGACTCACGACGCGCAATCCATTCAGGACATAATTCCCGATCTTTCTCGTAATAGTTTGAGCTTCTGGGGGCATAATACTGGGGACCTGTCGTCTTGGCAGACACAGCACCCGGAGCCGTGGCCGCACGGTATTGGTCAGAGGGATGAGGCTGCGCCGGAGACAGACGCGGATAGCCCGGCGACCGCTGCGCCCGGGCCGGCGCACATATTTTTCAGCGCTACGGCAAAGTGCCGGTCGGCACGGGCGATAAAGAGGGACAAGGGACGGTAAACCGCGGCATTGAGCACGGGTTTTATTTAGCGCGGGATCATCGCTTGAAAATTAAGACGTCTCGTCATCAGAAAAATGGACGGGGAGGATCCTCCCCTCCCAGCACAATCGCCGAAATGACCGGAAGAAAGGGGTTGCCTCTTATCTCTGAGAAGATGAGGCTGTCGTCTGCTTCCATGTGCTCATTCAATGTGTGTTCGTGATAAGGCCTTGAGTGAGGCTCTGTGAGAAGGAAAAGCTCCGAGATGCCAAGTGCCGCGCCCTAAGGCAGATCGTCTTCTGGAATGTTTCCTATTCCCGTCTAGCTGCCGCCACGTCCGGCCGGTGCAAATTTGCGGCTCTAGCGGATTTCCTTCCGCGAGGAAGAAAGCAACTTTGATGGCCACGTCCAACTCCCAGTGTCTGAAGATGAGCCCGCGAATGTTTCCCGTCTACGCCCGGCCGCGCCCCGAGTTCCTATTCCTGTGCTGCCCTTCTGTTGCATGTGGAGAACCATGACCGCCCCCCAGGGCCCCTTCGCGGCATCCCCGTGTATTCCGACCAAGTTTGTACGTAAGAACCTGGAGTCTCCAGGCCCGGCGCGCGACTTCGGGCCCAGGGATGCTGACGCCCCCGAAGCCGTCATTGGGCCGTCCCTGAATCAGGGATCCCCGACGCCGCGACGCATGGGAATTGACAACCTGGAGAGGGCCCCTTTGTGCTGCGGGATTATCTGCAGGGCGGAGTGCGGCCTGGGTTTCCCCAGCCCAGGGGGCGAGTGGTGCCGTTGAGTCTAAGATATCGAAGCTGGGGCTTCCTTTATCGGTCCAGTCTTGAGTCGTGCGTGATGGAGACGCCGCCGCTGTTTTAACTCTGCTCCCGCCCCTACACATTCTTAACTTTGTTTCTGCCTCCTCCTATCCTCCTTCCTCTTGACGTCTGCACTACCAAACTCTGTTCATCTGTCCGTTGCGACCCGTGTTTTAGACCCCCCTTATCTATCGCTTCCTCCTATCTTCCTCATCACTGCTGACTGCTTCTTCACCACACACCACCCCAACCCGCCATCAACATCACATCACACACATTTAAAAATGGCATCGATACGAAACAACACCACGGGGAACGACGTGAAGAAGGGCGACGTGGAATCAAACTGGGACACGGACAGGTCCCAGATGTTCCAGGACAACACCATCTCACCGGCCAACGACGCTACCTACGCCAGCAGCAGCGAGAAGGTGCACTATGACCAGGTCGACGCGCCGACGCCCGAGCACAACGCCTTCGGCGGCCAGGGCGGCAAGTCCTACCGCACCATGGGCCGCTGGTCGGCCGCCTTCGCCATGATGACGAACCAGATCGGCCTCGGCTTCATGTCGCTGCCGGGCGTCCTCAAGACCCTCGGCCTGATCCCCGGCATCATCGCCATCATGGGCATCGGATTCCTCAGCTGGTACACGGCCTACGAGCTGTTCCAGTTCTACCGCAAGCACCCGCACGTCGTCAACGTCGTCGACATGGCGCGTGTCGTCGGCGGGCGCAAGTTCGAGATCGTGGCCGGCATCGGCCTCCTCATCCAGGTCATGATGACCTCCGCCTCGGCCGCCGTCACCCTCTCCATCATCCTCAACACCCTGACGCGCCACGGCCTGTGCACCGTCGGCTTCATCGGCATCGGCGCCCTCATCTGCTTCCTCGGCAACCTGCCGCGCACCGCCAAGTTCGTCTCCAAGACGGGCGTCCCCTGCGTCCTCAGCGCCTTCGCCGCCGCCATGATCATCATCGTCAGCATCGGCGTCAGCGGTCCCGCCGGCGCACCGGACGACTGGTCCCGCAAGATCGACATCGTCGGCAACCCGTCTTTCCGCGACGGCCTCAACGCCTGCCTCAAGTGCGTCTTCTCCTTCTCCGCCAACATCTCCTTCGTCTCCTACATGGCCGAGATGCGCGACCCCCACCGCGACTTCAAGGCCGCCCTCATGTACAAGGAGATCATCACCATCTCCCTCTTCACCGTCGTCGCCATTATCGTCTACTGCCTCGCTGGCGAGTACACCGTCTCCCCCTCTCTCGGCTCCGCCGCCCTTGTCCCCGCCCAGGTCGCCTTCGGCATCATCCTGCCCGCTGCTATTTCGACTGGTCTCTCCTTCGGCCACACCGGCTGCAAGTACATCTACGTCGAGACCATGAAGGGCATCGGCGCCGCGTCGCAGATGACGGATAACAGCTACAAGTCCTGGGGCATCTGGACCGCCATCGTCACCCTCTACTGGGTCGTCTGCTTCATCATCTCCAACGCCATCCCCGTCTTCGACTCCATCCTTTCCATCGCCTCCGCGACGACCATCGGATGGTGAGTTCCCCGCTGCCGCCCCCCCTCCCAGAAGTGCCTTGACTAACAGAAAACAGGTTCACCTTCGGTCTCAGCGCCGTCTTCTGGTTCCACCTCAACTGGGACGTCAAGTTCCAAGGCTGGCAGAAGATCTCCCTCTCCTGCGTCAACGTCGCCCTCATCCTCGTCTCCCTCTTCATGAACGGCGGCGGTCTCTGGGCTTCTATTACTGAGCTCATCGACATCTTCGCAGACGAGAACAGCTCCGTCTCCGGCGTCTTTTCCTGCGGGAACAACGCCATGATTTAGAGCGGGCGCGCGCTCCTTCTTGTCTTTGTTATTCCTGTACATAAAGCCTGGGTCTGTTTGACTAAGGGTTCCTCATAGCGGGCATGCCTTTTGTGTTTCGGTGCGGGGTTCAGAATGATTCTTCTTCTCAACTTGTGTTTGTGCCTTCCTCGGTGACCGTGACCCGCGTATCCCGATTGAATATCCGGCTTTGTGTTGGGCAAGAAAATGATCGCAACCTCGTATTTGGCTTGGAGGAGGGAGAACACGAGTGGTATCAGAGGCACGAACATGTCTCATTATATGCATATGACGTCGCATTCTGTCAATCTGGTGTTGCAGCTTCTCTGGTAAGGGTCTTTTCTTTCGTTGCTTCAGCTGATGCCCTCCACGCCGAGGAATAAAGCTGGGGGGCTCTCCATGGTATCTCTCGCAATGTTCTTGACTAGATCAAGAGCAGCGGCTCCGCCGTCACTACACCAAGGTGCCCTGGTAGCCCATCCATGTCGAAGCGGGACATGTATGGGCAGGCGGCGTGCAATGCCCTAACCAAGCTCTGGACCTTCTCCTGCCTCCGTCGCTCGCTGTAGGTGCAGACCCGATCTTCATGGTGGATATTTCACAGAAGGAGCCCCATGATGCTGAACGCGGTCAGAAGGCCGCCGGACGCCACGCCAACGAGGGAAGCGTGGCCTCCAGGAGCAGCGTTATCCTGTTGCTTGAAGCCGCTGCTGTCAGGACTGCCACCGCTCTTCCCGTTCTCATCGTGCCCGGTGCTGATGGGGGTGATGCTCTTGTTCTTGATCACGTGGTCGTCGACGACCAGCATGAACGGGTTCGAGTACTGCCAGTCTTGCTCGTTCTCCTCGGAGGTGAGCTTCAGGCCGTAGACGCTTCTGCCGATGACGTCTTTGGTATACGGGACGGACCAGTCGTACTGCTCGTCTGCGTTCTGGATGCCGGCTGCGAGGGGGGTGGAAAAATGTCGTCAGTCAAGATAGTTGCACAACCGCCGCCCGCCGCTCGGGGCCCGAAGCAGGGGGCACGGCGGATAGTGAGAGAGTACTTACATGCAATTTCGAGCAGAGGTACCTGAGTTCCCTGGGATTCGCCGCCGATGAGGTCGATCTTGATGGTGACGTTCTCGTACTTTTCCGGAGCCGTCCAGCGGATGGTGAAGTCGGTCGCCGCAACAACCTTTTCGCCTTTGGAGGGCCTCGAAACGGGGTTGAAGTCGGCGCTCTGAGCCTGGACGAGCTCAACAAAGGCGGCAAGGCTCGCGGCGAGGCAGGTTCCGGGCTTCATGATGATGATGGTGGGAATGTGGCTTGAGACCGGACAAATGACTTGGATAAGAATGGATCAAAGAGAGGTGTGAGAATGTGACGTTGGACTCGCCGACACTCCTTCGTTGGCCTCCATGGTCGCTGGGTTTTGTAGAGCCATGGCGTCTTGCCAACATAGCTGGACAAGCATCCCGAATGCTCGACCCGGACAGGGTGACGACGAACACGAGATCCAAGGGAGCTGTTGCCTGTGTACGAATATACGAGCACGTGATGTTGACCGAAGCGTCTTCTGTGGGCACAGAACAAGGCTGAAACGGCAAAAAGTCTGCCGAGATGCCATGTAGCGGCTGGGTCTCCCCGCCCCAAGATCGTGAACTAGCGCCAAAGAATCAAGGGTATCAAACGTGCTGGAGGCTCTTCAAGGCTGAGTGGGGGTGGGGGCGGGGCGGACAATGCAGACGGCAGAAGTGAGGAAGGGTCTACTTGGCCGATTATGGGCCTGCCGGAAATCCATTCTGTGGACTTGACTGTATTGAAGGACCGGGCCAGCATCAACACCCCTCTAGGATGCTGCCTCGTGGCCGACACGAGAAACTGGGCGGGGTCTCGGCGAGATCTTAGTATTCAAACCACAAGCGGGAGGCGACTTGGACCCGACATCGCGGCTGATCTAAACCCACTCGTCAAGAACGACTTTTCTTCTGGGCATCGGTAGAATCCCAATGCTTTCAAAGTCATCCAGTACCTTTCTTTCATTCCGTATCTTCTCTCTTCAACGTCAGCCGCGCATTAGTAGCTGCTCATTGTCTTTGAAACTTTCACTTCGCTCAATCTTTCCACAAGCCACCACACCCGGCATGTCAGCGAAAACACGCCACCACTTGAAGAAGCTTTGATTCATGGGAACATGGGGCACGAGTTGACAAAAGAAAAGGAGCATGTGTCAAGGCGCAGCCGCCTACTGACGAGGCTTTTCGGAGGGAAGAAAAAGGAGCCAGAGCAGGAGCAGCAGCACATGTCCACCGAGGAAGCCATCCTTGATTTTCTCTATCCGGGGAACATTCGCCCTACAGAGGGTACGACTCACGACAACTGCGTACCCCGGCACAACAGCGCAGAGCGAACAGTCAATACCACGCCGGACGCCAGGGCCCTCGGACCGCCGCCGCCGCGGTATCAGCAGTACGAAGAGCAGTCACCGCCACAATACCTGCATCTTTTCCCACCGTGAATGATTTACAACAGATAGCCAATGCCTGAGTAATAAGTCACACCCTCGGGTATTTTGAGTGCGCACTTCCAGGTCCCATTGCAGGTGATGATGGAAGGCTGGTCTAGGACAAGTGGCTAGACTGATGATGCCTCCCCAGTTGTCTGACGAGTGAAGTAAAAACATCCGCGTCCAAAGACGTGGAGAAAGAAATAGCTTTCATCTGGCCTGGTTTCCCCGAAGACTGGCGTCCAATAGGCCTCCGAGGGCATAGACAGCGGTGACGGGTAACAATCTGGAGTCCATGGTTTGTTTCCCCGGGGCACGAGGGAGGACTCTATAAGCCTCGAACGGGACGGATATCGAACCCACAGCCTTGGGCGAACCAAGAAGCAAAGACTGTCCAGACCTGCATCATTACGCCATCCGGACGAGATCAGCCGTATTCATTCCCGCGAGACTGTCGGATTATCCCGACAGCCTCCTATTCGACCGATCGACTGACCAGGGCAGGCGTTCGCCCTCGGACACCTGGGGGAAATAATCAGCTTTTTGATGCGCTTTCTTGGGGCACTATGCACGAGTTTTGCATAGACAACTTGACAAGTCAAGTCATGATCAATCAAGTTGTTGGTCGAGGTGGCAGAATATGGCACCTGCCAGCAGACACCCCGCTGTCGGTCCTTGCGGTTGGCCAAGTACAAGTTCTTCCGGCGGTAGCCTCGAGCCTTCAGTGGGGGTGGGGGTGGGGGTGGGTGATTCGAAGACTACTAGTACTAGTAGCAGAGACGGATAAAGATGACGACTCGGAGCGAACAAGGGTGAAATTTCTGTCGGTTGCTCTGGATTCTATTTTCAGACCTTTCGCAATCATGCACGCCGCCTCAATCCGTACCGAAAGTCCCCTTTTCAGCCCGGTGCACATTTAATTGGACCCCGGCGGACCCCTACGCGAGGAGTTGGCGCCGACCACGAGTGTAGGCGATGAAGAAGGCCCGTCAACATTCTCAACGGAAAGAAGGTAAGCCAAGGTAGGCAATGCGACGTCTGCCTGTGACCTTGCCATTGCTTCGTGTCCCGATATGAGGAGGCTCGATCTTCAGCCATGCAAACCTACCAATGCCGATATTGCAACTCGGAGTTCGGGCGGAGAGAACATCTCGCTCGGCATCTCCTGCGGCACTCGGGCTCGAGGCCGTTCGCTTGTCACGTTTGTCCGCGGTCGTTCTCACGCAAGTCAGACATCTCCGAGGCGTCACGAGTCGTCAAGTTGTTAACACCTGCCCAGGGATGCTCTTCAGCGGCACCTGAGAGCTCATGGACCGGCCAGAGGCCACAAGACATCCGAAGCTTCCGTCGCGAGGCTGCGTGCCTGCACCAACTGCGCGCGCGCAAGTCAGGTCTGTCCCGGCGGCCATCCCTGCTCCAGGTGTCAGAGCAATGCCCAGCAATGCCAGTACGGGACGTCCGCCGCCTGGACAGCGGCGTCTTCATCGTCGCCGCATGCCGCGATCGATCCCAGCTTGGCACCGGCGTCGTTTACCATGCCGGCGACTGGGCCGAGCAGCACTGGCTCCGATGCTCCGGGCGCCGCTTTCGCGCCCGGTCCGACCGCCATCATCCACCACGAGACTGATGCAGAAATGCGCCGGGATCTCGTCACACACCCGCCAGGGGGCGCTGTTGCGTTTCAAGACTTTTCGTGGATGCCCCAATGGCCCGGAGGCTCATGGACTGATCTCGACTGGCTTCCGGTCCGGGAAGACCAGGTCTCGGAACCCACCCGTCCGGCCCAACGGCCGCACGCCCAAGCCCAACGTCATCGGGAATCACCGCCGCCGCAACGGGAGCCCACGGACAAGCAGCGCCAAGCGACTTTGATGGTGGTGCGGTCTGACCGAAAGCCAGAGCGGGTGCTGCCCGCGATGACACCCGAGGACCGGCGCATAGTGTTGACCGACACATCGGGCCATCTGCATCACGTGTCAGCGCAGGCGCTCGCGCTCATGGCAGCGTATTTTGCAGAGCGGAACCAGGGCCAGACTGCGGCTCGTTTCGTCGACGCGGCCACTCTCCACAGCTTTGTCGAGCTCTTCTTCGAAAACTTCGCAGACTTCTTTGCCGTCGTTCACATCTCGACACTTTCGCAGGATGACGTGCACTGGATTCTCCTCCTCGCTGCGGCCGCCGTCGGAGCGCAATACTCGTCCCTCAGGCACGCCTCGCTCTTTTCGGGCGTCTTGCAAGACCTCTTGTGTCGAGCGGTCGAGGAGCACTGCCCCGAGTTCCCGCCAGCCGTCGATCCGACCTGGACACAGATCATTCTCCTTCGGGACATCTGCCTCTACTTCAACGGGGGCAAGACGTTGCAGATGGCACGACAGACGCAGAAGCACAGGCTCATCACGTTCTGCCAGACTCTGTTGGCGTCGACCGCAGCAGACACGTTTGGGCCCGCGCGAGACTCTCAACTGCGTGGCTGGGACGAGTGGAGGGCCGCGGAAACGCGGCTGCGATTGCTGTACGGGGTCTATTTCCTCGAGAGCCTGCAGTTCATCTTCAACGGCCTCCGGCCGGGGCTGCAGCTCGACGACTTCACCGACGCCCTTCCATGCCACGAGAGTCTCTGGCGGTGCCGGGCTGCTGCAGAGTGGGAGGCCCTGCTCATCGCGCGCCCGGGGCTGACTGCAACGCCGCGCCGACCTACCCTGCGAGAGGACTGGGCCGGCGACATGGACATCAGCGCATGTCACGCCCGGCTTCTCTCCGTTCACATCTACGCCGAAGAGCGCCTGGCTCTGGGGCGACTGTCCAGTCTGTCACTCCTTGGGCCGAGCCCGTCGCGAGCTTCGCCAACGCCGCCAGACCAACAAGAGACCGACGAGGCCAGCTTGCGCAGTCTCATCAAGGCCACGAGAGCGCGGGCGCAGGAAAAGCTGCAGCGACTGAGCCTCCGAAGCTCATCGGAACCCGTCCCGTTGCTTGTGGCGAGCAGCCACAACATCCTGTCCCCGTTGTTGTTGCTGTTGCGGGACGTGTCCGCACGGTGTCTCCTCGCGCTCTCGGGCTGGCAGGCAGACGAGAGGCAAGCAGGCCAGGCTCGACAGGAGCTGAGCTCGTGGATGAGCCGAGAGCCTCGCCATGCGCGCCAGGGCCTCTCTAGAGCAGCTTGGATCTTCAGTAGCCTGCGACAGAAACGCATGTTCGCCCCTTACGACCCGCTCGCCCTGCTGACGGCCGGGCTGTACATCTGGGCCTATGATCAACTGGCAACCACCGTGCACCGGGACGAGCACCGAGACGAGCACCGAGACGCGCAGAAAAACGACGGGGCCCTCGGTCCCTTGACCGTCAGGCTCGACCGCCCTGCAGATGTCGGCAACGTCGAGCGCTGGGTACAGGCCGGAGGGCGGCAGGCCGTTTACATCACGGGCGTCGGCATCCTTGATGGCGAAAGTAGCCAGCAGCGGATCTTGCAGGAGGTTCGGAGGGCACTGCTTACCCGCACCGAGTGGTCGACCATGTCTCGGAGCATCGCTGGTGGTTTCACGTGCATGATCGAGCACCGTCGCCCTCAATTCGCAGAAGACTGCACGCCCGAAACCGCGGAAGAGCCAGCAATGAGATTGTTCGACGGCCCACACGAAACTGAGAGTGCGATGAATTGAAAAGCCAGGGTGTATGTACCACGGAAGTGGATTGCATTTGCCAGGCCTGGTCACACTTGGGCGTGAACGACTCCTACTGACCTGGGTTGCCGATAGAAGTCGAACACCACTCGCCTCAAGGAAACTCTGCTTATTTTCCTTACGGGTGCTACCCCAGCAGCCTTCAGCTGCTAATTCTTGACGTTGCCCAGGTACTGACGACCGATGCGTGCTGGCGCCTGGATGAGGTCTCGGACTTTGCTCAATCATTACACTGTATATGCGTTGGGAAGTGGGCAGCTAGGAATTCCAAGCTTAGTTCGATTCACTGACAGCACTAATTAATACCTAGCCCGATCCCCTGATCTTCAAATGCGCCCCGGTCGTGACTTTGCTGCCTTGAGCTGCCGCTGCGTCGCAAGTCCTCGTGCCCAGCTACCCTTGCAGGCACTCCGCCACGACTAACGACGCGATTGAGGCTGGAGGTGGTGCTTCCTGCCAAAGGACTTGTGCCAGGGATGGGCTCGACAAACTTAGCATGGGGGCTCCCTCTCGGACTCGCCTGCCGCGAGATGCCGCTCAGGGCCGGGCTGCCGCCCCGAGAAACAAAGCTAGGTGCCCTCGAGCTGGACCGTTGTCGCGCTGCCATGAGCGGGACGCTGGTGCCGCTCAGTAAAGAGTCGCCCCGAGCTCGGCCTCTGCGACCCCTCTCCCACGCTTGGTAGGAGGTTTGCTCAATGTCGAACGACGGGAGGCGCGGCGATGGCTCCGTCTCCACGATTGATGCTGGCCGACTACCACCGGAGAAGCTCCCACCGCGGTGGCGCGACGTGGATCGGGTGGCTGCAGAGATATGTTTGGTCGGAGTCGAGTCACCATCCTGCTGCGCGCTGACGGTGCGAGACATTGGCTGCGAGGTGTACCCATCAGGGGACATAAGGTGGTTCCAAGGATCCGACGTGTTTGGTGGTAACACATTGACGGCTGGGTGCGTCGAACAGTCGGGGTCTAGTGAATCGGATGTAGCCAGTCTTTGCGACGAGACCTCTTTGTTGTCACCGGGTTCTTTGGATAAGAGGTCTACTGACTTCTTGTTACGATGGGTCAGGCGGCCGAGTAGCCCTGACAGGTAAGCGAGCTTCGGGCTGCTAGATGTGGAAGACGGTGCAACTATTGTCGGTGATGAACGGGCAGAAGTCGTTGCGAAGGTCTCGGCAATTGAGGAAGTTCCGTCGGAGACATGACCCGACAGGTTTGCAGGCACACGTCCCTTGAGCCCACCACCGCCGCGCAGAGGTGGCGGAGATGCCTTCTTGATTTCCATCAATCCAGCTTTCACTGTATCCTCGAGGTGCACACCCGCTGGGCTGCTAGATCGGCTAGCCCCGCGGGGCTCGGGGGCAGTGATGAAGCCTTGTGCGGAGGCGTGGCTCACGCCGACTCGCGGATCATTTGTTGACTGCGCGTCTCTCCACGACCCTGCGCGGTCATGATATCGCTTCTGATCGAGTCGCTTGACGACCCGGTGTGGCTCTACCGTAGCCCAGCCAGAGCCATTTTCCCAGGCCTCTTCGGCATGGGGATTAACCATGGTTAACGGGGACTCGAACGGACCTCTTGGATCCCCCGTGGCTGTGGCCGTCCGGTCGGGCGCTCTTGTGGCAGGATGATCTCCAATAGACCCACCGTGCCAGTCGGGTACCCTCACATAGAGGCCCTCATCCAGAAGACTCGAGGTGTCAGTGGACAAGGCCGGAACAGTAGATTGAGTAGAGAGGCTGTTGGTCCTCTCAAAGACCGAGACGTGGCCTGGAGCGCCTTCATCGTAGTCCTTGCCTTCCAAGATGCCGGCCGACACGTCTCTTTGTAGGGATGCGATCCTGGCTGGAATGTCGCCCAACGTGTTCCGCAGCCTGTCGACGGCAACTTGAAGTGCGGGATCGCGTCGTCTCTTACTGGATAGACGTTCGACGTGTTGCTGGAGCTTTTCGCCATGGATCGAGTACCTTCGGTAATCATCGGGCAAACCCAGATTGTCGTACGTAAGGATCTTCGCGTTTGCGCGATCGTATGACTCGCAGAACACGGAGATCGCACGTTCCAACCAGAACAAGAACTCGTCCTCGCGCAGTAGCATGTCGAGGAAGAAGGTCTGGATGATCGTGTGAACTCGAAGAATGTCCAATGGGTTGACGTCTTGGTCATCGCCGCTCTTCTTGCTTTTTCTCGAACTGGAACTTGACGATTGCGGTAGATCTTCCATTTCGATTCGTTCCACGAGGGCAAAGGCGATCAAGGTGACGAAAGTTCCGTTCAAACTTTTCCGGCGGGTCGTTGGGGTCTTGACTGGTGTCCTGTTGTCGAGAGCTCGAAGACCAAGAGCCAGCATTTCAACTGGGATATGTTGACTGAAGAATGACAGGATGTGCATCAGGTTGAGTGCCTCGTAGTTGCCTCGGGCCTGCAGTTCTTCGCGGATAGCCTGGTAGGCTGGCAGCGTACCAACAGCAGGCTGGTCTTTGAAGCTTTTCAGGTACTTGTGAAGGGGCTCTTTCGTCGCTTTCATCTGCTGCGCTGCTGCATGGATCATGAGCGGCAGTCGGTCGAACAATTTGACGAGCTCCAAAGACGTGCGGAGGTCGTCCGTCGTGTATGGTAGCTTCTTGCCCAGTTCTTGCAGAAGCAGAGACTGAGCGTCCGGGTATGGCAAAAGCCCGAGCTCGAGAACCGCCGGGTTGTCATAGAAATGGCTACCCGCGACGGCACTTTCGGTTGACGTGAACAGTAGGCTGGTATGCTTCCGATCGGGAATGAAGTTGCGGATGGCGACATCGTCATCAAAGCGGATGCCGTCGAAGACGAGTAGCCATCCGTCAAAGTCGTTGAACCAGTTTCGCACCACCTCCACCATCTTTTGAGGGTCAAGCAGATCCTTGGTGGTTTCCTGGTGAATCATTTCCCTTATGGCCTCTGTTTTGGCGATCTGCCAAAACCCGCTTTCCATGTCCTGAAGAGTTGTTGCCCTCACCCAGTATATACCACCAGGGTACTCCGACTTGTGATCGAACACGTATTGTCTCGCAAGATGCGTTTTGCCAGACCCAGCCATACCGAATACGAGAACGGCGGACGTCCCGACCGAGCGTCTGTTGCTGTCCATGAGAAGCCCATGGAGCTCCCTGCTTTCCTCCTGCCTTCCAACAAAGTAGGAGTTGGGGCGGAAGTGCTGCGGGTGTATGAATAACGGCTCTCTATCTTCGATCGACAGCTGTGAAGTTGGCAGTGACGCGGGGAGCGGAGCAGCCAGAGGATCTGGCCGAAGCGGGGTGAATTGTGACTGCGACGGAGGGGGCAGAGGACTTGCGTAGGCTGGCAGCCGACTAAGTGTCTCGGTGGTGGTCAAACGCTCGCCAGCCTCTTGTCGGGCCCGCTCTCTGCGATCTTCGAGCTCAACATCCCAGCGTGTCTGGATGACAGGTGACGCTTCCTGGACCCATTCGCGAAGCGTTGTTGACACGGACATGTAGCCAGGTGCGTCGGGCCCTGCGAACTTGCACATGCCCGAATGGGTGGCTTCGATGCCGTAGTAGGTAACTCCAGGGAGTTGAGGGCAAGCGGAATTGGCATCGACCACGACAGACTTCGTTCCCTTGAGATCCGTCTTGTGATTCTCGTGGGCCATGGTGATCTTGAAACGCTGATAGATGTCGAGGAAATGATTGTTGATATTCTGCAGGGTTTCGTTGTCGCGTTTGAGGGTCTTGAGAAGAATGGATTCGGTCTCGAAGAGCTTCTTTGGTATGACGGCATCAGCCATGGCCTGTAGGACGCGGCCCCAAGTGGCGAGTCCAGATCCCGTGTGAGGCGTGCCGAGGAAGATGATGCCATATGTTGACACGAAAAGTCCACGCTGGTCTTCGTGGTTCCTGTCTCTCAGGTCGCTGGAGTAGAGGAGAGATCGCTTGAGCAAGAGGCCACCAAGGCTGTGAGCAACCCAAAGGATGGGGTTTCGTTGTGTGCCGGCGCTTTTGCGATAGAGCGTCACGCATGAGACCAATGTCTGGGCATGCTGGAAGATGAAGTTGTCGCTGGCGCTTCGGCTGCCCGTAGCACAAACGTCGGCATTGTAGCCATACACCAGCACATTGGCCGGTGTGCCTCGTAACGAGTCTGGCAACAAGTCGCTTGGCCAGAATGTTCCACCTGTCGTACCATCACCATCGCCTCCGGACCGCCAGGTCCTCGCAGGGTTTCCGTTCAGACCATGCAGCAAAATGACATCGACCTGGGCATCTGGGTGAGTGTAGACTGGCGTGATCTCATAGCGTTTGATCTGACGGTTGACTGAGCCCCTGTCCTGTAGAGTCTCTTTCTGCATCTGGCTCAGCGGTCTGTCAAAGGAGGAACAAATCTCGCCGGGGACGTACCATCATGAAAGCACACTACCTGATGGTTAGAACAGCGCCCGTAGAAAGTGAGGCGTCGATTTTCATGTGTTGAGCCAAATGAACTCGTGGTCCAGGGCCAGCCGCCGCGGTATGGGTGCCGCGTCTACTCTTCTTGTGAGAGTGAGCGATCCTGCGACCCTTCTCCAGAAAGGGGTGTGCTAAAATCGAGTTCGTGGAGTACGTGAATAGCTCGACTTGATGTATGAAAGATACCCAGACTCTTCGCCTGGTCACGTCTGGCAAAAGGCTCGAGGTCGGCGGCGACCGCAGCCTTAAGTAGGAGACGCGGCTCCGCGAGGCTCGGGTAAGGGGGCGCTTGTCTGCCTAGGCCGATGGACGCCTCTTTGAGAGTCAGAGGTGGCTTTCCTGTGGACTCGGCCGCGCCTTGACCACGAGTCTTGTGTTGGCAGCTCAGACGACAGACACCGAAAAGCGCAAAGTTGAGCCGTCGAGTCTGTTCGGTGTTTCCAGGAGAAAGAGAAAGACGCGGGGGTCCCGACGGTAGGACAGGGGGGATGGCGGCTCGTCCAATGGCGGCGGCGAACAGGGATGATGGGATCGTCAAGGCTCAGCCCGAGCCGGCTGATACCCTAGACTCGAGTCCGCCGCCGCACGGGACAGGGTCGTGCCGATGATGACGGGTGGTGCTGTCTGGCAGGGCGAGCGGTACAACCGTACAAGCTTTCTGTGTCCCTGATCGATGCCCGTTGCCTTGTCGCTTGTTGGCGGCAAGCCATGTCCACCGCATGATTTGGGTTTGGTGCGCGACAGGAACGGCCCGAGGGGTTGGATCCGACGACGCGTGTGACGTGACTCAGCAATTTATTGACAGTTGAAGATGGACCTCGTGATGGTTATTCATAGGTCTGTCGACCCGGGACGGACCCAACGTTGACATGTGCCACATATTATCGATAATGTCGACGAAAGACTGAGGGGATCCTCGGGAGGCATCGTGTTCGTCTCGAGTCAGGTAGTGGTCTGCGTCATGGCGAGAGTCAAGGGCGAGTGAAGACCATGTGATAGTGGCCGGCATAAGGCGATCGTTGCACAACCAAAATATGGGATGGAGAAGCTGAGGAAGATTGTGGAGTCAGGCGGATGAAGAAGGTTCGTCGGTTGAGAGGAAGATGAAGGGAATTGTGATGGATGGAGAGATGGGCCGAATGGAAATTCCGGGGAAGTCGCAACCTCGGGGTGCTTGCTCTGCTTGGCAGGGGTGTGGCGCAGTAGTGGCAGCGCTAAACCACCCCCAAAGCCAATCTTGCGCCGGTGAAACATCGCCAACCATCTTCCCCCCTCTCCAACTCCAGCTTCCCTCCCCTCGACCCCTAAGCGCCTTCAATAAGCGAGACCCTCCAGCGCTACCTGCCCTAGCCGCTCTGCCACGTAAGGTTCACAACGCCTGGCGTCGACGGGAGACGTGTACTGTATATCATTACTCGAGGCTACCGCTACTTAGTCACCTCTCGCTAATTACTTCTTCACTCGTCCTCGCCAGGTGAAGTGCGCCTTGGGATCCGCTGCCAACACCCGCATCGCCTCGACATCCGACGCCCCAGGCCCGTTCTCCATCATGCCCGCCTCGATAGCCAACTTCGCGTACTCGACGGCCATCTTGTCCTTGCCCAGAAGGTTGCAGTTCAGCGCCGCCGTCGTGTACGGGCCGAACATCTTGGACTCGAGCCGCTCCTTCTTGAGCAGGCTGACGTAGCGCTCCACCATGTCGAGTGTCACCTTGGACTTGATATCCGACAGCGCAGCCTCATGCCACTGGATCTCGCTTATCCTCCCATCCGATTCCTCGACGACCTCTTCCGACGCGCCGCAAAGCGAACAGCTGCATTCGAAACCCCAGGCCCCGCGGGCGCGCTGCTGGCGTGCCGCGCGGGGACTCATCTGGTCCAGATATGATATTGTCAGCTCCTCGCCGGGCTTGAGCGGTCGCACCACCGTCGTTCGATGCACAAGGTCTTGGCCGACGTGGAAGACGGCGTTCGGTCGGCAGTCGTGGTTGAAGCGAGACACTTCCGGGAAGTTTCCGTAGTGGTGGCCGTCAGCGCCACCGATATCCATCTGGAACGAGTTGGTCGTCAAGATGTCGCTGATCTCGTGGGTGTTGGACGCGGTGCCGGCCTTGGCCCCCGCCTTGCCCACCTGACGCATGAAGAGCCTCCGCGTTCCCGCAGGTAGGAGTGTCGGGACGAAGTCGAACAGGGCGTCCTTTTCAGGCTTTGGGGTGCGCTCCACGAAACCCCGATGCGCGAGCAGGACGGGCGCATGGGTCATGAGAACGTCGCCTCTGGACAGCGACTTCTTCGCGATGACGCCGAGACCTTTGCCTTCCACCTCTTGGACATCGTAGGACGACGTTCGCGCCTCCTCATTGGCGTACAAGGCATCGAAGTCTGCCTCCCGTCGTTTGATTATCTCCAGGCTTGCCGGATCCGTGATGACAACGATGCCGCGACCCTGCCCGAAGCCGCGGTGGGCGTAGAGGCAGTACTGGCCCGCGCATCTCCTGCCGCCCACCCATGTCGGCGGGGGAGCTTCTGTAGGTGTGTCGGTTCGATTGCCTTGTTGCGCCGGGATCGACGATGACAGTTGCTGTACGTTTGATCTGCTACTGTCGCAGATGAGGTTCTGCGTGCTGAAAGGCGACCACGGACACGTGTCTGATAGGGGGGTGGTCGCAACCAAGCGGCCGATGTCTGATGAGGATGCCACTACACCCGAACGATGGGCGACCAGCGCCCCGAGAATGAACAAGTAATCAACAAACATTTTCGCCCAAGTCTATGGCAAGAATACAGGTGTTTCGAAAATCAACAGCGACAGCATTAGAATCAGATGGAGGGGCTCGCCATCACTTTTAAAGCGAGGCCACGCGCTTGGGCCAAACCCGGGGTCAACCTCCTGGTTTCATCTTCGTCCCTGGAAACATCGGACGCGTCGATCAGGGGACGTGCGACCTGACGGCCGACGGCCCACGACACCTCCAGGACAACTGCGAAACATGCGGACATTTCAATCGCAGACCAATTGCACTGAGGTTGTCATTCGCGTCGGATCATGAAGGGCACTTAGGAGGCACCGCCAAGCAACAATCAGCCAGCCCAACCCCGCTGTCTCTGGGGTTCGATGTGTTCTGCGACTGTCGTGGGCGTCCCCGTGGCAGCTTTGATATTTTGCGGCGTTCTGACGTCGAGAAAACGGCATGACGAGCAGCTTGTGACAGAAGACGAACGCTGCTTTCCAAGGTGATTTCACACGACAGTAACGACGTCGCTTCACGTCGAAGGCCGTTACTCGACGACAGCCAAGAACACCGAACACGACCACCCTACCAGAAGCTCACAACAGATACGATCTTATGACAGATATTTGCCAATGCAGGTGCACCTCTCGCAACTCTGATGGCCATTGGCCAAGACAACCGTGCCTCACAGCGTGCAGCGAGATCCTGTCGCAACAAACAAGCACTGAAGTCCCAACGGACTGCAGCAGGGTCCTGTGGATCTTGCAACCTGATCGATGGCTCGTACCCGATGATTACAGCGCATGCGCCCATCGACCACCTTCGTTTCCGACGTAGGCGACCTCTCGGCTGCCCAGCATGGTAGCGTCAGGACATGTTCCTGGAGATGCATCGCAGGGCGATCCATTATCTCTGGGCACATGCTTCCGAGCTCGTTCTGGAGAGCGGATGGAATGCTACCAAGCCGCTCAAAGCTTCTCCTCTGCAGCCCTCAAAGCTTCCTTCTCCTCATGCAGCTGGCAGTTCTCGGTCGCATGCAATGCAGCTAGCGCTCCACAGTCGGATTCTATGCGACTGGCCGTTCCGGGGAGCGTGACACCCGTCATCATTGGTTGCTCCTCGATTCAGCCTGTTTCCTAAGTGTCTAGAATCTTGCGGCCCGCAAGCCTCGGGCTCGAGGCCTCGGGCTGGGCCGATGTAGAGGCGTGATTGGATGTTTTCTCATGGAGGAGGGGCTCAGGGGAAACAATGCTATGCAAGGGACTTTTGTCGATGTGCAGCAAGACGTCGAGCGACCCTGCCCGCTGTCAGAGGCCAATGATTGCGCTCGTCGGCGATGTTGTCATGTCTTCCGCCCCCAGTAACCGAGGAACCATCTGTCCAGGCGCATTGAGTCCAAAGGTCTAAGTAGATCCAGGCACGGCATGCATGACAACGGCGCTTCTTATTGCCCCTTTGAAGAAGCGACAAGGAAGATGTGATGATGATTCTAGTGGAATGGTACGATGAAATGCACCCACCCTAGTTGCTTGACGACCAGTGGTCAGTTCAAGCATGCATCCTTCTCGGTTGTTGCGCCACGGCGCAACGGTCCCGACGGCCCGTTCTGCTTGTTGACAGCCACTCCGAGCCCTTCATAATGTTCAGCTGAGGCATGCAGATCCGCGTATCTGCCAAGTCCCACCCTTTTTCATTCAACCGATACCACAGGATATCAAGAAGAGCACTAGTACTGGCTGCTCATGAAGAGTGCCTACCTAATGTGGAAAGGGAGAGCCATATCCCATGCTCCCACATCAACAGCCCTGACACACGAACGCAGGACAGGGATCCTATGCATCTTCATCTACAGCGTATTGTCATGAGTCTACCCTGGAGCAGGCTGTTAAGAGGGCGGGGCTGTCTCTGCATAACACTCGTATCGCCCTCTTACAGACCAGCGAAGTCGGGCGAAATTCAGTTGCAAGCAAGCAGGGGAACTTCACGGCCCGGCGAAGTGCATCTGGACGTCAGTATTGTCCCGGACCCCGAACTGCGGGGCTCAAGCAGTTCATTGCATCAAGGGAACTTTGGGACAGGATCACGCCATGACTTCGGTTAGATTGCAACATGGGTTTCAGTCGTTGCATGCCTGCATGTATGTCTGCTACGCGCTGCCTCAGCGGAAGGAAAGTCTTTGAACAGCCTGGCCATCAAACTCGTCTTAGTCTTCAGTGGCGATACGGTTGAGAGGATGCATCTCAGGCCAGTGGCTGGCGGTTCATCTTCTCGGGAGATAACGTACACACAGAGTCAGATAAGAGGCCCTGATGAGCCTGATGGCCTTGTGTCTATGATCTGCACCCAGCCCCCCAGCCAGCACACTGAGAACAGACAGACCTGCAGATGCACCTCCAGGGACCTGCTAGTAGACCCACAGGCTCAGTGATCAGAGACAACCATCAACAGGCGAGGTGTCCAGCACTGGGCTCGCTTAGATGAAGTTGCTGGAAAAGGCAATGGTACGACGGGTTGTCGAACCCGAGTGGCTTGAAGCTCAATTCAGACGGCGGTAACAGTTGTCCGCAACTACCGTGAGACGATTGCTAGGCTACACGACTTGAGATCATATGGCTATAAAAGACACGGCAGGCCGACCTCCAGAATCCCTTGACCCTCGCATCATCAGCAGCCATCAGCCTCAGACATCAGCACAACTCTCCTCCAGACTCACGTCAAAGCCCAACAGTACGTCCTTTGGCCCCTTCCCTTCAGCTTTCCACAGCTGGACAAACCGACCAGCGCTAACACGTCCTGACAGCCAACTCCAAAATGAAGTTCTCCGCCATCGCTCTCGGCCTTGCCGCTCTCCTCTCCGCCACCGCCATGGCCGCCCCTGTCGTCGAGGATGTCGCCATCGAGGCCCGCGAGGCCAACGCCGAGCTCGTAGAGGCCGCCAACACTCTCCAGAAGCGCATGTGCTCCATCTGCACCGGCAAGCGCATGACCTGCTGCTCCGTCGGCGGCTTCTGCTACATCACCAAGTGCTAGATGTTGGGACCTACCTACTGAGATCGCTGAGATGAAAATATGAGGGACTGATTCGACAATTGGAGGCTGTCGACGACTACCATCAGTCACGGTGTGCTCGTATCTTATCATGAGACTGGGTATCTTGGCGCACTTTGAGGACAAGACGACAGCCTGATATTCACAATGAAACACCAGTCCTTCATTCATGCCTTGAGCGTACATCTCGAGTGATGCTACTGAGTTTATCATGCTGGAAGGTCGGATGGATGATATACATTTCTCTCGCAACATGGCCTCGGATGCCCAACATGGTTACCGATGTCGCCCAGGCACTTGAGTCATCCGAATACGGCGAGGAGCCCTATAATGCAGATTGACAGGCTAATTCTCGCTCTTGCGGGCAACATCATTTTCTCGGATGTAGAATCAGTGCCGCCATGATTAACTGCGGGAACGGGAATGGTTGATTTGATGAGCCGTTCACCTTTGAAGTATGGAAGTATACATCATCGAGCAGCAGAGAATTGTGCTGGGTTGGTGAGCTGGTAAGTTCTCCATATGGATGCACGTTTGCTTGCAAGCTTTCGTCATCCAACCCGCCGTCTTGGTCCTAAAACCAGATTGGCGCCTTGATGGGATGCGTTTGCCCGTCGAGCCTCCATCTTTGGATCTTGGTCCCTGAATACGCGGTCCTGGTTCTCGGCACAGCCGCTTCCCGCACGTGGCCCGACTGCGACGTTGACCGTATTCGTTGGCTTGGCCATCCCATTGAGGATGTCTGCGCAAGTTTATTTCTGGCCGATCGTCGTCCCGGCGGGCTGGGCCATGTCACCGAGAAACATGTCTCCGACCAGCGCGTGCGACCGTTGCGACCACACGTGTACTACGTGTGCTAGGGCGACACTGCCTCCTTGGCATTCCGCCTGCGGTGACGTCCTATACGCGGGTTGAACCCTTTGGATTTCCGTTTTGGGCGCTGAACGCGCTGGAGAATCCGCGGGAAAGGCTGCAAACTTGGAAGGCCACCGCCAAGCCGGCCCCGAAGATCGACGCCCTGCATCGTCGTGGGGAAATAAGCAGGCAGCACACCAACCAGCACGGAGCCTCTGACGTTGCCACCGGTCGGTCAGCACCGGTTGGGCGGATCTGGTGCTGTACACTGCGAAGTGCTGACCGCTGCGCACACTGCCACGATACCATCTGCCGGGTTGGCCCACAGCAGGGCCTGAGCCTTGCTTCTGCCTTGCAACTTGCAAGCAAGGATTACGGGGGCACTGCCAGTTTGTTGACGTGAGGGTTTGAGTGCTTACGCCATGGAGTCGGAGTGGTATAAGAAGATGCTGAGGTCCTCACCAGTGACAGCTGAAGGAGCAGCCACTGAGTTACATCTCTTAGACTTGCCACAGTCACTCACTCGCACATTCAATTGCCGCAGCCTCGTATAGCAAGCTTCTCATCCAGCAAGCTTCTCATCGAGCAAGCTTTTCATCTGGCACGCTCCTCATCTACTGACACGAGAAACATGACCTCGGACATCTGTGTGACGCCCCAGTGCGTGACGGCGGCGGCCGAGATCCTGCACAACCTACATCCCAACTACAACGAGATCGATCCCTGCGAGCGGTTCGACGACTGTACGTCTCGTCTCCTATGTCCCTTTTCGTTCAATTCCTCTTTTGGCCTTGGCATGGCTCTTTTATGCAGGTGCGAGGCAGTAGGAGTCATCAGGGTGATGACTCAATTCATACTTAAGAGTTTGATATCTGCAGGCGCCTAGATAGAGTCACAGACTTTGATCACCCATCACACCGAGCGTCCACTGACAGTTACACTAGTCGCCTGCGGCGGGTTTCCCTCCCGGTTTCCTTCCGAGGAGGAGGCCAGCGTGTTTGGCCGCGTCGCAATCGCAAACAGGGTCTTCATCAACAACCTGCTCACTGACGGACCGCCTGCCCGAGAGACCGACGATGTCAACAACCTGCCCGACGAACAGGAGATATACGAGATGCTCGCCAAGAGCTTTGGCGCCTGCATGGACGTGAACAGCCACAACGAGACCGGCTTACCCGTCGTCGCAGAGATGGTGGAGACGGTGGCCGGGCTCTTCCCCGTCGACGTCGATGGGTATGCGTCGAACGAGACAATGACCGACGAGGACCTCGACAGCTTTGCCGCAGCCACGGCGTATCTCGCCAAGATCGGAGTTCCTCTGTTCGGTGACTTCTTCACCTTCCAAGACATGGAGAACCCCGACACGATCGTGCCGGGTTTCAGTCACACGTGGCTGTACAGGATCGACATGCATCTGCCGCCGACATCGCCGGCCATGTTCATCGAATATGCAGACGCCAACTCCTCGATTCCGGAGGTCTTGGTCTCCTTCATGCCGACCGAGGAGGGCCAGAAGGCTGTGCCCGAGCTGTTCGAGGGCCTGTTGGCCATGATCGAGAAGCTGGCTGGCATCGAGGTTCTTTCCGGGTTCTTGGAGTTCAACATCTCCATGCAGATGCAGAGCCTCTGGCAATCGACCACCGTCGCTGAAGCAGCAAAGGAGGCCCCTGCCCTCGTCCTCGACAAGGTCATTGATCGCTTGACGCCCGAGGGCTACGAGGCTGACCGGATGGCGCTCCCTTTCAAGGAGGTCTACCCACAAGTCTCGGAGGTTGTCGCCAGCACCCCGAAACCCGTGCTCCAGGCATTCATGGTTCTTCGCATTCTTGAAAATTATTCGCAGTTCATCTCCGGGGGCGGCAACAGCACTGGCGGGGAAGCGTTCACCACTTGCTTCAGTCACCTGGATGCGTCCCTCCCCTGGATCATGAGCAAGTTCTTCTCGGACCAGTACTACAGCAAGGAACACCACAAAGCCGCGACCACCGCAGCCGAGGCCGTCAAGGATGTCTTCATCAAGCGCGTCAACGCATCGACTTGGCTCAGCGACGAGTCGAGGGAGCTAGTGCTAGACAAGGCCCGCAACGTCCAGCTCAACGTCGGGTTCCCCGAGGAGAACCCCGACGCAGGCAACGCCACTTCGCTCAAAGCCTACTACGACGGTGTGAACATCACCGACTCGCACGCCGCCAACGCCCTCTCCGTCCGCCAGTGGTTCGTCAACAAGGCCTTCAACGAGACGCTCCTGGCCCCGAACAACCGCCTCGAGTGGCTCGGGTACGGCGTCCGCTCATACGACATGAACGCCCGCGCCTCCCGCGAGAAGAACATGATGATGATGCCGGTCTCGACGACAATCTTCCCGCACTGGGCGCCCGGCCTGCCCGACTACATGCTGTACGCGCGCTACGCCTACATCTCGGCGCACGAGATCGTGCACAACTTCGACGACATCGGCATGCTCATCAGCAACGAGCGCAAGTTCGAACCCTGGCTCACGGACGACAGCTCCGCGGCCTTTGGCGAGCGCGCCCAGTGCATCATCGATCAGTACGGCAGCGTGCCCGTCAACCTGCCCGACGGCACGGTGCTGCGCGACCCCGAGACGAACCGCACCCTCACGGTAAACGGCACGCAGACGCTGTCGGAGAACATCGCGGACCAGGGCGGCCTGAGCATCGCGTACGAGGCGTGGAAGATGACCATGGACGACTGCGCGCGGACGAACACGACGCAGCAGGCGCTGCCGGGGCTGGACAACTTCAGCTTTGACCAGGTGTTTTTCCTCGCCTTTGGGCAGACGTGGTGCAGCGCCCCTTCGGAGACGGCGCTCGCGGACGAGGTTGCAACACAGGCTCACGCGCCGAGCTTTGCGCGTACCAGGATCACATCACGCAACTCAGAGGGGTTCGGCGAGGCGTGGAACTGCAAGAAGAAGGAGCCTGAATGCAAGGTGTGGTAGGCATTGCTGAATATTAGTTAGGTCCTTGGTGAAGGTGCTATGGGTTAAGTGGAGGTCCTTGGTGAGGGTGCTATGGGTTCAGTGAGGTCCTTAGTGAAGGTGCTGCGGGTTGAGTGAGGCTTCAATCGTTGGAGTATGTATTCTTGTTCATTACACTGTATTGAGTATTTATAGAAGGTATTATTACTTAGCTTTTCTGTTTCACCCGTGCATCGTGGGAATCAGTCAGTGCAACACGGCATGGTCCCAAAGCAACTCTCGTTGCATCAATTGCTACGATGACATATGTTGGTTGAGAAGCCTGTTGCTCTCTCAGTTGGCATTAGCATCATATCACAATCCCAGAATGACAAAGTTGAGGGTAAGATGTAATTCTGAAGTATTTCGAGTGTACTGCTATGGTCTAAATGTGTTTGATCTCTTATCTCTGCGATGCTGGTTCTTCTGGGTCACCAGCCTGGTGTCGAGGCGCCTCCTGTCTCCTCATCGCTCTCAGCCTGTCGTCGAGGTTTCTGACGTACTTCCAGTGCTCGTCTTGCATGGAGAACGAGACACTCAAAGCCCTTGGGATTCTGCTGGGCTCGTTGGTGGCTGGATGCACTTGGATCTCTCGCATCCGCATGGCCCCTAGATGGAGCGCGTATGAATGGGAATTGGCCCTAGATGGACCTTCTCGTCGTCCCAGAAGGGCCACATTCAATAAATGGAGAGACTGGCCCACATGATGCTGGCTGTTCAGGTGGTCGTAGTCACGGCGGGGTTCCATGACAGAATGTGAGGGGGCGCGGGAGATGGGAACAACAGCTATGTAGCTGACGAGCTCGGCCCATCGAATGTGGACGTAGTCTTTCTCCTTTTTAAAAGCAGGGATCACCAATCCGACGCTTGACGCCAACTTCGGCCTCGTCCTCAATGGGACAGTCACCTTCGCGTTCGAGCTCCGCGGTTGAGATGTTGAATGTTGTGGTTGCGGGCCCGGTGCCGCTCTGCGTCACGGTGGCGCTCTGTGTCTCGGTGACCGCGGGGTCTGCGATCTTCGTCTCGTCTCCAGCCTCTTAGGGTTGGGCATCGGCCCATGTGTCTGGGCGGTGTTCGAGGATGGCGGTGATTCGAGTCCCACGCGCCGTCTTCACGTCCGAACGACTCCAGCAATCTGGCAGACTGTGAGGTTGTTGAGATTGGTCATCCCATCCAGCTTCAAGAACCGTGTGACCGTTTGTGATGAGTCTGTGGCTCATGCTGGCGCCGTGAGAGAGGAGCATATCAACCGTCGCGGCGTTGCGGTGTCAGATGGCGACGGTCAGTGCCAGGTTCTCGGGGTCCTTGAAGATTCCCCGGATCTCGTGCGGCGTTCCGAGTCGCAGTCGTCCCTGGACTCGGACATGGCCCGGTGACGGCATTGCCATCTTTGAACTCTCTCCGGACGTGCTTAGACTGGTGCATGTTCGCCACGTCTAACATGCCTTCGAATATGCCGGTGTCATCTTGGGGAGATGCCCCTCGCCCTCTCAGTTTGCCGCCATGACGCTGGCCGTTCAGGACTTCATAGCTGTTGACGCCGTTCCTGACGGACATGGCGTCAGATGTCCTCGAGTTTGTATTCTCGGGCCCGGGTTTTGCCTTGGCTCGTCGGTGCAGGTGGTTTGTAACAGGTAAATAGAGTACTCAAATTGCCATTGCCTCTTCGTGGATTTCACGAACGGCGGCCCTTGTCGCTGCTTCTCATCTGGGCTCACTTGCAAGGCCTTGAAGTCCTCTTGCGCCGCGCGATGGTACTTCTCGGCCGGATAGCAGCAGGTCTCGGTCGGGCTGTTCGTTGGACACACGATGAGGCGGGACTTTGTTAGAAGCCCTTGGCGGGGGTCGGCATGGCACCTGCCAGTGGTATCGTAGGCGTCTTGGATGCAAGTAGACTCCATCGTTGAGTGCCTTGTGGGTGAAACTGTCGGAATCGCAGGGCTTCGTCAACGGGCATGATGAGATGTCCGGCGCGGTGCGCTTCTCAGCTCTTGGTGTATGTAACCCTGTTCTACAGGAGTGCCCCAAAGACCAGAGCGACAGGATGACGCTCTTCCCGAGGACGGTTGCCATTCGGCTTTTGGTAGCGCAGGCCTTGCAACGAGACGCCAATGAGCGTCCATCCAGGCCAGCTTTGTGCTGAACCAGTCTGGCACATATTTTCGTCGGCCAGGGCATGGATCCAAGTTGGCTGTTGGTCCCGATTCCGCCGGCTTTCCCTTCCTGCATGTCTCGAGGCTGAGCCCTGGGGTGCTCTGCCTCCCAACTGGCCTGGCAGAAATCAATGCCAGCACGGCGCTCGATGCTGGGAGGCGCGAAGATGGTGTGCCAACGCGTGGGCAGGGTGTTGGTATGGCAGCTTGTGATGTTCAAGCGCCTCGTCTGGTCCTCACCCAGCGTGCAGTTTTGTCCCCGAGGCAAACATTCGATTTCTCTGGCCCGGGTTTCCCTTTTCCCTGCACAGGCAAGGGTGCACCATGGTGTTGATACGTTGTAGGAGTAGTCTTTGATAATTTTGGAAGAGGGAATGACTCTCGCGCGCTGTGGCCCGTGTCGAGGCAGTGCTGGTACGACATGATGCCGGCGGCCCCTATATGAGGCCCCAGGACGAGACATGTTCGACAGGTCTCTGAGGGAGAAGCGGCCGGCTGAGGCAGAAGAGATAGGACCAAAGACCAGGACAACCCCCGAGCCACGTGTCACAACCCATTTCGAAAAGATAAGATGAGGTGGTGGCGCGTGGCGTGGATATATCCCTCAATGGTTCAACACCCGGCAGCAGAAGGGTGGGATTCTGCGCATGTCGTCGAACGCAGAAACCAAACCACTCGTCCCATAAGTGCCGATGTTCGTGGTATATGCAGATACACTCTGCCTCGACAATGGTCAAGATCTTCACTCTTCCATCCACAAACGTGAGCTCACCAAACCTTTGATGAGTGATGATGGCTCGGAGCATCTCGGATCGAGGCCCCTGACTTTGTCAAAGTCCGCAACCATGCAGCACTTGTGGTTGAAGTCTGCAACCATTGCACTGAATACGGGGTCCCGACCGTCCAGCACGCTTAAGGGTGTGTGGACTAGGCGCCCGAGCGTGTGTGCCGCCCCCTCAGCCAAGTTCTGCCGGCTTCGGGGCCCTGCGTGGTAGAGGCGAACATGCCTTCGAACATGCCTTCGAACATGCCTTCAAACATGTCAGCAACGGTGTCCAGCTCGCGAAGGACGGCCCCGGGTTGACTCTCATGGCCTCTTTGAAGATCAAGAGAACGATTCTCAAGGCCGGAAGCCTGGCCTTGTCCATGGCGTCCACGCCATGTTTGTGCTGTCGCCCTGGCCACGAACGACGCACCGGTAAATCTCCAAAAACTGACTTGCGGCTCTTGCCAGCGCCGCAGCTCTGCGCAGTCTTGGGTCTCGTGATGTCATTACGACTCGCGGGCCCGGCTGTAGGTCGTCGAATAGTGTGTGTTCGTTGGGTGAAATGCCTGATTGTCCATTGGTGCCGGCCATGCTATGTCTACCTGCGCAGGCTTGTGTTGATAAAAGTACGCGTACTCCGGGATTGATGTGCATCCAAGTCTTGGGCCCCCGCTCTTCAGCCAATTTGGCATCACCAGGGATTTTGCCGTAGGCCCCTTGCTGGTGCTCGCCTTGCGGCTTTTGCCAGGAGCCTGGGACGTTGATGCTTTTCGCGGAGGCCGAGGGGTTGGCGCGCCGCATCGCACTGCGCATGGCGTAAGAGGCCCGTTGCGTCCTGCACATCTCGACATCGGCCGCGATTACATCGCTGAGCTTTTTCTCCTCTTCTGCGGGGAAGGGCCCGCGCAGGATGTCAGCTGGAGCTGGTGTGTGTTCTCCAATAGTGAATCAGCCTTTTAACACTATCCAGACTGACACTCCGTAGTGGCCATGGCCCAAAGCGAGTCGCTATATCCCAGTCGACACGGACGCCTTCGATGGAAACGTCACCCCGAACATCTGAGGTTTTTGCCAGGAGTCTTCTGATGCCTCGGATAAACCCCAGGCACCGCACATTTTGGCGTCAGACGGCTTCCACCCGGGCCGCCTGTTCCAGGCGAATGGCACGCGTGGCCTGCGCTCCGTCCGGCGTCCAGGTTCTGACATGGTGACGTGAAGCTGGCAACGACGCATGTGCGTCGCCATCTGGTCCCAGCAAGCCATACCAGCTGCCCTCGTGTCGTTGAATACGTTTCGGGCATAGGTGCAGTTGGAGTTGGGAACCGTGCAGTAAAAGTATGCCGCCAGGTCTTCCTGGTCGGCGTTGAGCCTCATGGGCCCTAGCATGTTGAATTCGTTGACGGAAGGACCCGAAGGTCTCGTTGCAATTTTGGGCCGGGCAGGCATACCGGCCCGGCGGGCTGTTGTCTTTGTCTTCGTCTTCCGAAGATGAAGACGAGATCTCGACTGTACTGAAGCCAGAGCAATCTCCCAGGCTACCGTGTCCTCGTCGGTAGCCTGACCCGTCGTGCTGGTGCTGGAACTAGGCACCTGAGCGTCTGTGGACCGTGGTCATGAATTCGACGAGCTCTATAACGGTCATCTTTGGCGAATGGCCGAGGCGAACGGTATGCCGTTCTCGCCATGGGTCCGTTCTGCGAGGCTTCTTGGCTCGCTTGTAACACAACGCGTCGGCTGTGTGGGATTCGTTGGCGATGGCCCTCCACGTCGGGAGGGGCAGCATTCCGGGTGAGGGACGATGTCTGCCATCATCGCGTGTGGGCCCGAGTGCTGAGATGGACAGGTGTAGTATGAAGCAGCCCCGTCGACTATCTGCATCCATTCCCCAGCTATCCAGGCTGTCGAGACAGTGATCCAGCTTGGCTGTGATGCCATCGATTGGCAGGGTTGGTTCGTGGCGAAAACGGACTTGTCCCGGCGGTGAAGCCAGTCATCCTGCGTGCGCTGGGTCTTCTGGGGAGCAGTATGTGTGGACTCATCCAGGCAGTCGAGAGAGTGATCCAGAGGCGCTCGTTGCCGGAGCCGGAGTCCCTTCGACCGATGGCTGGGGGGTTCTTCGATGTTTCTTAGGGGCCCGGAGTCGTGATTTTTGAATTTTCTCTGACATAGCGGCATAGTCTGCTTTCCGGTCTTTGAGCCTCGTGGAACATCTGCACCTTCTGGATCGAGTTGTGTCGCCCGAAGCAGAGCAAGATTCCGAGCAAAAGGATGAGGAGAGTAAGCTGCCGGGAAGATATTTCTCCTCCAGCCCGCGTCTTCGCCATCTACTTCGAGACCCTTGCTGTTGCCGCGGCCAAATGGGTCATCGCTGGCGCCTGCGGCCTCATGGTCTGCATTTTGATTTCGTGGCCGTCGACACGATATATCGTATGCAGTGGGAGCTTGGTACTGTACGGAGCGCGGGTTCCGGGGCATTCGACATCGGAATCCGGCGCTCAATCGCTGCTGTGGTGGACGACACAAGCAGTACGGCGGTGACGTCTTCGACAACCCCGGCGTCGTTGATGGGCTGGCTGATGTCCGGCGACCCGTTGTAGAGGGCCCGGTGGATTTCTTTGTGAAAAGTGTAGATAGAGGTGTCGACAATGAGATCGCCAACAAGAGCCGACCAGCAGGAAAATAATGGTGACCTGGCGCGAGGGCAGCGCCGCTATGACGCTGACCGTGCGTGAAGTGGTCGCTGCCGTACCGATCGCGGGGGCCCGGCACTGAAGTGCGATACAGGCGGCGCGCGATGCTCATGATGACCCTGCACCGCCAGTTGAAGGGGGCGATATGATAAGCGGGCATCTGTGGGCGAAGCGGCACTCCAAGAGTCGTCATCTGATGGGCCTCCGTCGGGAGGATTGACAGAGAACCGCGGTATTTCCCTGTTGTCCAGGCATGTCGCGTCTGGTGAGAAGAGCTGGTTTGCCGTGGGCCTGCTCGGAATGTATTCCCAGATGCTAGAGGTGCATCTGAGCCGTGGAATCTTGTGCCGCGTCGGGCGACGTCCACGGGCCGGCATAGGGTGAGTTTACCCTGCTTCGCAGAACCGAGCATAATCACCTGAGTCATTGGTGTGTTCCGCCGCGCCGGAAATGGTGCCTTGGAGGGGACTTGTCACGCCAGGCTGCAGCATCGTTGCGCCTGTGCTGGTCGCGAGCCTCTTTGGGCCCGGGTCTGTTTGGCGATGACTTGGAGATGGACCTGATTCAGGTCGTGTCGTCTTCTTGGTCTGCTGTGCCTGCGGACTGGTGTGTCGCTTGGCTGTCTTGGGGGAGGAGAGAGGTTGTAGCTCGTCTGGATTTTCTGGTTTGTGTAGCTCGTCTGGGTCGTCGAATCCTTCTGCTGGGAATGCCAGGCAAGTATCGTATTTTGGTATCCGGTGAAGCCCAGCGTGAGTTGGGTGGCTGTGTGCTTTGCTTCATGGCCGATCCATGGAGAAAGCTTGGGAGAGGGTCCCGTGTGCCCGGGTTGCCCAGTTCTCCGTGGTCGTGATGCCCTTTCAGGTCGTCGCTGCACGCGTAGTCTTTCTGGGCGGTCTCTGACGGATCTTGGGCTTACTGCGCTGGTGCTTGATGGGATGTCCCTCTGACGTGGGCGGCGCTTGAGAGGGAGAGGTTGGGAGAAGGGCCTGTGTAGTCGAGTTGTTGATTGTGTTTGTGACTGTGATGCCCTTTCAGATCGTCCTCGTCGTTCAATGCGTAGACGTCGTCCTCATCGTTGAATGCGTACCAAAGGGGACGTGGAAGTCCTGGATGAAGGCCGCGCGATTTGGCGCTGCGCATTGTGCAAGAGGCCCGATGCATCCTGAACCTTTGGCGGTAAAGTTGTTGCCGATACCGGGAACGACGGGGAGGACATCTGCAAGGAAAGCAGGAAGGACGAGAACGACGAGCACTCGCGACTGGCCTCGACAAAACGACGACGACGAAAGTGCCACGCCACAATGGTCCCAGTCCCTCACAAGTTTCAACATGCGAGGGCCATTGTGACAGGCTCAGGGGGAGACACCGCGATATCTCATCAAGTCCTTCAGAGAGTTAGCAGCTGTTTGTATCACAGTTGTCACTGCGGAGACCACGGCTTGTTCGAGGCAACACCGCGCCCTTCAGAAAGAGACATTGGAGAAGAACCCCGTGATGGGTGAAGACTGCACTTCAGTCGTCACCCGCGGCGGGCTCAATGAACACGGGGCAACAAGGGAAAACAGGGACACCGGGACAACTGACACAATTGTCATGGTGCAAGGGAAAACTCACATCCTGGATGTCAAACAGGCAGTTGCCGGATTGAAGTCATGATCATGACATAAAACCTCGACAAGAGGAGGAAAGATCAACTCCCTTAGACAAGGGGTAGTTGAAGGGCTGTCCCAAAGTCTTGGGCCCGGGTTGTGAAAGCATGCCACTTCAGATCGTATCTCGATGCTCAGACCGGGAAGCAGTATGCTATATGGCTGAAGGAGGTCTTGGGAGGAAACATCAGATCAGGAGAGAAAGCGCTGCAAAGAGAAAAGATGACGCGGCTTGTTCTTTGACACGTAACTTCCAGGAAGCGTGCAGCCGGACCGCGAGTGGGTAAGTGTGTAACTCCAACAGTCGAATATGCCAGTACCTCGCATTCACCGACAGTTTTGGAAAGCCTACGCGTCAATCCAACGACTACACCGCTCTTGCAAACGCGATTCCAGCGACTGTTTGAAAGCTCCGCCACAGACCAAAGTTGATTCCCGTCCCGTTTCAAGGCAGCAGGCCGCATTTTGTGCGACAAGAGAGTTTCCATGAAGTTCCAGCCGCCCAGATTCCCGAATGGGTTTGAACCTGACGAGCTCCGATTGGGTCTTTTGGTGTTGAGAGATTGAGCGTTTGGTGTTTGCTCCCGTGCGCTGCGAGCCGAGACCGGTCCCGAAGACCGAAGTCCACGGAGTCGGGCAGGATCGACGTGTACCCTCTCCAGGAAGAAGCATGACCACGCAACTCCGGCATTCAGAGAGGCAACAGGCAATGCCGCGGAGTCCACGGACTTGGCAATCAAACACCGCGGATACCGTCTTGGATCACGCCATGGCCAACGGACTGCAGTCGCAACATGGTGATCGTCAAATTGTCCCCTCTTCTTCCCTGGGACGTCATCGTAATGTTGCAAGAAAGGTCGACGGCGGAGATTACTATGTACTGCTTCGTCAGCACCCGATCCGTTGCCCCATCATCAGTCTTCAGCGCAGCACATGCGGGGGATTCGCAGCTTGGCATTTGGCTTAGATGTCAGACGCCATGCCTCTTTCGTCGGGTTGTCAGCAACTAAATTACCAATCCAACGGCTGAAGTGAAGGCATCTCACCTCTGACTGCATCGCCAAGGAGGCATGGCAGGTACGAATACGATGTGATGCGGTACAAAAGCTGACACCACGCCTCTGGCTGGCTCATGGGCGTTTGAGGTTGTCAAGTCTTTCGGTCAGTTGCATTCATCTCTCAGATCCCAGTTGTTCCGATGCCTTCCCTCAACTTCCCGAGTCTCGCCATCCCCGCGGGGTCCATCGTCCTCGTCACGGGCGTCAGCGGCTACGTCGGCTCCAACATCGCCGACGCCCTTCTCCAGTATGGCTTCAAAGTCCGCGGAACGACCAGGAACCCGGATCGAGACGGCTGGATGACCCCGTTCTTTGAGCAAAAGTACGGCAACGGCTCATTCGAGCTGGCAGAAGTCAGCGACATCACGGCCGCGGGCTCATTCGACGACGCGCTCAAGGACACCGCCGGCGTCATCCACGTCGCCTCTGTGACGAACTTCGGCACAGACCCGGATGCCAATCACTTCATTTCCCTCGTCGTCGACTCCACACTCAACGTCCTCAAGTCGGCGGCCAAGACCCCTTCCGTCAAGCGCTTCGTCCTGACTTCATCCTACTCGGCGGCTGCTTTCCCGATACCGGGCCGCAAAGACGACATCACGGCAGAGTCATGGGCCGAAGAGGCCATCCCTCTCGCAGACAAATTCCCCGAGGGCTACGACGACGCTGATAAGGCCCTGGCCATCTACGCCGCCAGCAAAGTCAAGGGCGAGCAAGCGCTGTGGAAGTGGGTGAAGGAGGAGAAGCCCGCCATGCAAGTCAACGTCGTGCTGCCGGGTGGCAACTTCGGAAATGTCGTCAACGTTGCGAAGCAGGGGTTCCCGTCGACGGCGGGCATGGCTGCCGCCATTTTCGAGAACATGACCGAGGTTATCGAGACGTTCATCCACAAGTACCCGCCTGGTGAGTGCAGCTGGAAGTCCTGGAGATTATGGCATTTGTACTGACGAGGAGTAGAATGGTTCGTCGATGTCGAAGACGACGCGCGCATCCATGTCGCTGCGCTCACGCACCCTGATGTCGTCGGCGAGCGCATCTACGCCACGGCCGCGCCGTTCAACTGGAACGATGTGCTGCAGGTATTCAGGAAGATCTGCCCGGAGCGGGAGTTCAGGGAGGATGTGCCGGGGCTGTGGAGCGATGAGCACACCATCGAGGTCGCGAGCCGAGCGGAGGGGCTCTTGAAGGAAATGGGCAGGCCGGGTTTCACGACGCTGGAGGAGAGTCTGAGGATTATGATTGGGAGTGTCTCGAGTGCGTGACGGAAGTTCGCGGAGAGCATGTCAAGGTGAACGTAGGAGCTGGTGAAAGCCAAAGGTTCGGGTTTGAGTACGTATCTACTTCTAGGAGCGATTGGCATTTGTTCCACCTGATTCTCGCCTTCAGTGAGCTTGCGATGCAAGTTCAGGGCCTGGGTGTACTTGTGTCACTGTTGCTTGAAATTGCCTTTCCTTGTGAGCTCTCGGACGATTGAGAATGCTCTCTACCCATTGCTCTCCATGACGACCACCTCGAGCTTTCAGCAAGACCTGCTCTCCCACTCGAGGGCAGCCAGCATGAACACGCCCCCTCCACGGAGATCGTTCTGCCTGGTCTTGATGCTCGAGTAGTACTGCACCTGTTAGCATCCTCGCCTCAACCGAGAATCATCGAAAGAACTCACCTCAAAGGTAGCGTTGCTCCCAAGGCTGCCCACCTCGACCGTCTTCTCCCAGTTCAGGGTCCCATCATCGTTCTCCGTGACGAACATATCCACCATCCCCCGGTAAGCCTTGACCGCCATTTCGGTGAACTCCTCCTTCTCCAAGATCCCAAGCCTCAACCCCCTTAGCAGCCCGAAGGTGAACATGACACTCGCCGAGCTCTCGATATAATTCCCCTCTTGCCCCGGATACGGCTCGCTCATCACATTCCACCACCCCCCACTCTCATCCTGCGACCTCTTCAGCCCATCAGCCACCTGCTTGAAATACCCCAGCAGCCTCTCCCGCCCGTCATGCTCCTCCGGCAGCAGCGCCGCCACCTCCAGCAGCGCCATGAAATACCACCCCACGGCGCGTCCCCATACGAGCGGCGCCGCCCCCGTGACGGGGTCCGCCCACACGGCGGCCAGGCTCTCGTCGTACCCGTGCACGCGCAGCTCCGTGTCGGGCTCGCGCGTGCGCGCGTCGATGGTGTCGAACTGCAGCGCGATGTCGTCCCAGGCCGTGGCGTTGGTGGGCTGGAAGAGGCTCGTCCACTTGGCGTAGAAGGTGTCGGCCATGTAGATGCCGTCGAGCCACATCTGGTTCGGGTACGTGGGGCGTCTGGAGTCGTCAGGGGAGGGTGAAGTTGGAGGGGGGGGGGGGATGTGGCTTTACCTGTGCCAGAAACCACCCGATGGGGTGCGCGGGTGCTGGTCTAGCTGGTCTTTGATCTTGTCGGCGGCGATCTTGAAGCGCTCCTCGCCTGTCCTCTCGTACCACCAGAGGATGTTGTTGCCGAAGCGGTAGTTGTCGAGGCTGTAGCGGGAATGGTCGAAGCCGTCGATCGTCCCGTCCTCGAGCACGATGGCATACACGTGGTCACGGTAGAACTCGAGCACGGTTTCGTTGCCGTTGGCGTCGTAGACTGCTTCGAACGAGGTGTAAAGCGTCGCTTCGTCGTAGTGGAATGTCGGGGACAGCTCGTGTCCGTTGCGGATCATCGAGTCGGTCATCCACTGCGAGTAGGGGATCCGGGGCTGGGGCGCCGCGGCGACGGCCGTGGCCGTGGCGACGAGGGCGCATGTAATGGTTCTCATGGTTCCTGTCTTCGAGCCTCGCGCTTCTTGTCTGCGGGGAAAAAAACTCAGTATCCCGTGCCCATGGGTATGGCCTTATAAGACCGTCATGCCTCGGGCGCGGTCTGACTTCTCGGCCGCGATTTACTCCATGCCCCATGGCGACCCCTGTCCAACTGCAGGTATTCCGAAAGCTTAACCAGGGGCATCTAATAGGGCAGCTTCAAGCTTTCATCCGGCGAGCGAACCGCAAAGGGCAGCTGCTGGACCGGGATGCGATCCTGCGCATTCCGCCGAGTTGTGGAAAAACAAGCTCCGGGGCCAGATCAGCGTCCCGCACCTGAAGGCGTGGGGCCCGGCCGAACATGGCCGCAGCACCGGGGAGGCGCTGTTCTGCGGAGGCCGAAGAGGCGGGGGAGTTGGATTCTGGGGGAATCTGGGGAATGCCTGAATTTAGCCTAAAGTCAAGTCAGGCATCTTGTCGACGGAACTCGGACGGAGTAACAGACGCAGTCTATGGTTGGTGTTGGATCGCCTCGTTGTCACTTCTGCCCCCCGTGATTTCAGCGATTTATTTTCGTTCCCAAACGATTGCTTCTAGTAAAGATGCCCTGATGTGAAGTATCAAATTACAACCCTCCTACTTGACCGAGAAAAAAAGGACAGGGAAAGAATGCACCGCTTGTTAAAGGATACCGGAGTCAGACTGGTTGCCTCGTGGACAGGAATCACAGACTCTACCGCTTAGCTAATCCTCCTGTGGTGCAAGATGACAGCATGAACATCATGACCGTACTCATGTTCCGAATGCATTTGCGAAATCTTCTAGCGCCCCCTGAGCCAGTCAGGCCGCAGCTCTTGGATGTTTATCTCTGTCGCGTTGACCTTTGCCTGAGCCATGCCCACCACCTGGTTCTCCATATCAAAGACAGCGTATGCCGCCGACAACATCGGGGCCCCCAGCGACGCGAAATTACCATCCGAAGGATCCAGAGGCAGGGTGCAAAGTGCGTTGCCCTGGTCGTCGGTAACAGGAACGCCGTCCTTCTCGACCGGAATGAGCAGCATGGCCAGGGGAACGTCTATGCTTGCGGCCTGGAAGCCGAAGGTGAACTTGGCCGCCGAGTCGCCGTCGCTGCATTTGACGACATTGATCCCGTCGGGGGTCTGCTGCACACCGATTGCAGGCCCGATCTGATCGATGATGCCCTGGCTCATGGACAGTCCGGGATTTCCCGTGTCGAGCAGGACAGGTGGGAGGTTGTTGCCGCCAAGATCGGTAGGGCCTCCCCCATTGCCGGGCGTGAAGCTGAAGGATGTCCAGGGGACGATGAAGTCGTCGGTTTGGAATGCTTGCTGGCCGATCAGAGGGACGATCTGCATTTCGCCGGCGAGCTTGGCGGCGTCCATGCCGCCAAAGACGACGCTGCCCTCGGGAGCTCCTAAGGAAATCAGAACAAACACACTGTCTCAGCTCGGTTGGGTGAACGTACGGAAATCATTGAGATAAACCCCATAGATCAGCGAGGTCGTCTGGCCCTGCGCCTTGAGATGCGCAGGAAAGTTGTCATACGGCCGGGAGCCGTTGTTCAGCACCGAGGCCTCGAGGCTGACCGCGCCGACCCCGAGAATCGATATGAGGCCGGCCGTCAGGGTGCCCGTCTGTGTGAACCCCATGGTGTTGTTCGCGATGGTCGTGTTGCCAACGGTGACACTCTCAGTCATGAATGTCCCGAACACCGTAACGCCATTGGCGTAGTCGGCGAAGAACGAGGGCTGCCCCTGAGCGTTGAAGGTCGAAGACTTCGTCCCGTCAAAGGCACCGGTGTCGTTGGCACTCAGACCGGAACACCTGCCCATGGGATCGTTACACAGGGCGCTGCCGGTTTGCGGTACCCAGAGGTCACTGCTGCCCGTGTCGAGGATGGCCGTGACGACCTGGGGTGGTGATCCGACGCCAATTTTCATCGATGCGGTGAAGAAGTCGCCCTGGGGAATACGGGAGAGGGGTGCCACGACCGTTCTTGACTGTTGTGACCAGACCGGAGCCACGGCACAAAGGCCAAGGGCGAGGAAAAGCCAACTAGGGAATTGCGACATGGTCGGATGCTGCTACGAAATACGTAGAGAGCCGACGAGATGAGGTGTACAATGGGATTGCAAACTAAGACTTTGGCATTAAAGTCTGGCATTCCGGTCGACGGACGCTGGGTTGTCATCATATTTATCAATCTCGCTGGCGATGCCTTCGTTTCTGCGCGAGTCGTGAAGCCTGGTGCCTTCTGGCGTCGCCATGACCCGAACGGCCCCCCTCTCCCCCGGATCCCATTCGAGTTGACCCGGTATGAAGATTCCCCCTAGTTGATCGAGATAGATTGAAAAGTGCAAGCCCCAGACCGCCGTGCCGAGAACCGAGCGCCTCAGACTTCGGATCAATTGCGCCTGAAGTCGAAGAGTGAAGCCTGTCAGCTGGATGCCGTCCCAGACTTGACAGACCATTTCCCGGAAACTTCAGCATCCTATCCGCCAGTGATCTCATGTTGACTCGTGTTCGTTTCATTGTCGTGTTTTCGGGTGTTTTAACCAATGCCTAGTCAGCATCCTGGATGCGTGTCATGACATCTGCCGCACCTGAAGAGATCAGACGGAAGTCACACGTCTCATTGCCAGGCACCGACAGAAAGAAAGTCCCTCGGACACAAACTCCCTTGAGCATCGATGCCGCTCGCTCAGATCTCTTCGTGGCATGCTCAACTCTGGAGACAAACTACTTTCGCCATGTGTCATCTCGAGCTCATAGAGCAGCCGGCCACTAACACAGCGTCGAGAAGGCCGACACGACACCCCACTGGCATGAAGAGAAGGCAACAGCCGTCTGATGCTTTGAGTTGACCCCCATTGCAGCGAGGCTGACCTCAGTCACAAACAAAAAGTGACTAAGACGCCGTTTCGAACCCGAGCACCCGGAGCAGCTCTGCATCCGCCACGGATCATTCTCTTCCTCCCCGACCAAAGCGTGGAGACATGAGGCAGTCCACCAAGCTAGAATATGACATCGTTCCCCTGCCAGAAGTTGTCGTACCAGAACTCCCCGGCGCCGCAGTCCATCCCGCCAGCGCCCATGTTCGAATCGAACTCGGGACTCGTCATCGTCCCATCAATGCTCACCGCCGTATTGTTCGCAATGAACTGACCCAGGGAGTCCAGGTCCCTCCAAGACAACTCGTTGAGAGGTTCCCACGTATTCCCATAATCGAGATCCCCGCCGAAGCCGAACCCATCGCCGAGGGCCGCAGCTTGCCGGGTACCGTCAACGGGACCTGTGCCATCACCGCTCATAAAGCCTTGCTCGAGACCCTGCTGGGCGGGAATGGCTCCGCTGTTATTTGACGGACCGCCTTGCTTGGCTTTCTCAACCTTCTCCGATGACTTCCACCATAACAGGCGTAGTGATCGGGCGTATCTGTGTCCCAGGCTGTGCGGGTTGTTCGACGTCTTCTGCAGCCGCGTGATAGTGGCGTGCACCGCTCGACGGACGCCAACTTCCCTGCCAATAGCTCCAGCGAATCGTGCCTGTACCACGATTCAAAGTCAGAAAATGAGTATCACGCTGCATCTGACGGGGGAACATACCTTGAACAGAAACACGGCAGCGTAGATGACGTAGAGATAATACTTCAACGGCATGTACTTGAGGCCCGCAACAGGATCGATGAAGCCATTAAACGTGCCGAGCAGCGAGTTGGCAGCGTCGATGGACTCGTAGATGAACCGCGCGTCCGGGTTGCCGGCGAGGTCCTTGAACAGCGCGCTCGCGTTGTTCCTCGAGCGTGCGGCCGGGTCCTGGGACCGCATCGACTTGGCTACGGCGCGGTTGAGCGTGGCTTGGAAGGCGAAGGCGTTGACGTAGAGGCGGAGGAAGTCGTAGGAGAGGACGAGGGAGGCTTTGATGTGAGGTGTGACTGGGCACGCGACTGTCAGTGTTTGAGATGTAGAGGACTGAAGGAGGGGCTTACAGCTGAGGCTGCCCCATGCTAGTTTCCACTTGCGCAGAACGGAGGTGAAGTCGTCCTGGACGACATGTCAGATGAATCGCAGTGCGTGGCCTGGGAACGGCGACTTACGATATACCGGATGTACTCCCCGCCCATGTACAGCTGCTCCCGGTGACTCGTGGACGAGTAGAGAATGTCGTGCGTGTTGCTGAAGAGCTGCGTCAATTCAATATGTGCCTGGAAGAACAGCGCGAGGTTATCAGAGCCGATCTTCTGCGCCTCGAGCGTGGGGAATTCGGGAAAGTTCCTGATGGTCAAGGGGGCCGGGCCTCTCGACCAGAAGCCCTTGCCGAGGCGGATGGAGACCTGGCGATCACTCATGTAGCAGGCTGCACCACCGAATCAGTCCAGGTTCGGAGATCGTTGGGAGGAAAAGATGACATACCTGCCCATGCAAGGCGCCTACGAGCAGCTTCCTCCGAATTCGCCTCAGCCTGACCCTGCGGCAACCCGCTCTGCTCCAACCTCTGAAGATACCCAAGTCGAATCGCAACGCCAACGAGCATCCACGCACTATGGTCCTCCTCGCCGCGCCCGATGGCCGGGTTCTCCTGGGGCCTCTGCGTCGCCCACTCGGCCAGGATAAGCAGGGCCTCGACGGTTCCCACGGTCGCGGAGCCGCCGTAGATGAGTTTCGAGATGAGCATCTCCATGTGGCGCGAGCAAGCCTCGTTGGCGGCCAGCCAGGCGGGGTCATCTTTCGATGCGACGATCAGGATGGCCGTCAGGAGGTGTGGCTCTTTCTTGACCCATGCTATTGGTGTTTCTTCGTCGAAGATCTTCTTCGGGGCCACGGGGAAGTAAGGGTGGTAGAGCTTGTGATAGCTTGCGAGTCGTCAGCATAGTCACGGCGAGGGTAACGGCGGGAAACAGCAAGCGTACTTGTGCACCAAGAAGGAGATATCAGAGAGGGTCAGGGCGTTCTCTGTGAGAGGAGGGTACTGATGAGGAGCCAGGTAGTCCATGCGATCCTGAGCAGCTTCATGGGTTTGCGTATCGCGCCTCGTCTTGGACTGAGCCGGCAATGCCCCCCGATGCTCATCGGTATCGGCAACCTGGGCCAGGAGATTGAGCGCGTCCGAAGGGTTCAGCAGGTCCGCGGACGTCATGTGGCCTTCGAGGTCGGGCGACTTGCCGCGCGTGAATTGCTCCGTCGCGTTGGCCGGTTCAGACTCGGTGGCCGGCCAGTCCTGCGGCGGCGACGTCGATGCCCAGTCGTTCCTGTCGTGGCTGTGGTCTTGCAATGCGAGGGATTGGGATCGCGATGCGCCGAGGGGTCGGGCCGGCCTGGTGACGGGCAGCTCGCTCTCCGAGTCGGCATCTGGCGCGGGTGACAGCTTGGCGGACTTGCGCACACGTCTGCCGCCGCGCCGGGATGGTGCCAGGATGCATTTCAGGTTCTGACGGACGCATCGCTGACAGGGTGGTACACCGGATGACCCTCCGGAGTCTCTGTTTGTTTTCAAGTCGTTTGGTCAGCTATGCCAGGAGTCAACGTGCAATGAGCCGTCGGGAAGGGGCCCTACAAGTCGCATCGCGTCTTCCTCACCCGGCATGAATGGCAGGCTCGGGATACACGCTTCCCTTTGGCCGCGCTGGGCGTATCATTGCCGCCGGGCGTCGGCATCTGCCTCGAAGTTGAATCTTGATCGACATCCATGTTCACCGGCAATCGATTCTGTTTGAAGTGGGATTGTCAGAAAGAGACAACAAGAACCGACGGGCCAGGAGTCGGGAACCAAGTCAAACGCCGGTCGGCTCAGAAGCAATAACCGATGAGGAGTCTCGGCCCACGACAGGGTCGGTCAGCGGTGGGTACGGGCATTTGCCGCTCGGCCGGTCTCTGCTTAGTCCCGTCACCATCATACCATCGTGAATCTTAATGACGACTAGCTTGTGCGCCCTGGCTCCATCGTCCCCTCACAAAGTGGGCGATCACGCAGCCGGGGAGGTCGTGATTCGACACGGGCGTTTGCCAGCTCATCACCTGATGACAAGGTCCGAGTCATTGCAACGCTGTTTGCCCTCGCAATTGCCGCCGTCCAGGCATTCTTGCTCGGCTATTGAAGACTTGACCAGCCTTCCCCTGACAACCAGCGCATGCAGCCCACCTTGTGGATGGCGCCCTCGTGTCCCCCACAGCCCAACATCCCCATGACCCCGGACCACCAGTTTAGAGTGTCTGGGGAGGCTTCATCCCCCACCGGTCCGGGGAACTTGCTGTGTTCAGTTCAGTCTTACCTAGGGCCCCCACGACCTAGCGCTGAGGCATGCTGGCATGATGCCATTCTCTGTCCGGGACTGGCCTCCTCCTGACCCCCACAACCCCGGCGGGCTGGCACCAGACCATGGACGCCATGCTCAGCTCGCAGTGTCGGACGTAATGGCGGCAAGCCCCCTCCCTGGTCCGGGGAAATGGCCGCGAACTCTCCATTGCCGACGAGAAGACTGGGGCTAAGAAATAATGGATATATACCTCCCCGCGACGCCGATCTTGGTTCACTGACAAGCACCAACTCCTCTCTCTTCATCGAGCAATCACCTTCATCAGAGCAGTCATCATGAGCATCTCCAAGACTGGCGACGATGCGTCCATGCACCGGACAGAGGATGTCATGCACGACAGCGAGACCGATCCCAAGCAGCTGTCCGCTTCGGGAAATGCCAAGGTCGGCGATCGCGCCGCCGAGCTGATCGGTAACCAGCACATTGAGGTCACCGAGGAAGATGTGAGACCTTGCTTTGCAACCATCGACGCGAGGTGTTTTACTGACGGCCTTCAATTAGAACAAGCGAATCCGTCGCAAGACTGACAAGCACATCCTCTCCATCCTTGTCTGGTACGTGGCCTACCTGAAGCTGGGCGATGAGGCTCAATTACTCACATGACTCCCCCACAGGGTCTACTTCCTCCAGATCCTCGACAAGTCGGTCCTTGGCTATGGCGCCATCTGGGGCCTGCGCGAGGACTGCAACCTCACCGGCAACCAATACTCCCTGGTCGGCTCGATGGCCGCCATCGCCCAGCTGTGCTGGCTGCCCTTCTCCTCCTACATCATGGTCAGGGTCCCGCACCGCACTCTGATGGCGGTCCTCGTGTTTGGCTGGGGCACCGCCCAAACCTGCATGGCCGCCTGCAACAGCTACAGCGGACTGCTCGCCACGCGCTTCCTCCTCGGCCTCTTCGAGGCGGCCTGCCTGCCGCTCTTCTCCGTCATCACGTCCCAGTGGTACCGCCGCGCCGAGCAGCCCATGCGCGTCGCCTGCTGGTACGGCACCAACGGCCTGTCCACCATGTTCGCCGCCGCCGTGTCCTACGGTCTGGGTCAGATCAACAGCCACATCGCCTCGTGGCGGATCCTCTTCATCTTCGTCGGCCTGATCACCGTCCTCACGGCCCCCGTCGTGTACTGGCGCATGGACGACGACGTCGCCTCGGCGCGCTTCCTCACACCGCACGAGCGCCTCCAGGCCATCGAGCGCCTGCGCGCCAACCAGACGGGCACCGGCAGCCGCGACTTCAAGTGGAACCAGGCGCTCGAGGCCATGCTCGAGCCCAAGACCTGGCTCTTCATCGGCATGGCGCTGTGCCTCAACGTGACCGCCGCCGTCACCAACACCTTCGGCCCCCTGATCGTCGGCGGCTTCGGCTTCGACCGCGCCGTCACCTCCCTCCTCAACATCCCCTTCGGCGCCGTCCAGCTCCTCGTCATCTTCCCGGCCTCGTACCTCGCCCACCGCTTCCGCATAAAGTCCGTCTTCCTCGCCTCCGTCATGCTGCCCGTCCTCGCCGGCGCAGTCATGCTCTACCTCCTCGACCGCGACTACATCCCGCCCCTGCTGGCCGCCTACTACATGCTCGCCTTCGTCTTCAGCGGCAACCCCCTCATCGTGTCCTGGATGATCTCCAACATCGCCGGCGCCACCAAGAAGTCCGTCGTCATGTCGCTGTACAACATCGGCTCCTCGGCCGGCAACATCATCGGGCCCTTGCTTTTCAACTCCAACGACGCGCCCGAGTATCACCCGGGCCTCACCAAGACCATGGGCATCACGTGCGCGCTCATCGCCGTCATCGGGCTGCAGGTCGTCAACCTGCTGTTCCTCAACAAGGTCCAGGAGCGCAGGCGCGTCAAGAACGGGAAGCCGGCCAAGATTCGCGACCTGAGCATGGAGCACAGATATGTTAGTGGCGAGGGCGGCGGCGAGGGCGGCGCGGCGCTCGGTGAGAATGCGTTCAAGGATCTGACGGACTCGAAGAATGATGAGTTTGTGTATGTGTACTAGGGGAATTGCGAGAGTAGTAGTGGTCGAGGTGTTGAGCGTCGAGCGTTGATAGGATTGCAGTTGATGACATCAATTGATGAGATACCCGATGAGAACTCGTAATCGCTGCAATAATTCAGATATTGACTGTGATGAACCTTCGCTTAAGCAGATCCCTCCAGCCCCTCGGCAGCCAGCTGGCACTCGGAAGCAAGCTCATCCCAGAAGCTGGGCCCCTTCGGCTCCCATCCCAGGCGCCTGGCCCGCGCGGATTCAGCCCGACTGTTCGATCCCCAGAGATACAAGACGAGTTCGGGGTTTGTAAAAGGGGGCTTCAAATTCAGGCCTTTCGCTTCCTCTGGCTTGTAGGATCCGGCCTCGACCTCGACTGGCAGCCATCCTTGCTCGTGGCCGATCTTCGCGATGGCCTGAGCGGCATCCTTCCACTTGACGGCGTCGGCAACGCCGAAGTAGTAGCCCTGCGTTTTCAATGATCAGTATGGATCTATGAGGAGAAAATGAGATATGATCGGTGTGCCACTTACCTCTTTCCCATACTCGAGCCCATCGCCGCCCTGGAGATACTTCTCGATGATGAGCATGAACAAGCTCACCACATCGCTGATGTGCGTAACCGATCGCAGGTTCTCCCCTTCGCCAAAGTAGAATGCCTTCTTCGCATCAACAATGGCTGGGACGTACTCGGGAACGAGGAAGGAAGTCTTCTTTCCAGGCCCGGTACCCCGCCCGTATATGTCCGGGGGGCTGATGCTAATCGTCTTTACCAGGTCGCCGCTCGCATCCGCGATTAACTTGTCGACGTGCCGGTGCAGGGCCTCCTCGGGGAGATCATAGATCTCCTGCACGTCGTCAATGTCGTTCCAGACTCGAGGGTTGGCCTTGCCGATGAAGATCTTCTCGCGCATGTCCGAGATGCTGCCGGTTCCGGTGAGGTGCAGCAGCAGGCTCTTGCTGGTTCGCTTGGCCAGGCCCGACAGGATCGCCTTTACTGAGGCGAGGTGGTCGGTGTCTCCGGCGTGGATGATGATGTCGGCATTCTCAGAGGCCTCGGCGATCGCGTCAGTGTCGTCGAAAGTTCCCTTGATGACCTTGATTTTTGGGTACTCCGCCGCGAAAGATTCGTTTGGCTTTCTCAGCAGGGCGGTGATCTCGATGTCAGGGCGCTCAGCGTAGATCTTGGAAAGGACGCTGCCACCGATGTACCCGGTTGCGCCGGTTCTATGCCAAAGTCGCTGGTGTCAGATCATCTTCAATTCCCATGTCATTATGCACTCGGCTCCAGCACGTACATGAACAATTGCGTTGTCGTCATGGTTCGCGTCTGATGAGGATGTTGTCTGTGGCTAGGAAATCAATGATCGGAATGCCAGGTTTTGCTTTGTGCGATTTGGCGCTGCTTCTGAATGAGGAATGCGATGCAGTGAACATGGATCGCAGTGCTCAAGTACTACTCCGCTTTCAAGGATGGCACCGTGACGTATGGTGATGCAGACATGCTGACATATTCCCAGCTGGCTTACAAATTGAATCTCGCGATGTACCGACGTCAATGCACCACAGCCATGATTTCTGTCCTACACCGGAAATCTCCAACTATCTTGCTCCCCGCTGCCGAGAAGGCCTAGCAGATAACAGAGCTGCGTTATGCTCCGGCGGCTTTTCGCTTCATATACGTGCCATTCGACCGTGGGCCCGCGGCCTACCATCGCTCCGTGTCGGGGACCTCCGAAGTCTACATCAACACCTTCGCAAAAGCATCCCCCAAACCCCTATCCGTCAACCACCCCTCAATCGCCTTCATGTCTCCTCTATTCGCTCTCTGACCTCTCCTCTCACCCACGGAGTCGGTGATCTCTTCCATATCCTCGAACGCTCGGGTCTGTATGTCCTTCTCCCGATGCCGCTCGCTGACCTTTTTGTGATGAGATGGGATGTCGCCCCAGCTCTCCGTCTTGATGAATTTCATGTAGTCATCAATCTGCTGCGAATCGCCTTCGACGCAGAGGAGGCCGGGCTTTCCAGCGTATAGGAAGCCGGTGAGTTTGTAGTGCGGGGCGTTGATGATGAAGTCGTCGCGTTTCGAGCGCGTTGATATCGAAGGGAAGTAGAACCAGACGCGAACGAGGGGGCCGACACTACTCGAGGCGTCCGTCGTGTTGCATTCAGTCTGCTTGGCTTCTTCGAGGTGTTGAGTTGCGAGGTCTGATATTGATTGGATCGTTGTGAAAAGGTCCTCTTCGTCATCCGGGATTTGCGCGTTGAGCTGGGCTGTTGATGCTCTGTTGAGCCATGATGGCTGTCGTATCCGCACTTTGATCTTTGGCGCCTCATCCTGGGACTCGCATGCCTCCCGTGTGAAAGGCACATTGACGTCAAGCTGCAGAGGCTTCCCCTGCGATGAATCTTGCGCGTCGGGAATGGTGAGCGTGAGTAACATTGTTACTGTGAGTGGCCCGCCCGGCGGATATGATGACCCCTCCACGACCACGGCTCTCATGGCATTCAAGATTGTAGATGACCCTGAATCGATTGAGACTTCCTCATCCGTGGGGTACATGGCCATGAGAAGATCGATCTGGCTGATTTGGTGCTCCACTTGATCATGTGGCAGCGGTTGCCACGATGGTGCGGAGGCCATGATGTCGGCTGATTGTTGAAATGTCTTTGGCCCAAAACCTGTGAGCGGGGCCTTCGTTGATGAATGTGCTTCACTCGTAAGGTGAAAGATGATGCTCGAACGCCCAGGACTTCATCTGAGATATTTTCACGCGTGACACAGCCACAGCTTTCAGCCACTGGCGCCACACTCCTCGGTGGACCTTTTGCAGACGACAGACATCGCATCCACCGTTTTGAGTTGTACTGTTGAAACGGCATCGACCGCCAACTCGGGAGGCAAAGAAGCTATGGATAATCTTGAATTGGGGGATGGCCCGATCATAAACATCAAGCTCTTTTACGCGACAAAATCTATCGATCCAAACTGAATGACGGGCGACCCCACGGATCGGGCCATCAACCAGCGCGGTTGGGATCCATCTCGACCTCATCCTTCGCTTCGTCCAACTTTGGATGCTCGCCATGATCTCGACGCCATGACATCGACCAATGATTCGCATTTCAATTTGTCATCAGACATTTCGGCGGAAAGAACAGCTACATCCTGTTGCCTGCAGCAGCGCAGTCGCCTTCGTCTATTTCTCTTCTGGTAGCCAAATTGGCAATTCCCGGTATGACGTGGAGGGGCTACTTCAAGTGGCGAAACGGAAATCAAGCCTGGGAAACTGTCAGAATGGCTACATTATTTGCCAACTGATGGCCACTCACCGCTTATTACCCTCGTCTTTCGTGGTCGTTCGGTAGGTATGCTGCTCCTCCGGGGTCATCACATCCCAGACCTTGGCCTTCTGGTTGTTCCTCCAGCGGTAGTAGAAGTATGTTCCCGGATACTGGACCAGCTACGCAAGTTGATCAGCAGAGATGCAGGGAATACCGAGGTTCTGATCTTCTTCACTTACACACATCCAGACGCAGATGACGAGCAATCCCTTGTTGGCCTTGAAGTATCGGGGCGCATCACTCGGTTGGTAGACTGCTGGTCAGCACATGTCCCCGAATGTTGCTGGTAGGGCAGACTCACTGTTTGCCCCGATCATCCCGCTGACTTGCACCCACATGTTATAGAGCCTGTCATGTCTGTTAGCGGAAAGCATTACCGGGAAACCTTCTTGACTCACGAAGCAGAGACGGTTCTGTTCTGCACCGAGCCTGCGTTGCGACTTGTCCACGCTACTTGAATCGGATGAGTACTGCGGCTAATTAGAGGAATCAAGGCGTGCAATTTCCCGCTCATGACATACTATGGGAACGACAGCAACACGGTCGCGATGGCAAAATATGACCATGGACTGATCGGATCCGCCAGCGCAATGAGAGCCGCGAAACACGGCAGCAGCCATGCATCCTCGGCCATCGCCACGATAGCTCTGTTATTTACCAGCTCGCTGACGACGGTGATCACCAGCATCATAACGCATGATCCGACGATGTTCGGGATCGAAAGGAGGTTGGTCTCAATGACGTTGAACCCGAGGCCGCGGAACGATAGGGTCAAGTACTGATCAACGGGATATTTTGGAATGCCGAACAGCAGGCCCAGCGCGTACAGAGGCCACATGTCGTAGTCTTTGGCGCAGACCCAGATCTGCTTGACGGACAGGCCTTGACGGTTGAACATGCCGCCCTTCTGGGGGTCGTCACGGATCACTGGTGGCGTTAACATGACTGAAGAACATGGATGAGGCGGCGACGTACCTGTGTTGACGATGATCTTCTCCTCCTTTTCTGTGAAGTAGCCTCTCTTGTTCCACCAGCTCTTCGTCTTGCTCGGGGCTTGAGGCATCAGGAAGAAAGAAGCGATGCCGATCAGGACTGCGAACAGTTAGTATGAGGAGTACAAGACACGATGTTCTTCAGCTTACAGGTAAAAGCGCCTCTGGTAACTCTTGTCAGCTTCCATATGATCGTGCGTGGGTCCGATTCCTTTTACTTACTCGATGAGGAACAGCCATCGCCAGCCTTCGTAGCCGAGAATGCCACGCATCGACAAGAGACCTACGGCAGCGAAACCAACCGCGATATCGACTGTTCATATGAGCGCTTTCTCTTCCTATTTCGGGTTAAACAAAACTGACCGAGCTGGGAGAACATCCAGAACCAAGCCAGTCTGATAGGGAGCTGGGAGAGGTCAGCAGGCTGGACAGCCCACGGTTGTCGAAAGGGGTACTGACAGATCGGCCGGTGTACCAGTAACTGAGGTAGAGAATGGTATCACTGTTGTGGGTTAGTTGCTGGAAGACCTCGAAGACTCCTTGGTTCTTACGGGATGAAGCCGCCCTGGAATGTTGCTCTGCCATGTCATCGCCGTCAGTCACTGTGGTCTCGGCCAGCTCGAACATCGTCAACCTACATCAGGTACCTGCAGGCAAGGAAGGAAGCACGTGCATTGAGGAAGAACTGTAGACCAGAGACGACGCTGAAGATGCAGATTTGAATCGGGATCCACATGTCAGGTCCGATACTGGGTGTGCTGGTCAGTCGCTGGGCAATTGTGGCATGAATAGGTCACGAAGACAGACGAACCGTTTTGAGATCAGCTGAGATGGCAGTTCTGCAACAAGAAAACCGACACGAGCGATGGTTTGGCCGAGGTTCTGTCACTCATCAGCGTTGACGACTCTGACCGCAGGCCGGCGTGAGCGACCCACATAGTCTCCCCGCGTGATGCCAAGATCGTCCAGCATGTTGTCTGAGACGGCGTTCTTGATGTTATTTCTGTCAATGTTGAGGGCAGCAAACATGATGCAGACCCAAGCCTGGCAGATTAGCGCGGTTCTGCGATTAGGTGTTCTGTACCAACCATGATCTTCCAGTCCACCTTGCGCCGGACTGCAGCTTCCTCCCTCCACGTCCATCGGAAGGTGGGGTCGAATGCGCTCCAGTTCTCCCATCGAGGGTGAATGTAGAGTCCCTTATACTCTTCGACCTTGCCGGAATCCCAGATGCTGGGCTGCGTGGCGATCTTTGTCCGTCAGTCTCTCCTCTAGGACTTTTCTCATGACCGCAGGCTTACGGCGTCAAGGTCATATCGATCATCTTTTGGACGTTTCCGGATCCTCAAGAATCGAAGGACAGCATCGCCGAGCGCTGCCTCTGTGCGCTGTGTTTCTCTAGTAGCGAGTGCGGACGCTGTAGGAGGGACGGCATCCTCGTGTAGCTTGGTATCCTTGACAGGGCCTGACTTGAGGCTGTCATTGTCGGAAGGCGTTCGAGTCCCAGGGGACTGGCTTGAGATCTCTGGGTTCGGGGCCGGCATCTTATCGTCTCGTTGGGCGTCTTTGTGAAGGGTCAAAAAAGATGTGCCGCCAAAGTACGCCAAGCGGATGCTGCCATTTTATCTTTGAACATTCAACCAAGGGTCGGTCCCCAAAGAGATTTATCCCCCATGTCCACCACCCCGCCACTGGAGATGGTGACATATCCCAAGGGGCGTGCATCGGACGTTGGTCCAGGGCGAGAGGTACAACAGTCATATCAGAACTGCACCAGATGTGCATCTGATGATGGTAGTCTTCCAGTACCATGACCACGGTGGTCTGTTTGGCTGCGGCTTAAAACCGTTACACGGTCCATCGACCCCATCGGAAGTGCTACACCTCTGTTCCCCTTCAGGCCGAAGATCTGCATGATGATCGCGTCCGAGGAGGAGTCGACCACCCAAATCGCCTAGCGCCAGCATTCACAATATCACCATGCGATGTCGTGCTTTTGGGTCGCGGAATCGGCACCAACGTGCGTCTTGGCCCCACCCTCAAAGAAAGAGCATCTCCGGGTGATGTTTTATGGTTGCCATAGAAGACCTAAGATTTTCAGTAAAGCGCAACTGATTCAAATCGACCAAAACTTACATTGGCATGTGTCAAGAAGAATCAGAGGACGGGAAATATCAACAACATCCATCGGAGTAAACGAGAAGCTCCCCACGCTGGCAGTCCTCCCCGGTGTGGACACCATCACCCAACAGTGGCAATGGCACCAAGCAATGCCGGGCCACTCGGCTCTACGCCCCCGTGTCTTGGGGAAGCTTGTAACAACCACACTCTTGGCGCGGCTCTTGCAGCCTTTTCATCCCGGCTGGGCAACCGGCGGCGCAGTTGGAAGGGGTGGGCCCATGGTGTCGGCTTGACGACTTGCTGTTGTGACGCCCCGAGCATAGGAGGAAATCTGAGCTTCTCTCGGGGCTACCGGCAAAGCAGTCAGGCAGTAGAGACTTAACAGAATACGCAACAAAATGTTATTCTTTTCTGCGAGGATCTGGCTCCTAATTATCTCACGCGTCACGGGAATCAGGTAGTTTCGCGAGACTGGCACAATGCGTTTGATTCCATGCGCTGTCCCGCCGGCTTGTGAATGAATGTGTAGGGAACCCGAATACGGGTGGCCTGCCCCAAGCGCGATTTGTACCTAAGGTACGTATCAGTGTGGAACAACCACCTGCCAATCCCATTGTATGGCGTCGAACTCGAAGTTCCTGGAGGTGGTCTCAACCGGGGATGAATGCGCTCCCAAATACGCGCAACTTGACGAGCAAATCAAATCGTATTCAACCCAAACTCAGAGATCTGGATCCCATCCAATCTCGCGCACCATCATCAGGACGTCGAATGCAAGATCCGAGTCCTTGACGGCGGCTTGGAATTTCCAGTCATCCAGTATCTCGGGTCGATTAGCGATGACACCGGCAAGGATGCTTCTCAGCCGCATGTCGTGTGGGCCAGTGGCCTTAGAAACCTCCTGAACAGCCATCCTCACGGCGGGGTGGAACCAACGTAATGCGGCCTCTTTCTGAAATTTGCGAGCCGCCATCTTCTTGAGACCCTCGACTTGACACATGTCCGCAAGAGAATACACGCGGAAGTGCTGCATGATGCAATTGTTCTTCAGTTCGGCAGATGATTCGACCTTGCACAAACGAGGGAGTTAGCATAAATTTCGGAATCAAGATGCCCGAGGAGCAGAAATCCCACCTGGTGTTCGCGACTGTCTTCGGGGTAATCATGCTTGAGAATGTAGTCGTATGAGAATGATGACCCGGTAACGATATCAGGGTAATCAAGGTGATAGAAGTAGTGGATCATGGACTTGACTGCGACGGGGTCGCTTTCCGAAAGATCAACGACGGAGCTCTTCTGTTCCTGTGGTTTGAAATTTATGTGAGCTGGAGAATCTGCATACGACCTGCTCTCTTGGGTCGCACCTTCATGCCGATTTTGAACATGGCATCAAGGTACTTGGATCGGGGGCAGAGAATAGCCTTGTGTGCTCGATATACATCGGCCTCACATCTGATCGTAATGTCGGAGAAATCACCCGACTCATACAGTCTGAGCTGTGCGTAAGCATCGTAGGAACAACCTAATTTGGGACACAGCAACCTCGGACTGACCTGTGTAAAGACTGTAAGAGAGTTTGGCGTTCATGGTCCATGTTGGCAGTTTCTTCCGTGACTTCCATGGTTTTGGACGTCTGATCGGCAGGGAAGAGGGGGGAAGGACTCATCTTGCGAGAGGATTGTAAATCGGCAGGGAAGAGGGGGGAAGGACTCATTTTACGAGAGGATGGTAAAAGAGGAAGTGAAATTAAATATGGGAGGAGTTGCGCAATTGGTTTTCTGGTGGTGTCCCGTGTATGAAAGGTTGAAAGGGTGTGAGTGAAGAAAGTTCCACAAACCTCCGAGCCCAACTAGGCAGACGTCATTAAGAGGTACCTTAGGCAGGGCCTCGAGTAGTAGTGAATGAAAACCTTCGACATACAGTCCACGAACCAAGTGAACTACCCCAAGAACTATCCATCCACATCGTCAGCTCCTGCAGGGCAAGAACACAGAAGTAAGGCAAGACCGTAAATTGCTATGGAAAGAACTTGCAATTGGAGAAATACACGATGCATCCCACCGCCGTCTTCAAAGCAAGCCACCCTGATGCCATTCTCGACTGGAGATGCAGGTATTCGTCAACCCCAGCGAACACATATGATGCAGCGATAGCCCATCAGAAGAGCTTCTCAACCTGAAGTCCAACCGCTTTGCTTGTGCACCGCCATCAAGAGCTCGAAGGCCAAGTCCAGTTGACTGACCATCTTCTTGTAGTCCTCGTTGTCCAACAACTGTTTGTGCCTCTTCAAGACGTCCACGACGATATCTCTCAGCTCTCTGTCGGTGGGGAGTGTAGTTGTGTAGATCTCCTGAATAGCTTCGAAAAAGTCGGGATGGTTCCAGTACTTCTGAACTTCGACTCTGAACTTGGATGCGGCCAGACTCTTCAGATCATCCAACTGGCACATCTCGGCGAGAGCATACACTCGGCAGTGCTGCAGAACAAAAGTCTTCCCCGTAGGCACTGGTTCTGGCAATCCGTCATCAAATTGTTCCCACAGAAGCTTCTTCTTCTTCTTTTTCGACACGACATACGCCTGTTCAGCGCTAACCTCCAAATAAGGCAGCGGAACCGCGCTGGAGTCGCCGAGGTAATCCAGGTGGTAGAAGTAGTGAACCATCAACTTGACCGCTTCGGCGTCTGAGTCGGACATATCGACCTGAGAAGTGTTCTTCTCCTGTGATACATATGAGACGGTGCGTGCGGTGTAGGTCTGATGTCTGGGGTCTCACCTTCATTTCGGCCTTGAACATGGTATCGAAGTATCGGGAACGGGGACAGATGATGGCCTTGTGTACTTTGTATTCATCGGTGCCACACTTGATTGTTATGTCGGAGAAGTCGCCAGATTCGTAGAGGCTGATTGGGTTGTAAGCCTGCTTGTCCATGTTTCTTCTTCAATCGACAGGAGAAAAGCAGGTTTACCTTTTCAAAGCCTCTAGGAGAGCTTGACGTCCCTTGACTTGATTGTCGACGACTTGTTGGGCATTCGCATTGACATCTGCACCAGAACGATAGCCGGGAGTCCCGCCGAAATCATCCCATCCTGACATTGCGGTCCGTCTTGAACTTTGTGCTGGCGTGGGCGGAACTTGAGATTTTGTCGCAGAGAAGACAACAACACAGGAAGTGAATGAGTGATCGAAGGTGTTTTTCCCGCGTAAAGAAGGGACATTCCGGCTTATGAGGGCGCAAGCTGGGCACAACTGATTTTATTGCTGTTACGCGGCGGCGCTGAACATGGTCGGCCTCCCACATGACGTGCCGACCCAAGTTCTCCACCTTGAAATACATACTTTGAGTAGATACCTTCAAACAGACTCGGATCCTGGGATGAGACAAGTTCTAGTATGCCCGAGCAAACAAACGTTGGCAGCAAGATGCGTTGGTCTCTGACTCGTAAATACGATCGAACCAAGTGGTCTTGTGGCGGCAATGGATGAATACTCAGTACTGTAGGTACCTTAGGTACTTAGGTACTTAAGTACTTACTTACCTAGACACCTGCTTACAGGGCCATGCCGGCTGACAGACCCACGAATGGCCAAGTTCCCCTCCTACATCGCCAAACGAAACCCTTCCCGCCATTCACTTACATCGCGCTGGGCATCAATCCTTTGGACCTGCGAAATATGAATGGGCCAACCGATCACTCTGATGTCCGATCAGATACCGCGAACTTGCAAACGCCATGCCTGAAAGACGGACGGCGAGCGGCAGCGCCTCGGTGACGGATTGACAGCTCCGCCAACACCACTCCCGGATCAACCCGCGACGCAGCTTGGCCAACCTCTTGCACCGACCGCCATGGGGGTCGAGGATGCAATCAGCATGTTCGTCGCGGAGCTATTTGGGGGAGATCTTCCAGGACGCTCGTTTCGTCCGGCTTGGCGTGCTTGGCTCCCGTCAGTACAAACGCCGCAACAGTGTCTGACGTCTCTTGGCTCTGCGCCCAAGGAGTACGGAGTCAGCACACGGCTGCTACCCGCCCCGTCAAGCAATTGCCAATGGCGATCCATCGAGCCCACCATACTCGGCACTGGGAATCTTCGATTGGTCTCTGTTCGACCTTGGCGAGGCGCGAATGGGGACCGAAGGGCTGGTGCTTCTGGACGACAGGTGCTGCTGCTGTCGATGCAATCGTCAAAGGCCTGGACTGCCGCTGTTGACCGCAACACAGGACCGAAAGGCTGGGCAGAGGACTCGCAGTGTTTCGGCCTCCCGCGATGTCCCCAAGCAGGTTTCGATTCGCTTGGAGTCCAGGGGAGACTGAGGACGGCATGACGACGTATATGAGTTTTCCTGCCCTTTCGGGGTGCCAGCCGCCTGCGAGTCTGGCTGATGGGGAGAGTCGGGGCCTCAACTTGGTGCGCCCGCTGAGGAGGGCGCCATCGTCGGTGGAGGGAAACGAAACGGCAATGAACGCAAATTAATCGACAAATACCGGGATCACCAAGCACGGATCAATAGACGAATGGATCCTCAAACCCCTTGAGACCAATCGCAACCCGAGCGCAACGGCAGAGTCTTGGTTTCACGTTGGAGTCTGTCACGGGCCTCGCTGCCGCACCACTCGTCTTGGCAGCATCACCCTTCCCGTCCCCTTCTCTTCACCCTTGTCGCCCTCGCCGACCTCGACGACACCGCAGCGAAGCCCATCGCTGACCATCCTACCTTGCGCTTGAATTGAAACTCCTCCCACGCCTCCACTTTTTCACAACACCAGACGGCCACCTGCCAAGCGCTCCCTGAGCGTCTATATTCGGAATCGCGAGACATGGCCGGCGACGAGGCACGGACTTGGGCTTGCGGCCGCTGCGTGCCTTATAGCCCATCACGCAACGCCCGAGGCCTCCTTGCACAGCAGTTCTTGATTTCCCTTCTTTCTTCGTCGTTGTTTTTGTTTACTTCTCTTCGGCGATCAACTATTTCCTACTGTGTGTTTGGTGCTCGCTCTTGTTGAAGCCGGTTCTCCTTCTTCGCTTCTCACGAACATCTTCAACAACAACCCTTTCAGCAGAGCTGTCTCGATTTCCTTGGTCTTTCCCCGCTGGTCGATTACCTTCTTTACAGCAGACCTATACTTGGATTCGAGACGTCAAATGGTCAAGTGAGGCTTGGAAGAGTACAATACCCGTCGAGCCTTTGCATTCGACACTTTCAGCCCATCATGGACACCAAGACCCAACTCACCAGTTCCCTCCGGTAAGTAATGGAAACTTCCCGCTGAAGACAAACCACTGACAACTCCAGGGAACGGAGAATGAAGAGGAACGCGCCCAAGTTCCCCGGCGTCCCTCGTCACAACCTGCCGCGTCTTAGGATCCGCCAGATCCCCCAGCCGGCACCTGTTCAACCTCCTATCCTGACAAGCCCCGAAAGCCCCGACTCCCCGGCTTCTCTCCCCTCTCCCGCCTCGGGTGCCCTGCCGCCACAGATTCCCGGACAGCTGCCTCCTCCCGGACAGCTTCTCCCGCCGGGCCAGCTGCCCCCTGGACAGCTTCCTCCTCCTGGTCAAGTCTTTCCTCCAGGCCAACTCCCTCCCGGCGCCATCGATACCTCCGATTCCGACTCCGACTCCGATGCTCCTCAACAGCTGCCGCCCCCCGTCGTCGTCGCACCTCCAAGCCAGCTCCCGCCGGGAACCCTCCCCCCTGGCGCCGTGCCCATCCCCGGCCAGCTGCCCGCGAGGAAGCTGCGCCGGTCCCTCAGATATCGCCAAGCTCCTTCATCTCCAGACTCGCCGAACTCGCCCGCTGCGCCTCAGATCCCCGGCGTCCCCGGCGCCCCCCAGATCCCCGGCGCCGAACTCCCAGCAGAGGGCGGCCCCATCGGCCAGCCGCAACCAGCATCGCCCGCCTCGCCCGCCTCCCCGCCAGGCCCCCCTTCGCCTGCGTCTCCCGCCTCGCCCGCCGCGCCTCCGGCCCCGATTGCGCCTGGCGCTCCTGTGCCCCCACCCGTCCAGCAGCCTCCGATCCTGCCTCCCGCTGGCGAGGTCCCGGTCGCCCAGCCCGCGCCTTTGACGCCCGGTGCTCAGATTCCTCCTCCTGCGGCGGCGCCCTTGACGCCTGGGCAGCAGCCTCCTGTTGCTGCTCCTCCCACGCCTGGCCAACAGCTCCCCCCGGCGCCCTTGACCCCAGGACAACAGCAGCCTCCGATTCCGGGCCCGCCTACACCTGGACAACAGCTGCCTCCTGCGCCTTTGACTCCTGGACAGCAGCCTCCTGTTGCTGCTCCTCCTACGCCTGGACAGCAACCGCCCCCTCCTCCCCCTACGCCCGGACAACAGCCGCCCGCTGCCGCTCCTCCTACCCCAGGGCAACAACCACCCCCTCCTCCTCCGACTCCCGGACAACAGCCGCCCGTTGCCGAGCAGCCTCCGGTCGCTCCTGGATCCCCCGGCGGCCCGCTTCTGCCTCCTCCCGCGAGCCCCGGGTCCCGCCCACCTCCCGGCGGCAACGCACAGCCTGTAACGGTCAGCCTGGAGAACCTGAGGCCTGTACCTACCGAGGGTGCCGGAGTGGCCCCCAACAACCCTCCCAACACGCCCGGCGCCCTTCCCGTTGCACCCAACACCCCGGGACTTCCCGCTGCCGCACCTATCGAGCAGGCACCGCCTGTCGCGGCTCCGGTGGCACCGCCGGCCGCCCCTATCGCCCAGCCTCCGCCTGCCGCCGCCCCCGTGGCACCGCCAGCTGCTCCTGTAGCTCCCCCCGAGGTCACGGCCCCTCCCGCTCGCCGTCCTCCCACCGACGCCGAGAGACCTTCGCCTGGCTCTTTCTCCGTCATCCCGGGTGCTCAGCCGACACAGGTCCTGCCCATCCCGGGGCCTCCAGTTGCGCAACCACCAGTCGCTCAACCGCCCGTTGCTCAACCTCCTGTGGCACAACCTCCTTCGGTCAATCAACCTCCGGTAGCCCAGCCCCCGGTCGCTGCCCCGCCTGTCGAGCAGCCTCCTGTTGCTGCACCTCCCGTCGCCCAGCCTCCGGTAGAGCAGCCTCCTGTTGCTGCACCTCCCGTTGATGGGGCCCCCCCGGCCGCCCCGCCCGTCGAGCAGCCACTGGTCTCGCAGCTGCCCACGCCCCCCGTGGCGGGACTGCCGTCTTCGGCAGAGCCCGCCCTCCCCGGCCTGACTTCCATCGCTCGGGAAGGCGTCGCGGGTGCTCCAACGGCCGGAGCTTCGATGGAGGCGTCAGCCGTGCCCGTGATCGCCCCGGCAGATACCGGCGGCGACGCAGATCGCGGCATTGCCGTAGGCATCAGCATCGGCGCTCTCAGTACGTGTCACCTCACAAACGCTTCTCCCGCATCGTTCAAAAACTAACACATTGACAGTCGGTGTCGCCATCCTCGTCGCCATCGGCATCTTCACCTTCCGAGCGCTGCGCAAGAACAAGGGCGACTTGGAGAAGGCGCCCCCGGCATCCTCGTCCCCTGCGGCCTCGGCGCCCCCGGCCTCGGCACCGCCTCCTCGCACCCGTTCCATGGCGGCGTCCCGCATGATGAACAGCGCCATCATCGACGCCTACGGCAGCGACAGGAACGACATGGACACGGGCGCGTACTACAACGACAAGCAGTTCCAGACGCTGCCGCCCATGCCGCAGGCCCCGGCTGGCCAGGGCTACGACGACACGACGTACGGCGCGTACAACGCCGCGGGCGCCGGCGGGCTGCCCATCGCCCAGGTCGGGTCGGACGGGCGGTACGTCGCGCCGCGCTAGGGCGGGCAACGAGGCTGGCCCGTACTTTTACGTGGTCAGGGGGGAGGGGGGGACTTGGGATTGCGCTCTTGATGAATGGGATCTCGCTTCTTCCTGCTCTGCTCTGTGCACCGCGCTATTTCCGTGCAATACGTGGTTCAGTCGTTACCGTTTACACTTCTAGTAGGCCGGTCCTCTCGCGGAGGAGACGTGGCCGTGGCGGGGGGAAGAGCGAGGCGGCGGGGATGTCACCTCACGTGATGGAGAATAGATCCAATCCACTCGTTTGTCACCGTGCCTGGACCATGCGGTGGTGAGCGGACCGGGGGATGCGTGCTGGCAAACTCAGGCCGGTGCACGGGGAAACTCGGGCTGGAACGTGGTCGGTGTTGCTAAATTGAGGTCATCGTGAAACCCGGGGTGATCGCCCTGGGCGTCTTGGGGCCGAGATGAAACGGGGGTCCCGCCCGGATCGACCGCTTCCTTGTAGCAGCTTGGACCGTGGACGGGCCAGGCCGAGGATGGAGGTGCACTGTTTGACGGGCTTGAGGGGCGATGGAATTATGCTTAAGATGTGGTACAGATGGGCGGTGGAGTGGACCGAGGTTGTTTGAACATCCGAGTCTAGGGACCGGTCTGGGTTGCCTGCTCGGGATCACGACGATGCACTTACAGCAGCTCATCAGCCATGATTTGTCATTGAAATGAGATCTAGGTGAACAAGGCAGATGGCCTCTATCGAAATGTCCAACTCTGGATTGTTTCGCTTGGCTTGACCGCATAGGAGAGGTGATTGTGGGAGAAGCTCTAGCATGCCGTACCTACAGGCCTTTGGGTATTCCCCCCCTTCCCATGACCCAGATACCTCCGCCTTTATGCCTCTGTCTATGCCGTCCCAAATGCCATCCCAAATGCCGTCCCTATTTCGCCACGCTGTAACTTACCTTGGACTGCCCCTTGCTCCTCGCGACCTTCTTCACCGTGACAGCACCACACAAGTCCGTCCGCACCACGTGCGTCCCGCCGCAGGGATACGTCTCGAGGCCCTTGATATCGACAACCCTGAACTTCTCCCCGGGCGGCGCCAGGCTGCGGTCGGGAATCAGCCTCTCGAGCCCCCGCGCCCGGAAGTCCTCCTCGTCCCACCACCCGATCTCGACGTCGTGCCGCCCCGCCACGTACGCCTCGAGCCGCTCCTGGATCGGACCCTTCCACTTCCCGTCGATGAGGCCTTGGAACTCGCACGACGCCGAGTCTGGGAAGTGCGAGGCCTTGAGCTCGTCGAAGCCGGGGACTTCCTTTTCGAGGAGGTGGCGTACCGCGGCGCCTAGGACGTGGCCTGCCGTGTGCAAGCGCGAGTAGTATGCTCTCTTCTCGGCGTCTAGGGCCTGCGTGACGGCGTCGCCTGGAGAGAAGGACGCGTTTGTGAAGCGCCCGAAGTGAAGGACTTGCCCGTCGCGCACGGCGTCCATGCGCACCATGGCGACGGCGAAGGAGGCGCCGGCGGAGTTTGTGATGAGACCCTCGTCTGATGGCTGGCCGCCGCCCTGGGGATGGAAGATTGTGCCTTGCGTGATGACGACGTGGTCTTCGGGCGCGCCCTGCTTGTAGAGCTGCTGGTTTGCTTCTTCGAGGTCGCTGAAGGGGAGGACTGAGGTGACGGTCGTGTCGTAGTGGCTGAGGCTGGCGGACTCGTGGTCCTTCTGGAAGACGAGGGCTGTGCGTGGTGGTGAGGCCATTTTGGCGGTGTGGTGGGATGAGATGGTGAAGTTGTGAGTGTGAACTCAGGGGCTTTCAATGAGTGCCCTTTGAGCGGATTTCTGGCGCCCTTGCGATGACGATCGAGTCACTTTCGGGCGCGGTGGATACTCGGTGAGGCGAGGTCACCGAGATCACGTGTCTCACCGAGGCTCATCGCGGGCTTGGCGCTGGCGCACTCGAGAAGCAAACGAAAGGAAAGCGCGAGTGAGCATTGATTGTCGCAAATGATCAGGCCCGGCTTTGTGGGTGAATTGAGGTGATGTGGGTGGCGATCGCGCGTAAGTGTTGTGTTGCTGCGGCAGATGGGGAGAGCGAAGTCAATCGCCCCAGGGACTCGAGTCGCACGCATCTGGAGGGAGCCCATTGGGAAACCTGTAAGAGTGAAAATACCTCAAGCTCTGTTGACGTGCTGATCTGGTGCTCAGCTTGCAACTGTCGCAAGAGAGGTCCAGGCTGGTCTCGCCCGACGCCTCCACGGTCTGCATGAGATCCTGACTACGAGCTTCCTCAATCGGCTTCAGCAGATGAGCAGTTGCAGGACATGGTTCACCGCATGCTGCGGCATATGTCGACTTTGAAATGGCAGAAGATAAGCTCGCATTTTCATCTCCCTCAGAGGTACGAGGTTGGACTCACTGAGTTTGGTCTCGGTCGCTGCGAAGGAGATGGAACTCTGGAGAGAGAGGTCATCTCCAGACTGTCAGCTCTTCAAGGTTGCACCCGTTCGAGGCCCAGACGCTTGTCGCAAGCAGCATGCCCAGCAAAAGCTTGACTGACTCTCGGCATTACCCGCTCAAGGGACAGCACGATAGCGCACAATGTCCAGACTCCCTGCCCCCGCACAACTCAACTCGCGAGTGCACCCTGCCAGCAACACCACAAGCCCAACGTTGCCAGCTTCCTAAACCACGACGGACACATCCCCGCGCCAGCATGACGCGCTCGCCTCGCACCATGGCGGGGTGACATCGGCAGCCCGCCCAACAGCCGGGCCCAAACCGCTTCAGGCAGCTCGGCAGCGGCATCGCGGCGGCTATCGCCTTGGCCCGGCGATCCTCCTGCCCCATTCTCCCTCGACGCCCGACGACCGTCGCACCGCGCCCTCGTCCGCGCCGTCTCACATTGATCGTCGCCCGTGGGGGGGACCGATGGCGTGTAACAGCGGCCCAGGTCTCTTTAGGAAGCTGCTTTGGCGGTACACGGGAGTCGCCGTTACCTTGGACTGGATGAAAGCTGGGTGCCGAGGGATGATTGTCGCTTCCGGAGGTGACCTTGCCCAGAAGATAAATACCCTGAGGGGACGGCTCCTTGTTGGATCTTGGACCAGTCTGGTTCTGCAGTGAGCACCTCGGGACTCTCCGTATACACGTCTGCCTTCCTGTCTGTCATCTTTCAATATGCTCCTCAAGGCCACCCTTGCTGTCTTGGCGGCTACCTGCCACCTCGTTGCTGCCAGCCCGGCGGCCGAGGATGTCCAGGTGAACAAGAGACTCCGCCTGATCAAGTTCTCGGAGGAAGATGCCGGCCAGTGGATGACCGAGGATGAGGTCGACCAGCTCGCCACGGCGTCGAAGCGCACCGGCTTCATCGACATCACCGACATCGAGGTACGTGTCCTGCCCCGAGAGTCTGAACACAGCCGACACTTCCCCAGGACGAGGCCATCCTTTCCGTCCTGTCGACGCCCTCCGAGGGCGAGTCCTCCATCGAGGCCCGCCAGGTCCGCTACCCGACGACGCTGTCCCACGTCGCCGAGGCCAACACGCTCATCACAGGCGTGTCCAACACCAACCCCCAAAGCTGGCTGCAGACCCTGACCAAGTACGATCCTCCCTGTACCCCTCGAGACCGTCTCACCGTACTCACCCGTGGCCCCTCCCCAGCTACAACAACCGCCACTACCGTTCCACGACCGGCACGCAGGCGTCGACGTGGCTCTTCAACACCGTCTCGACCGTCGCCCGCGCCAACCCGGCCATCACCGTCAGCCGCTTCACGCACTCGGCCTTCAACCAGCCCTCCATCATCGCGCGCATCCCCGGCCGCAGCACCAACCTCGTCATCGTCGGCGCGCACTTCGACTCGACGGCCGGCTCCACCACGGCCCGCGCCCCGGGCGCCGACGACAACGGCACCGGCACCGTCAACGTGCTCGAGGCCCTGCGCGTCCTCGCCAACGCCCGCTTCGCCCCGCAGAACACGCTCGAGTTCCACTTCTACGCCGGCGAGGAGGGCGGCCTCCTCGGCTCCGCCGACATCTTCCGCAGCTACCGCTCCGCCGGCGCCACCGTCCTCGCCATGCTCAACCAGGACATGACGGGCTACTCGCCCGGCGGCCGCGCCGTCGTGTTCCAGGACTTTGTCGACGCGTCGCTGTCGGCGTACGTCACGCTCGTCGCGAGGCAGTTCACGGGTGCCACGCCCGGGACGTCGCGCTGCGGCTACGGCTGCTCTGACCACGCGAGCGCCCGGTCGGCTGGGTTCCGTAAGTTTGATGTGCGCGAACTTGTCGAGTCGTGACTGATGTTTCTGTAGCTGCCGCCTTTGTTGCCTCGGAGCCTTTCGCCTCTTCGAACCCGAATATTCACACTTCTCGTGACGTGAGTGGCCTGTTTCCTGATGAGTGTGGACTTGACTGACGATGACAGGCGTACTCGACCATCAACTGGACCTCGGTCCTGCGCCACTCGAGGTTCACCGTCGGCTTCCTCGTTGAGGCTTCTTACCTGTAGATGGAGGCCTTGTTGCTCGAGAGGCGGCTGGAAGTAGTAGCTGTGAAACTGCACTTCGAGTGGGGATGGCTGGAGAAAATCGTCAGGTATTTTGCCGAAGGCAACTGGGAAGAAAGACACATCCGAATGACAGGACTAGTAGGTCTATGATGGTATTTCAGTGTCTGAATCCAGTCCCTAGACGATGTTTGCCTAAGCAATTCGGCCGTGATAGCATTTGAGAAGGTAGCGAGTTTGCTCTCATTTGTGCCTCGCAACCCCATTGCAGGACCTGCCGCCGATGTTGAAGTAGGCGAGATCAACAGAAAGAGGCCAGGGGTTACACCCAGTTTGTAGCCTCTATAGCATTGTGTCCTAAGATCGATCCAGCCGATGAGGAGTATTGCTAGCGCTCGTGGTCCCATGACTGGGAAATGGTGATCTTGGGTTGCAAAGATGGTATAGCCGTGTCAAATTAGGTAGTACTAAGAAGTATCGTGGCGTGTAAATTGGATTAAATTACAACGTTGTGAGAGTGATAGAGGCCAACGACACCTCGGCAACCGGGCATCAGAATCCATGGCTTGTTCTCACGTGTAAGATGTCGGGACTGAAGGATCGTGAGGTGGGTACGAGGACCCTGATGAGCTGTTATCGATAAGAGCTCCTTCCGTTGGCCAATGCGTGCCCGGCAAATGCCTCAGGCCCGCGGCTAACCAATTGCATCATTCAACCGCCGAAGCTCGCCAAATGTCGCCGTGACGAAGCACGAGCGCATCTCTTGACACCTCTGCTTGCCTCGAATAAAACCTAATCCTCCGACCGACCTGATCCCCTCACTATCCCTCCCCTAGGTCCTCGCAACCTCAATTATTCAGCGCGCTCCTTGTCTTGCTTGACAGCCCCGACCTTGGGCACAGGCTGCCCCTCACCAGCAAACGCGACCCCGCCATCGTCGAGCACATCACAGCGTCGGCCGCTGCATGATGCGAGCTCTCACCTCTCCGAGCCGACCATGATACCCCGTCTCCTATGCTCTGCCTCGAGGGCAGCTCATCACCCAGCGCTGTCCCGTCAGGTCCGCTCGCCATGGCTGCCGCAGACGTCCTCGAAGACACACCTCCGCGTCTTCCAGACCGGCGCCATGTTACGGCGTGAACAACCACCCACACCGCCGACAACTCCGATATCCAAAGCACCACCAGCGAAACCCTCGAAACCCGCCACCGACTCCCTGGCTGGCGCCGAAAAGTCCACCCAGGAACAGCGCAAGGCCGACTGGGCCATCATGCGGGAGATGTCCCGCTACCTCTGGCCCAAGGACAACCTGGGCACAAAGGTCCGGGTCGGCCTCGCCGTCGCCCTGCTCGTGGGCGCCAAGGTCCTCAACGTCCAGGTACCGTTCTACTTCAAGAGCATTGTCGACGCCATGAACATCGACATTGGCGCCACGGGCGGCACCGCCACGGCCATCGCGGGGAGCATGATCCTGGCCTACGGCGCGACGAGGATAGGCGCGACGGTCTTCCAGGAGCTGCGCAACGCCGTCTTCGCGTCGGTCGCGCAAAAGGCCATTCGCAACGTGGCGTGCAACGTCTTCGACCACCTGCTGCGCCTCGACCTGAGCTTCCACCTGTCCAAGCAGACGGGCGGTCTGACGAGGGCCATCGATCGCGGTACCAAGGGCATCAGCTTCCTGCTGACCAGCATGGTCTTTCACATCCTGCCCACGGCGCTCGAGATCACCATGGTCTGCGGTATCCTGACCTGGCAGTACGGCGCCCAGTTCGCCGCCATCACGACCGCCACCATGGTGGCGTACACTGCCTTCACCATCTGGACCACGGCGTGGCGGACCAAGTTCCGGCGACAGGCCAACGCCGCCGACAACAAGGCTTCCACGGTCGCCGTGGACTCGCTCATCAACTACGAGGCGGTCAAGTACTTCAACAACGAGAAGTTCGAGGTGTCCCGGTACGATGCCGCGCTGGCCGCCTACGAGAAGAGCTCCATCAAGATCGCCACGTCCCTGGCCTTCCTCAACAGCGGGCAGAACATGATCTTCTCCTCCGCCCTGACCGCCATGATGTACCTCGCGGCCAACGGCGTGGCGTCGGGCAGCCTTACCGTCGGCGACCTCGTCATGGTGAACCAGCTTGTGTTCCAGTTGTCCGTGCCCCTCAACTTCCTGGGCTCCGTCTACCGTGAGCTCAGGCAGTCCCTCCTCGACATGGAGACCCTTTTCAACCTGCAAAAGGTCAATGTCAGCATCAAGGACGCCCCCGACGCGAAGCCACTGGCGCTTTCCAAGGGCGGCGAGATCAAGTTCGAGAACGTGACCTTCGGATACCACCCCGACCGGCCGATTCTGCGGAACCTGTCCCTGACCATCCCCGCCGGCAAGAAGATCGCCGTCGTGGGCCCCAGCGGCTGCGGCAAGTCCACGCTGCTGCGGCTGCTGTTCCGGTCCTACGACGCCCAGTCCGGCCGCATCCTCATCGACGACCAGGACATCAAGTCCGTGACGGTAGACTCCCTGAGGAGGTCCATCGGCGTGGTGCCGCAGGACACGCCTCTGTTCAACGACACGATCGAGCACAACATCCAGTACGGCGACATGTCCGCGCCGCGCGAGCGCCTCGTGGCCGCGGCGCAGCGCGCGCACATCCACGAGATCATCGAGAAGTTCCCCGACGGGTACCAGACCAAGGTGGGCGAGCGCGGCCTCATGATTTCGGGCGGCGAGAAGCAGCGCCTCGCCGTCAGCAGGCTCCTGCTCAAGGACCCGCCGCTGCTCTTCTTCGACGAGGCCACGAGCGCGCTCGACACGCACACGGAGCAGGCCCTCATGGGGAACATCAACAGCATCCTGCGCGAGAAGGCGCGGACGAGCGTCTTCGTGGCGCACAGGCTCAGGACCATCTTCGACGCCGACCTTATCATCGTGCTCAAGGAGGGCAGCGTCGCGGAGACGGGCACGCACAGGGAGCTGGTGGACCGGGGCGGCCTGTATGCCGAGCTCTGGAGTGGTGAGTTCTCTTTTCTGTGGTATTTATGTTCGTGAGACGATTGCTAACGTGACGTCGCAGCCCAGGAGACGCTGTTCAACGAGGACGGCACGGAGAAGGAGGAGGCCGATGGCGTCATCGCCGTGCAGGCACAGGAGACGCCGAAGAAGCCGTGAGCTGGAATGGCAGGCAGCTAGTTGAATACCCCATTTAAGTTCATTCGCACGATGCACTTGATGAGCGCAGAATACTGCGAGTGCTCGTGCCTGTGCCACGATGCGATGACCTCTAACGCCGCACGCCACACGTAACACGCTTCTCGTTGGCCATGACTAGCATGCCATGACGAATACCAGGTAGTATGCGCACCATCGGGAGCGTGATCCGGGAAGAGGCAGGTTGTGCAGGCATCCTGGTGGCGAGTCATTTCGGTTGAATCCCCTCGCCCGCGGGTGGGGGGCCACCCCCGGTCGACGGTCTGGGCTGTGGTGCGATCTCGAACCATTGATTTGTAGCCGCAGAACGTTCAAGCATGATGCTGGATTTCAGGGCGATCGCCCAGGGGAGCTTGGATGGATGTCGAGTCGTGGTATTTCTGACGAGGCGAATGTGCGATGATAATTGACAGGTAACACACGGTAGCGGGACTTGGTGTTCGACAGCGAGACACAAGTATGTGTGGCTGGAGTCAGGTGTCTTGACGAACCTCGACAAGCCTTGCAACCACACGGACGGGACGGTAACCCGCGGACTGGAACGCTGAAAGGATCTTTGTGACCCGGGGGTCCAGCCGTTTAGCGGCGCCGCGCAGCACGGAGAGCCCCTGAGCTAAGGCCTGCTAAGGGTGGGTTCTAGCGCCGTAGAACGCGGTCGACACATGGCGGGTTGGCCCGGCTGGGAAGGCGGTCTTCGCTGGCAGCCACGCGAGGACCGAGGGCGGCTAATCACGACGGTTGTGGTGGGGACGACCTGCATCCTTGGCGCTGATCCAGCGTTGCATGGCCGCCAGGAAAGGAAAGGACGGGGGGAGACCTTCAGGGGTTCCAACGCTGGGAGGAAGGGAAGCCGCACCCCAGCCAGAAGGAACTCGACTTCTTTTTCCCTGTTCCTCGAGCAGGTCCTCGCCCATCGATTGGCCACTACGGGGATTCTCTGCTGCAGGCGGGGCGGGCGTCACCTCACCTCGTGCAACCAGGAAGGAACCGCCGTATCTTGGTTCCTGCTTGGTTCCTGACCCCTGCCCGCTGTTGCTCTCGCCTTCCCTCCAAGACTCTTGTCGTCTTTTTCTTCCATCCTTCTCCCCCCTTTCTGGTCCCAACCGTTTCCTCTCGTCCAACCCCTCTTCGCTCCTTCGACCAACCACCGACATTCCATTGTCGCCGGATGCGCCCCTGAACCTCTCTCGCATATACCCAGCGTACAGGTAGTTCTCGGCCCTATCATCCCAAGAGTTCCCAAGACCCGGTGTTTTGGACTCGTTCCCCTCGTTTTCCACGGTTCATCAGCATCACTCAGCGCTTGTCTCACCACACATCCTTATCTCCTCCGCCTAGAGAGCTTTCAACGCTCGTAATATTGCCTCTGAATCAAAAGATCCGATTGCTACGCTTCGCCCAGTACTAGCAAACACGTTGGGAATCAAAATTCGACTTCAATCACCGAGCGCATCACCTACTCCTGCCAACCCAAGTCCTCCAAAATGTCGCCCGGATCCATGTTCGACCGCCTCCAGGCGTCCATCCAGCAGAAGATCGAGCTCTTCCGACTCGAGCAGCGCTACACCCGCCGTCGCCACCGTCGCTCCACCTTCCAGACCAACGCCGTCTACGTCGATGGCGAGTACGTCTACCAGACTCCCAACTCGACAGGTTCCTCCACCTCGACGAACGAGTCTTCCCGGGTCGACGCCCTGCACAACGCAGAGCCCGCCAGTGCCGTCACAACACCGGTCAAGGAGAAGAGGCTGAGCAGGCGTATCTCGTCCATCGCCAACTTCGGCAGCGCCAACAAGCGGGAGGCGGCCGGCAACGACTGGCGAACGAGCAAAGTCACCGTCGCCGAGGTGCAGCGATGATTTGACGATCGTCTCTTGGTCCGCCGCAGCATGACACCCCGCTGCCGGCGACTCCCGCGCTTTCGCCCGCCGGGCCTCGCGGTCGCAGACTGCTGAGATGCCCCGGTCGACACCACCCGGTGCCGGGTACTTCTTTTGATGCCTGAGAAACAGCGACTGTCTCGGCATACCACTCATGATTTCACGTGGCCTTGCTCGGCCGCTTGCCGCATGCTTAGAACGGCAGCCATTACCGGTGCCCACGGGCATCCGGGAGCATGTTTTACGGAGCATTGTTGGGCCGCCGCAGCTTGACCAGACAAGCTTGGACGGCGGACGAGTCTGGATCTCGCCATCCTGGCTGCGGTCACGACTACTGCATGGAGCGAGGCGCGCCCTTAGACCGGGGCGTGGCCCGTCGCACGACGTTCCTTGGTACTTTTTCTCTTTTCATCGGTACATTATTATCAACGGCGAACGGACTCCTCCGAGACGGCCTGTGGATGGGATTTATTGTCTATGCGACGACGTTTGTACATAACGTGCTTTCGATAGACAGAGCTCACGCGCGAGTGGAATGCTGGATATGAACCCCTTTTCTTTCATCTGTTTCTCGTGCTGTGCCCCTCCTCCGCTTTTCTTGGTGAGTCCGTGTCTCAGACTGACACGGGGTGACGACGTCGTCGAATCTTTCGTCTCAGGTTTCAGATCGCGAGCCCGGTCATTCCGAACATTTCCCATCCGCGTTTGGTGCCAAGGACTCGACAGCTGGTGCCGCCAGGACTCGACAATCAGCGTGGTCAGCTTTTCAGACGCATCTCACGACTCGGGCTGCGGCGGTCTGATTTGCGACGACTCATGCCCTGCAGCGACTAGACGTGTTGAGAATGGCGCCGAGCGAGTCCGTCACATCTCACCAGCGACAGGGCCAGTTCTGCAGCGCAGGGCAATGATCTGCGCTTGCCGGATCGGCGGGGCGGGCGCATGGCGCAGTCGTCACAGATCCCCGGATGGGTGGTCCAGACCAGCACAGGCGAGGGGAGAACATCGGACGATATGCCGGCTTTTCCGCCGTCTGATGTCGTGCGCCAATGGGCGTGGCGAGGACAGGGTCGTTTTATTCGACGCGTTTGTGGTCGTGGTGCTGGACGGGCGCGGTCGTGACACGTCGATGTTGTCGAGAGACGTGCCTTGCGATCAAGATGCGCGCTGGGGGTTTGGTTGGTTTCTTGGTGTGCAAGGCTCACCGCGGCCCGAGGAAGACGGCGCTGAGGAAGACGCCGAGCAGGAGGGAGAGGAAGTAGCCGACGTTCATGGTCATGACGACCAGCATGCTGGGATTGTCAGTCTGGCACTTAGGATTAGAGGGGGTGTGCATACAGGAGATAGCCCAGAGCGGCAGTCAGGACCTCGAACAGCGCACGGACGACGCGCTGCGTGATGGCAGCAACTCGGCCCTGGGGCACCGTGGTATGCGGCCGCTGCACGTGGGACCGGTCCTCCAGCTCGAGGGCCGCGGCGCCCTCGTCGTCGGTCCCGGGTTCGAGGCGCGTGAAGGCCCGGTGCCGGCGGGAGGAGAGGCCGGCGGTGCCCCAGGCGCGGCGCTCGAGGGCGGGGCGCGCGGCGACGAAGAGGCGGAGGAGGGCGGCGGCTAGGGCGGCGAGGAGGCAGTTGAGCCAGTAGATGGACGACGGGTCCTTGACGGGTATGAAGAGGGGGACGGGCGTCGTGTGGAAGAGGACGGGGGAGGGGGCGCCCATGGCGGGCTGGTCGGGGGACATGATGCGAGGGTGCTGGGATGGTGATCTTGATGTGATTTTGTCCCGTGTGGATTGATTCTCGAGGTCGCTGCGTCTTTTGCAGCAATGGTTGTTGCCTCTTGGGTCGTTTGAGAGGAGGATTGGGGTTGCTGGAGGTTGGAGCTGCTTCTCCGCGCTCTCCCTTGATGCAGGGAGGTGACCGAACTGCGATGCCTCGATGAGTCGTGGACGACGGCTTCTCTCCAATGTAGTTCGTCGCGCAGCGTAGGCTTTTACTCTGGCATCATCAAATGAGCATCATGTCATCAATGTCGACGATTGAACGCGTTCGGTACCGAGAAACTAGGTGCGCGTTCAGAAAAGTGCAACCACAGACAGCTCGTGCGACGTCGGCCTTCAATCTATCTGCTATCAGTTTGAGCAAACCCTGATGGCCACCTCAGGTATACTAATACGATCTCGCCATGGAGCCATGGAGCGGCCCGCAACGCGGCTGTGGCTGCGCCGCCGCCAGGAACGAGCACGTTTCTTTGTGAGGGCATTTGAGCGGGTTTCCCACGCGTGCTGCTGGCCCGCGCCAAGGCGGAGAACTGCCCGCCCCGCGATGTTCACATTCAGTCCGACGGGGCTCGGAAGGCCGAGATCAACGAGCGTTTGTGTCTGGCGTGGTCTTTTTTGAGACATGGGTGTTGGTTGTCGTGTAGTACCGTACTAGTGGTGTGTCGTGGGCAACATCACCGTGATCTCAAGACGAACGGCATGGTCGGCTTCCGCATCTTTGATGGGATCTCAGCAAATTTTCTCTTCAGTCCATAAAGTCCATTCCGTGTAAATGCTAAGGAACTGGGATAGCACGGTCAGGTCCATCTCGGACTTGAACATCTTGCATGCCACAACTCCAACATATAAACAGGGTTTGGCGTCAGCCACGCCACGAGTGAACGAGATTGACTCTGTCTGGTGATCTCCTAGGTGGATAGATGCATCTGTCGTTTTCGTATCCTTGACGATGGACTCGAGGAATGGACTTTGTACGCTCGGGGTTTAACGGCTCCAGACGAGAGCCCCCTTCCCATGAACAACCCCTCCATGTGTACTGCCTGGCCTCACGGCAATGTCGACGGCCTCATACTGTTCATCTTCGCAATGTAGTTACCGGTGTCTGCCTTTTGTGTTAGTCACGGAACGGCCACAGCACGCCAAATGCTCAAAGATCACATACCTCAAGCCCGGGGATTGCAGTAGATCTGGGTAGGAAGAATACGGCACTCAGCCGACGCCGAGGGCGGACACACCAGACGGGAGCAGAAGCCGGGCTGGTCGCAGCGCATGTCGCCCCTGCAAGAACTCTTGGGGAGTGCGTTGAACCTGTCTTCGACGGAGCCGGCCTGGGGGGCAGCGGTGGAAAGGCCCACGGCGAGCAGCAGTGAAACGATGAAGACCTTCATGATCAGTCCCGATTGGATATGTAAATGGTGTCTGCTAGGGAGTCACTTACTTGGAGAGGAGGGAAAGGCTGATTTTCGAACGGAGGTGAACCTGTCTTATTTAACGTAGACGCCTCTGGGCACGCATCGCTATACGCGTAACTCACTCCACGGGGGGGAACGCTTCATGCGCCAAGCAGCCGATGTTGCAATCGTCTTGTTGAGACCCGTTTACTAAAGTTTTACGACCCCTTTTGAACGAATCATTCGTGGGAGAGAACAGTGGTGGTTGGAGGATCAGCTGCCGTGCCTTTTCTTGCAGGTTGCTGCATGCGGCGAGGGTTCTGGGCGCAACGACAATCCAGGAGGGCACGATGCTACTGGTAGGGCCAAGGTTGGCGACGAGTGTGTCGGCCCACCGGATGACACGGGTTTGCAAAGATTTCCGTTTTGGCTCGTTCATGGTACAGGTTGGGATGTGTTCTTCCATGAAGGAGTCTTGATAGAAACTAAAACGACCACCAACTCTGATATTACGATGAGGTGGCGGACATCATGGCCAAGCTGGTAGAGAAGTACCCGCAAGCCCATTTCAACAGTTGATCAGGGCAACCACGGTGCTTCGTTAAACTGCTGATTTTTCGTTGGTAGGGTAGGCAAATTTCCCAGGAGCCGAGAGGGATTCAGGCCTTGGCCGAAGACAATGACTGGCACCAACCCGTAGGTGCTGAGATCATGACATGCATAGGATGAAAACCTCACTACCCCAGCTGAGAGCCCCTATAAGGGGTTCAAAGGATCCAAGAAACATGCTTGCCACATGTTTACTCAGAACGTAATTTAGGAAAGATAGTCCGTCGTTGGGGGCGCTTGGGCCGACCTTGCTCTCTAGAAGTTCAGTAATGGATCTCAGAATAGAAGTCCCGTACTCTTGAAGATCAGCACTTCTCCCATAAATCACAACTCCACAGCCCTCTTTCTTCCACGGAGAGCAAGTCTGAAATAGGGTCCCTTCTATCGAAGAGCGTACGATTGGTCCGCACCAAACCCGAGACCGTTGCAAACATTCATCCAAAGACCTTCCTACCCGCGAACCACGTCTGTTCCACCGAAGCCGTCAACAGCTTCCTGGCATCCCATTCCATATCAACAACGACGAAATCAGCAGCCTTGCCAACTTCCAGGCTTCCAACAATGTCTTCCAAGAAGACGCTGCGAGCAGCGCCATCCGTGTAGGCGACGATGGACTCGCACAGACCTAATCGGAAGTGCTCGTTGACTGTCTCCGTGTACGCCGGATCACGGGACGAGAGCCTCGTAGTCCCCACGTACATATTCTCAAACGGCGCCCACGGCGATGTCGGGCTGTCACTTCCCAGGGCGAGCAGGGCGCCCGCATCGGCAAACTCCCTGTAGGCGAAGGCACGCTTCGCCCGACTCTCGCCCAGCAGACGGTTCCAGGCCTTGAGGATGGAGGGGTCGGCATGGACGGGTTGCACGGAGGCAGTGAGACCCAGCTGTCCAAGGCGCTGCGCGTCTTCAGGCGAGGATAGCTCGATATGCTCAAGGCGATGCCGCCGGCCGGGTGTACCGAATTTGACAATCGAGTCGATGGCCATTTTGATGGCGGCGTCACCGATGGCGTGAAGGGCGATCTGAAGACCAGCCTCGTCTGCCTGCTGCACCACCGGTTCCATGTATTCCTTCAACCAGACGGGCGGTGGCAGAGCCGCGTTGTTGCTGTATGGCTGAGACAAGAATGCCGTACATGCGTCGATGATACCGTCCAGGATGAGCTTGATGCCGACGATGCGGAAGTCCATGTTGTTGTCGTTGCCGAACTTGCGGTTCATCTCGATGGCGCGCTGGACCTGTCTCGCGTTGTCCTCGTGGTCAACTGTCGGTTGTATCAGCCAGTACGCCGCGACGCGGATGGGCAGCAAAGGTTCCCGCTCGCGGAGCGTCATCAGAGCGTCCCATGCCTCCTCGTCCATGGCCATCTCGACGACGCCGGTGTACCCTGCCGCGTTGTACTCGGCGATGCCAGCACGGATTGCTTCTATCCTCGCCTCCTTCGGCGCCGACTTTGCCTGGAAAGGCCAGATGATGGACATCATGGCCCCCTCGTCCAAGAGGCCGGTCGGCTTCCCCTCTGCGTCCCGGTGGATCTTGCCACCGGCCGGGTCAGCCTGGTCAGCGACGCCGAGGACGTCCAGGGCGGCCGTGTTGCAGAAGCAGGAGTGCAGGTTGCTACCGTCGACGAAAATGGGCCGCTCGTCAAGGTCGTCGAGGATCGCGGCCGAGACACCACCGGGTGTCTGCGAGTGGAACCAGTTCTTGCACATGATCATCGGCTCGTCGGGGTTCGCAACGGCGTAGGCTTTGATTGTTGCACGGATGTCGTCGACGTCTTTGCACGGCGTGAGGTCGACCTTGCGCAGACTCTGACCGAGCAGGAGGAGATGCATGTGGCCGTCGATGAACCCTGGCAGCACGGTCCGCTGGTCGAGGTCACGCACCTCGACGTCCTCGAGAGCATTCTGGTCCAACTCCTCGCGCGGGCCTATTGCTGCAATCCTGCCGTCCTGAATGAGAAGGCTGTCGACAAATGTGGCTTCGCCATTGAGTCCTTTCTCAGCCTTGGACAGCACCCGCCCGTTGACGAAGAGCGTGCTCTTTGCCATGCCGCAGGCCTTCGGAGCCCAGATCGTGTGTTGGGCCAATGCAACCGAGCAAGTTGTGAGACGAGTGGGAAAGGAGTCTTGAAACCGGCAGAGACCACTGATAGACGTAGAAATGTGTGAACGAGAGAAACGTGGCAGAACAGGATACTCCGAAGTCGCAAGCTAAGTACTGTCGATGAAAGGCAAGATGCCTGCCATGCTCGCCTCTCGGTTGAGCCGAGTCTTCTGATAGCGGTGCCGTTTTCGACTCGCGGACAAACTCCACAGCACCTCGTTCTAGACCGTTGGTGGTTAGTAGCGATGGGGTTGCTGTCTCGTCTCGACTTTCCTTCCCAGTGACTTATTGCGCTTCATGCCGTAGCGCGAGAGTCCTGTCTCTTCAGCCCCATCTGTTCGCTATCATCACCATCCCCTTAAAAACCTCTATCGACCGTCTCGACGTGACTCCCGGGCATTGCCTCCGATGTGGATATCATCGGATCGCTTCGCCGGCCGCGATCCAGTATTTGGTAGATATTCGACATAAAGTGCGGTCTCCGGCTCGGCCCAGCGGATGTTCACGACTCGTCCGAGACGTGGATGACCTGACCAGCAAAACAGTCTTGCATTTTACACCGCGCGGATTAGACACGGATTCCTCAGCCGAGATCTTGCTTGTTCAAGTCCTAGCGAGCACCGACATCGCCTACCCCCCGTGGGGAAGCTCGGGCAGGGTATGTTGTCGTGTTCCGCGGGCGCGCGGGTCTCCGGGATGAGCGGCATCGGACTTGTATAAAAGATACAATGGTTGTCTCTCCAGACGTGCGGTATTTCTGCCCCCTTTGTTTTCCCAAGACTCATTGCCTTTGTCGCACATAGTCAATTCCCATTTTCGAAGCCTCCAAAACACCATGGATCACACCACCAAACAACAACCGAATCGCAGCGACAATGACGGAGAGAAAGGTGTATCAAACCCAGACGAGATTCAACCGCAGATCTCGAACGTCAAAGGCGGCACGTCAGCGCTAGGGGCTGCCGAGTTTGCCAAAGTCAAGACCCAGGAGGGCGATGCCTTCTTCCATCGTCTAGGATGGAAACGCCTGACCATCGTCCTCATCGTCCAGGCTATTGCTCTGGGATCTCTGAGCCTACCAGCCGCATTCGCCACCCTGGGGATGGTGGCCGGCACCATCGTGACGGTGGGCATGGGATTCATCGCCATCTACGCCAGCTACATCATCGGCCAGGTCAAGCTCAAGTATCCCGAGGTGAAGCACTACGCCGATGTTGGCCACTTGCTCCTGGGAAAGCCTGGAGATTGGATCTTTAGTGCAATCTTCGTTGCCCTTCTTGTCATGGTCGTGGGCTCACACTGTTTGACTGGCACCATTGCTCTTGTGAGCATCACAGGCAGCGGGATCTGCTCCTTGGTCTTCGGTGCCGTTTCGGCCATCATCCTTCTGATCCTGGCTATCCCCCCATCCTTTGCGGAAGTTGCTATCCTCGGCTATGTCGACTTTGCGTCGATCATCCTTGCCATCGGCATCACCGTCATCGGAACCGGTGTCAAGCACAGCACCTCGACAGCCTCTTCGTCAGACTGGTCCGCGTGGCCCCGAGAAGACGTCACGGTCGCTGAAGCCTTCGTCGCAATCTCGAACATTGTCTTCTCGTACGCATTCGCGGCTGCTCAGCCATCGTTCATGGACGAGATGCACACGCCTAGGGACTACACCAAGTCCATCACCGCGCTCGGCGTGGCGCAGATCTGCATCTACACCCTGACGGGAGCGCTTGTCTACGCTTTTGTTGGCGTCGACGTCAAGTCTCCCGCACTCCTATCAGCTGGACCTCTTTTGTCTAGAGTGGCTTTCGGAGTGGCGCTGCCCGTCATCTACATATCGGGGTCCATCAATACGACGGTGGCGTGTCGGTTCATCCACGGACGCATGTACAGGAACGATATTGCACGCTATGTCAACACGTCAAAGGGCTGGATCACATGGCTGGTGACCGTCACTGTCGTGACGCTCTTTTCTTGGGTCATTGCAGAGGCAATCCCTTTCTTTTCCGAGCTTCTCTCGATCTGCGGCGCTCTGTTCATCTCCGGCCTGTCGTTCTACATTCCTCCCATCATGTGGTTCTATCTCCTGAAAGATGGGCGTTGGTACGATAGAAGGAACCTCACTACGGCCATGTGCAATCTGGCCGTCTTCCTCGTCGGTATCACCGTTCTGGGCTGTGGCACCTACGCCAGCTTCAACCAAGTGGTGCGTCCTTGTCCGGTAATTGCAATACTCTTCAGTGGCTGACATCCTTTTCACAGGTTTCCAACTTTCGAAATGGACTGGTCCAGAGGCCCTTTGCTTGCAATGTTGGACAGTAACGGGGGTTTCGTTCAAGGCTTCCATGGGAAGATGTCCGCGCATGAGCATAGCTACACCAGCAAGACCAATGAGCCCATCTCAGCCATAGCTCTTGGCCATACCGAGCTCAGTGTGCCACTTTCTGCGAGTCTACCGCCCCCTGCCCAAATATGTTGCAGTGCTTTCCTCAATGCCTCGCAGTTGGTGAAACCCGAGCCAGCCTCCCCGAGCATCTCGTCCAGAAGATCTCGGAAGAACGTCTGCTGGCTATTATTGGCCACTCCGCCAGCAATGTACAGTGCCCAAGGAACACCTCTGAGGCTGAAGTTGGCTGGAACCCTTTTGATCGCATCAATCACGTTCTCCACTGCGGCATCCATGTGCCAGCCCTCGAGGCCAGTGTCACTGGCCAGAGCGTGGAGGATGACGATGGCTGCCGTGGCGTAGATGCGGGTCACCGTGTTGGTCAATGGTATTCGTGAGGCCTGCAGCCCATATCTGAGAGTGAGCTTTGGACATGGAGGGGTGGTTGGTGGCGGAGACTGACTTCATTTACATCTGACCCCAGGGTTTTGAGGCCATTGTCCAGCTGTTCATGCAGCTCAATGATCCGAGATGAAGCTTCACTGCTAGAGGTTTCCGAAATTTGAGCACACAGCTCGTAGACATCTCCAATGGCGAGCATCACCCAGTTCTGGCAGCCCGTCATGGTCGAGACGTCGATATCCTCGAGCTGAAGCCACTTGCTATAAGCTGTGTGCGGTCGCGTGCCAGTGGCCGCGCACGACATGATGTCAAACCAGAGCAGCTCCGCGATGAGAAACTTCTGTGCCGCATGGACGAAGAGTGAATGGTCGTCTCTCGAAGTTTCGTCGTCATCGTCCATGGTGGAGGTAGACGGCGGGGGCACCAGATCGTGGGGCTCCATTTCATTTAGTGATGCAACCAGTGCATTCATGTGTGGCATCCAGCTGTTTGCTCCTCCCGAGAATACCTGTACCGGTCAGCCTTGGCATTGATACAAGTTCCGACACGGTGCTCACCTCGAAGCTGATGAGAGCAATCCCGCAGGCCATGAAGTCGATCCACTCCTCGTGCTGGTCGACCGAAGGGCTGCCCTTGCGCCTGGATAAAACGGCACGGAGCTCTTGCATAGCACTCGTGTGGTACGTCAAGAGCAGTCTCTCCGAAGCATCCGTCTTGTGCTGGGACTGTGACTGCCTGTGCAAAGCGGCCAATGTGAGCGCCGCCTGTCGCAGTGGACCTTTCCTGGTGAGTAGGAAGAAAAGCCATCCCCGGGACGTGAAGTCACCGCTCTCGACGTAGTACGGAAACTGAATGATGAATATCCGATCGAGGTAATGCATCAACAGCTCCGCCTCTCGGTACGTTTGAGAAACAGGCTGGGGTGTGAAAGCCGGTTCCTCTGGAGATGAGGGTCGTTTATTCCGTGCCTTGCTGGTGAGACGAACGTGCTTCTTGACCTGGTCTTTGATCTTCTGCAACTCTTGGCGAAGTTGCCGAGGGTCCTGTGTCCATGCCGGTGGGCGCCCGTACCCATGACATTCGATGCGCCGGGAGCTGCACTCTTCGCAGGCTGGGACGCCCTCGTCGCATTTCCGGTGACGAATGCGGCAGGTCCAGCAGCCTCTGTGGCTTCGGGATTCTGAGGAAGCGGTCATGGGATTCGAATTTCCCCAGACTTGGGTCTGGGAGTGCGATCTTGAGGAGCGCGTCCTGGGCTCGGCAAGGCATCTTGCAACATGGGACGTCAACATGACACTAACAAGTTTTCCCAGGAGCTGGAATGGACGCGCTAGCATCGGCTGCTCCCCTGATCCACCCCGCCAATCCTCGGCTCGACTTTCCTTCCCAGCTCACGTCATGACTCGCGCTGTTCTGGAAGACACCAGATCGTGTCAATGTCCGATCTGCCCCTCATTCTGGTCATGCCCAGGTCTTCGACCTTCAAAGTGAAATCCCGAACCAATTGGAAAGAGTCAACCCGATCTGAGCCAATACGGTCAATTTCTGATACGTTCGCTCCATCCTCAAGTCCTTGATGTACCACTCCCCATCGACGAGCTTCCACGTCGTGTAGTAGTATCCACCACCCCGACACTCGAACCAGGCGCCCAGGTACTTCGAAACGACCTGATCCTCAAAGCCGAAAATGGACTTGACCTCGTCACCCGCCACTCGCTCGAGGTCGGGGGCACTAACGATGTGCATCGTGTCCAGCTGCGCGAAGAACTTGTCGTAGAACGTGACGAAGGATTTCGCCGAGTCGAAGACGAGCGCGCGCCCCGAGACCTGCAATGGCTTGCCTCGGGCGTCGCAGTAGGCGAGCCTTGCGTCTGGTAGCGTGATCTCACGCCCGAGCCTGTCCCACTGCATCGTGTCGGCGTAGCGGCAGTACCGTGCCTTCTGGCGTGTGATGGCGATGGCCACTTCAGGGGAGACGTGCGCCATGTCTGTCGATTTTGAAACTGTATGTTCAGGGTGTTGGAAAGGTCTGGGTTTTGAGATGACGGTGAAGCGGGGGAGACAGGTATATACGTTCTTGAGGATGATCGGCCATCATGCATGGGCTCTCAGTAAGCGTCGCAGATCCTTTGCCAGGTACTGGCCAGGGTGATTGAGTTGGTGGCTACGACGACGACCGTCATCAACAGAAATCTGGAACAACCTCTCGATAATAACAGACAACGAAAGCACTGATACGACGCGAAAGCCTCGGCATCTATTGGACTTTCTCCTTTCTGAGCTCATTGGCCCATTGCCACCAGAGTAGTATCACGGACGGACTAGTAGTTTGGATGGTAGACTAGAAGCCAACCGACGGGTTCCTAACATTCACGAGGCATCGTCCCTGAAAATCAAAAGAACCCTACTGCCGTTCTTTGGCAATCAGAAAGCTGAGGACGTTGGGGTTCCTGCATCTAAGTAGCGGTATAGGCTCCATCCGCTGATTTTGACGTAGACCGCCCATCTCAAAGCGTCCCCAAGGTTCCATAACATTGCATGGCGCCATTCTGGTTTCCAATGACGTTGTCTGTGCATGTTCTTAGAATAAAGCGTCTTAAAAGCATGCAAGGGCCGTTCTACTCACTCAAATTGTACCTCACGTCCAGCCAGCTACCTCCGCAAGAGCCGCATTGGCACTTGAGCCAGCCATCGGAGCTGACGGAACAGGACCTGCAGCTCCGGTCATAGTTGCCCTGGGGAACCGGTCATTTCAGCTTCAGTTGCGGTATCGAGGAACACTCAGGAGAAAAACACTTACGTTTTGGCGTGCTTTCAATGCGCCGCATTCGTTGCTGACACAGAGGGAAAGACGCAGCGAGGTGGGCCGCCACTGGTTGTTCATCTGTCTGCATTCTGCCTTCAGGGTGTTGCCTGAGAAGCTGAGGTTTCGGCAAGTGGCGATGAAGCCACTGGCCTCGCTAAGGGGGCACAGGAGGGCAATGGCCCCGAAGAATACGACGGAAGGCTTCATTGCGAGTGGGTTCAGTATCCTTCGAAAAGAGAACCGCCGAGGAAGGATGATTGAGAAACCGTAGCGTCTGGGCCAGACCGTCTTCTTGTACCCCGCAGTCTTCGGGGACCGTGGCGCCAGCGGTACGGTTGAGGTAAAATTATCAGTCCACGAATCGTGCATCGCAGATTAGCCAGCGGCACAGCTGATGCATTTTGGTTGGTGTTGAGGACCAACGTACAGGGTGCCAGCAACGACGCCCAATGGGATACTTGGTGAGACCGAGCCCCTGGCTGAGGGGCCAGGCCTTTGGGGATGCAAGCCAATGGAGTCGCGGTATTATCATGCACGAGGCGCAGAAATGGAGTGGTCTGGGCAGGATGACCTGCAGACTCTTGCGTTTGAGGCAGGGTCAAGACGAACCATTCTAGATTTAGCCTGACATGAAGGGCTTCCCCGGCCCTGAATGCTCCCGGGGACGAGATGGAAAGGAGCCATCGTAGGGACAAATGTGAACGAGTGTCACTTACGACATGGATGGTGTCTAGGTGAGAAGACGGGAACCGATCAAAGTCGATCAACCCGCAGTCGACACCTGGACTGCCTCTCACCAGCGACTGGCCCCCCCAAGGATGTACGGGTCATTCACCCGGTTCTCGCAACATTCCCCAGAAGTTCGCCAGATCATCTGGTGTTATGCCTAGGTTGGAAGCTGGTCCATTACTCATTACCGCCGCGTCAGCAACGGCAATCCTGGCGTGAAGCTCTCCGGAAGCCTCCCTCGTAAGGCCGGCCAGACATGCCGCGAATCTTGCATGATAACGCAGTCAACACGCCGGTTCGATGAACATTTGGGCTGGGCTGACTTGGGCCCTCACCTGATCTACTTCCGGGACGACAAGTACGACACCTGCCTGGCGCAACAAGTCGCCGAGACCTGCCCCTTGCTGGAGCAGGTACAGCACAACATTCTCCACCCGTGCTCATTCAATGGATTGGACGAGACACTGACAGTTTCCCTGGAGTTGGTAGGCATTATGACATCCGGTGGTCATATGTGCGCCACATACTCCAGCGAATAGAGACGCTTGCCGCAAAATTGGTCTGGTACGGCTATGCTCTATCTGCCAGGGCATCTCTGGGGCTTGATCAACCATGTCTGTAGAGGAGTCCGGACGGCGGCCGATGTCGCGGCACTTGCTGCACGCTGCTTCACTAAGATGCCGCCTACCCTTGCCAACGAATCAGTGTAAAGATCCATGGACGAGTCGGCAGTCTGCCCAGCCAACAAGCTGAATCTCCGCCGTGCACCGGAATGCATGCTTCTGCCAATCATGGCCTCGGTAATGCATGCAAAGACCTTGGCGGTGGCACAAGGAGGGCAAGGGCACATCAAATGTCCCTCCCCCCCAGCCTCGTTAACCTAAACCCCTCACGATCCTGACTCAGGGCTCATGTGCATCTTCCTTGAGCAGAGCATAAGCGCCCGGCGCTGCAATACGCCCTGGTCGCGCCGATGGACCCCGTGTCTGCTGCAGGATTTGCTTCAGCAATCCTCACCTTCGCAACCGTCGCCTTACGAACGGCACGTTGGAGATTCGCGGCGTGGGCGACAACAACGAGGCGGCCAAAATCATGACTGAGTTCAAGGATGTATGGGAGCCGCTGCTTAACATCCCGGATTCCATGGGCCCCTATCACCAGAAGCTGGGCGAACACGCGGAGAAAGGCCATAAGATCTACGCCGAGATCTCGACCAAGCTTCACGCGTGGACGGAGATAAACCGGAGAAAGGGAGGCTTGGTTAGAACCATGAAGCTGGTGATCATGGGAGATCACAAGAAGATGCAAGGTCTTATCGACCGGGCCAACCGATACCGACGAGAAGCCATGATGCGCCTCAGCGTTATACTATAGTGAGCGGCTTCCTGCGCTGGCCAACTCTTCATCAGCCGGACAATCTTCTGACCCAGCCAAGCGAACAGAACCACGCCATTCAAGTGCAGATAGCCGCCCTACAGACATCGAGTAATGACAAGGCGGACGAAACATTGAAAAACCTGGAAGATATCAACGACAATGTCAAGGAGCTCCAGGCCACAACAGCTGCCGAACAACAAAGCTACCAGCAACATTTCGGTCAGATTCTTGAGATTCTCAACACCTTATTGGAGATTCGTCAACGACCCACGGACGCAGGTCGTTACCTACAGCAGTTGCATTTCGACGCGATGAAGACTCGGCACGAGATGATTGACCGACAAGTCGGAAACCCCGAGATTGCCTGGGTCGCACTTGCACATGCCGACGACAGCGGGTCTATTCCCAAGAACAGAAATCAGGAGTACCAGGCATCGTGGGCAATTCATCGGTGGTTAAAGTCGGACGACTCCCTGTTTCATGTGTCGGGAAGGGCGGGTTCTGGCAAATCAACCCTCATGCGTCACTTGCCCTCGAGCCCTGGATTCAAGAAGAATCTGGGAACATGGGCCTCAGGGTCTCAGCTGGTGATCGGAAAGTACTTTTTCTGGCAGGAAGGATGTGCTTTACAAAAGTCATTGGAAGGTCTTTTTCGGACACTCCTATATCAGGCTTTCGAGCAGGCGCCTGACCTGATGACCGCCATCATGCCGACGACAACCATCCCGCCTTCTCACGATGATGGAACCTTCAATATGATGACTGGTCTTCGTTCATTTGAGCCTCTCAGCGTTCAACACCTTGAGTCTGCCTTCCAAGGACTCCTCGAAAAAGCCGCCCCCAGATACCGACTGATCTTCCTCATCGATGGGCTGGATGAGGTGGTGGATGATTGTTCAACAAGATTTTGGGAGACTTATCGAGACTTGGGCAAGAAGATCGCAAAGTGGTCTGCAAACACTGGGGTGAAGTTTCTACTAAGCTCTCGCCCACACGACGCCTTCACCAATGCCTTCCAAGAAGGGGCAATCATCCACCTCCACGAAGTCAACTACGAAGCCATATCATCTTTCACGCAGACAATGCTCCGTGATCGCCTGGAAGACCCGGACGCATGGCCAGATCTATTGGACGGCACCCGCATGAACAATCTTCCTCGAAGAGTTGCCGTCAGGTCTGAAGGGATATTCCTGTGGGCGCGTTTTGTCAGCCTCGAGCTTGTCGAGGCCATGAACGAAGGACGCTCTACAGAACCCGAGATCTTTGAACTCCTCGACCACGCCCCGAAAGAGATGAACAATCTGTATCGCCGCATGATTAGCTCAGAGAAGCAACAAAGGCCCGGCGATGTCCTACCTCGGGTCATCATTGGGTTGGTAGCTTGTCGGCCGGACTACTGCCCCAAGCTCAAACTCCTGCCTATTCTCTGGCTGAAAGAGCTCTTACAGTCAGATACATTCCCAATCGGCTGCCCTGTCGAGCCGTGTCTCCGCCGAGAACACGAACTTGAGCTGGAGGACCTTGCCATCTCTCGTGTGCGCAGGCTAACGTCTGGGATGGTTGACGTGCATGACGCTTGGGATGACAAAAGCTGGCAGTTCTTTCACCGAACTGCCAGGGAATACGTCCGAAGTAACCTGACTGAGCGAGATGCCACGAAATTCAGCGAATCACTCTATGCTCGCTACATCTTGCTGTGGATGATCAAAACCAACCGCTTCAGGCTTCGTCTCAGTGACGAGGCCCTCCTGCCACGACTACTCTTCTGTATGGATACTACTAAGAACTTCCACATACTAGACGGATACCAGGCCGCGGCCGTTGCAGCAAAAGAATGTGCGACTCTTTGCATGTCCCCGGGCGGCGATTTTAGACACGGCGGCTGCAACCACTGCCGGCCTGGAGACATCGGTATCTTCATGGGTTTTGCTGCCTACCATGGCTTCTCTAACTGGGTTATCCGGAACATCAAAGCCAGCCCTGACTTGAAGTCGCCCAATCCTGGGGTTCACCTTCTCCTTTCTGCAAGCTTGCAATCCGACTCCCACAAAGTTCCTCTCGGCACAGAAGGTCGTGTCGCTTTTGTCGAAGACCTGCTATCCCTGGGCCTCAAACCGAGTGACACTGTCGCGACTCGCCAAGTTTCCTACCGATACCAGGCAGGTGTCAATTGGTTCACACCTACTGGAGAGACGACTGCGCCATACACCGTCTGGGAAATATTCTGCGCTGCATTCGTGAGTAACCCGACGACGGAAGGATATCGGGTGTTGGACCTCTTCGTCCAAGCTGGCATGTCCCCCGAAGCCACGCTGTACTGGATTTACGAGCAAGTTTACTACCGTTCCAACCCTGATGATGACGGGAATCTGTCAACAACCCATTCCGTATCATTGAATGATTTCCTGGAACAGGAAGGGTTTCCCCGAATCGACAGCAGCAGGCCACCTCGAGTTCATATTGAGTCTGTCTTCAAAAAACTCGACCCTGAGGCAGGGAGTTTTACAGGCGTCAGGAAGCGGATTGTGCAATGAATTGCGTTCCCCCACAAAGTTATCCAGATTCGGGCCGTCCATGTACGGATATATTGAGATCCACCTTCCGTCGACGAGGCGATATGGCTCGTCTCCAACCCGCACGTTGCTCTTTCCACACCTCTTGGCACCATGGGTCAGTGACATCGTGGACCTGGGTCATGAGTTGACTGATCTTGCAGACCCCTTTGGGATTCTGGCCTTGTGTCACAGATGCTGTATCTCAGCAACGACATGCATTTTGCGTGCGTGCCCGTGCTCATGCACGGGTGGAAGAGGACTGTTGTCGGAGTTTTGGCGGGATTCTGGCCTTGCAAAAGAGGAGCCCTGTGGCCCTGAGAATGTCATCTTCATCCGAGATGCGTATGCCCGCGGACCAGTCGGGATTGGAGTAGTCCGGAACCTCGAAGAGCCCGGCGCTCGGACGGCTCCATGTGTTTGATAGTCACCGTGGCAAGGATCATTCGACTCAGGCGCAGGGTGGCCGCTGAACCAAGGCATGAGAGTGCAGTGCATAGGTAGAGATTCGACAATGACAAGCAGAGACCATGACGGACACTGTACACATCGATGAAGCGCTGCTGTTGTTAACCTTATTGTCTTTGTCTATGAAAACCCCTGTGGAACAATCGCGTCGCGGCTTTGTGAATTTAAGCGGCAGGAGGAACAGACGTTTTGAGCGATCTGCTCATTGCTCTCGAGGTCGTGGCAGAGCTGCGGCTGTACGAGACCCTATACAAGACGGTCATCAGCTTTGACTATAATATATTCTTGCAATTGCAATAGCTGGGTAGTCCTTTGCGCAATTACTATCTAGCTCGGCAGGACCAACTGGAGAACATTAATGCCTGCGACCGCGTAGTCCAGGCAATTACGATGGCTTCACTTTGACCTGCGACCGATACGGCGCCCGGGCAGCCTGACTACATGTACATTGCCTACCTACAGTCCTTGGTGCCCTGACAGCCAAACGTTGCCCTTCTTGACAGCCCTTGAACATAGGACTCATGCTCCCAATTCTGCACCGACTTTGTGTCGCAAACCCACAGCTTGCGAGGGTGGGATTGCGCCTTCTTCCACATGGCCTTCATGTCCACGCCCTCGCACCTAGCGGCATAGAACCAGGCCTGCAAGCAAGCAAATGGGACTTTGACGCGACCTTGGTATCCGTCCACGTCAGCGTCCTGTCCCGGCGACGGGGGCTCCCAATCGGCGTCGCAGGCCCAAAGCCAATAGACAAGGTAGTCTTCGTCACGAGCGAGGAGGTTCATAAGCTCGGCACATGTGAGCAGGTCTGGATGGACACAATCCGAGTTCAAGACGACAAAGGTGTTCTGAAGGATGCCGCCGTCGGCGTTGAGAGTGGTTCTGTACTCTCTGAAGTGGCTACGATTTGGGTTAGTAGGGGTTCTTCAGACATGAACGAGGCAAGCACTCACTTCCTTGGTCCGATCAGGTCTTCATCGTCAAATGTCTGGTCGACCCAGTCCTCCTTCCAGACAAACTCCTCGCCAGGACAATGGATGGAGCTCAAGCCAGCACTGGCGGCGATCGACTTGCCCTTGGCAAAGAATACGTTGTCAAGTTCCTCAAAGCGTTCCTGAGCCTCGTCCCATTCGTCGCCAATGAGCTCATTGACCTGCGTGGTCTTGTAAAAGACGTAGCCCCAAGGCAGCCCTGATCTTCTGATGTCGGTGATCCACGACGGCGCTCTCGGGGAGACCCTTGCCCAGAGGTTTTCGAAACCGTTTCTCTCCTGTTGCAGGCGTCTCATATCTTCCGGCGTCAGTTCCTCGAGGGCCGAGATCATGAGCTTGGCGTTGCGGCGTGCCAGTTTCTCCTCGTCGGTGCGGACGGCCTCGCGAGCACGCTCCAATGGTGTCTGTTGCTCTTCTGCGAGGAGCTGAGCCTGGTACTCCCTTTGGAGGTGTATGGAGTCTTCCACAAAGCGGCCGTCGCAGGCGATGAGCTTCCAGCAGTCCATGGTTGTGAAGAAGGCTCCGTATGTGCCTGGGTAGGCGCCGTTGCTCATCAGGTTCCCGACTCTCCTACATTGGTTATTCGTGATCTTCTTGAGCATTGGCTTTTCGTCCAACATGGACGGTGTACGGCCAAGGAGGACGCATCGCCGGGTGACGTTGTTGATCACTTCAAGAGGGTTCTCCAAGGCCATGGCCACCAAGTCAACGCCTTCCGTTTCGCTTCTCACCCTTTCCTTGACTCCATCTTGCCATGCCTGTCTATTGCCGGTGAGGCTGATAACACGTCGTCTTTTTCTCTCCATGATTAGCAGGTGTCAAACGAAGAAATATCGTTTTTCGCTGAGCGGATTGAATGAGGTTGGGGAGGGTGGACAAGACGACGACGAATACCTGGACCATCCACTTTGTAGGGAATTTGGCCCGGGTGCAGATGGGGGGCCTCTTCTGATTTAGGTTCGAATAGATAGGGACACACTGTACAACCCACTCTCAAAGATCAGTGGAGGTTTGTGCCCCCGAACCACCTAAAAGCGTGCAGGCACGGCTGATTAGGGTTGTTGTCTACAGGGGTGGAGTCCCCCATCCCAGGCATCTTCTCCTCTTCCCCGCGCGTTGTCTACAGCATGTCCACCCTGAAGAGTGACCGTGGCTGCCCCCAATCACCAGGAGGAACCACCCAGGCCGTCGCTCCCTCGTGGCGAGCCCAGTTGACCATCAACCAAGACGGCACAAGATGCTTCAATCGCAACCGATCTGTTAGAAGAAGGTACGATGACGGAGAGGGAAAGAGCTGGGGAATCGCTCTAGGTAGCCAAAGACCCGCCCGTTGCGATCCGTGATTGTCTCACCCCAGCATTGGATCCAGTGTCTCCCTCATCGACCCCGCGTCAGGTCCGAACTTCCCGTCTCCTCATCATCGTGAGCCGGTATCGATCAACAATTCATCCAATCCATCTGCCTTTACACGACTTAATCATGCCGGACTATCAAAGCCCGTCGAAGGAGCTCATCGAGCTATTCGACCGCATCGAGAGTAACTTCAAACAAACACAGCTCGGCCCGTCAAAATGGTACATCGCCACCACAGCAGCCCTCGTCGGCGGCAACGACCCCGAGCTCTGCGGCCCCCTGTACACGTACCTCACGCGAAAGCCCGAGTTCTCAACCCCGCCGCAGCGCCAGGAGCTCGTGCGCCGCCTGCGCGAGGCCCTGTTCAAGAGCATCAGCATCGTCGGCGTCTGCAAGCCCATCGAGGCCATCCTCGCCATCAACGCGTGCGAGCGCGACGAGGACAAGGACCACAGCGCCACGCGCGAGGGCTGGCAGTGCGACGAGGCGAATCTCGCGCGCGGACGCGAGTGGATGGCTAAGCTGTACACGCGCGACACGGGCAGCACGCTCGACTTGTTCAGGGACCACAGGGACTTTGCTTGGGTGTCGGAGCATATCACGTACGGGCTGTACTTGAGCGACCGCCAGGTGTTGGATGATCTCGACACGGAGATGGTGGTGCTGTGCGGCATCATGATACAGAACCTGAGGAAGGAGACGCACTGGCACATCCGGGGCACCAGGAGGCTTGGGGTCTCTTTGGAGGATACGCAGCAGGTGTGGGATTCCGTGCAGTTGGTGGCTGGCTTTTTGGGGATGAAGCTCCATCGTGTGCCGACCGTGGCAGAGGTCGAGAAAGACATTTGAGGCGAGGCATGCCGTCTTCGTCGAGCACAACTAGGCTTTGGCATTGATTCACCTTAACCCATTCGACCAGTCCGACAAATTAGGTATCAACAATTCAAATTATGACCGTTACGAGAAGCAGTCGAATGGAATGCGTAGGGTAACAGCTATGCACGTTTTCTTGAAGCTGGGCTTCCATGGGTATACCGCAGAAGACTCGGCGCCTTGCTCGAGGTCGTGGCAGACCGTCCATCACGCCGTCCCACACCCGCGATGGTCCTATTCGATCCATCTTGGTATCTTCTGATGCTTCTTAGCTATCGTTCCCGGTGAATATGATGTCGTTGAAGCGACTCCAGCCTTGAGCAAGGGCGCAATTGTAGATCGACGCCACGCCGCCTGATGGTCGGCGGGCCGCTTCGCGGGGAGCAAGCCGTGGCACTGCTGGGACGCTTGGGGTCCCTTCAGCGACGCCCGTACCCATGGCCTCAAATGCGCGCCAGGAACTCAGGTTATTGCATTCATGACCTCCAAAGGGTGCAGTCCCATTTCACGAGGCGCTCTCGCGGGCCAGGTTCTCCAGGAGCCGAACAGTATCCTGTTCCCTCCCAACCGGCACGTAGATATGGTCGTGATAGAACCCACTGACAGGGTTCACGGAGATGCCCTCGGCCGCCAAGCGCGTCGCCACGGCAGCCATGAAACCGACGGCCTCGAGGCTGGAATGGACGTTGAGGGTGATCATCTTGCATTCGTACTCGTACTTGTAGCCGTGGGCCACGGCAAGGTCGCGCGTCATGATGAGCGTGATGCCTTCCGACTCGCGAAAGAAGAGCTGGAGCTCCGACAGCGGGGGGAGGGCTGCCGTTGCTGGAAGGGTCACGAAGACGTAGGTCGGGTCGTGGAGGACTGTGGTGAGTGTGGCGAGGAGCTTGGCGAGGGATAGCTCGCCCCCGGACTTGTCGGTGGTTGACATGGTGATAGGTGATGAAAGGCCGGCGATTGGCGTGTAGAGGCTGTTCGTGGAGGAGCAGAAATGGCGTGCATGAGTAGCGACACCTTTCGAATCTTATGTCAACGACTGCTGACTTTGCTGACTCGCTGAAGGCATCGGTGAGCGGTCGCTGGACGCTGGCTCGACACGACTGATGCGTTGGTTGCTCGAACTTGACGCTTTCAGGACTAGTCGTGGAAAGCTTGTAAGCTTGTCGTTGCTTGACAGCCTGCAACCGTTGCTCGCCAATGCCGCTTTTTGGACTAGTCTGGCGGGTTTCGCGTACTTCTTGTGGCTGATAGTTTACAGACGCGGCATCCCCGAAAGTATGTACGGCTTCTGCGGCAGCTCAAGGCTACATGCGCCCTTGATGTCAATGGCACCAGTGGACCCGGTCAACAGCCGAGTCGGATGAATTGTAGTTGACGTCGATGGGAGGACATGGCTGTTGATAGACCTTGCCGTCCCTTTCGTTGACGGCGAACGGAATACCATTCTTGATTCAATGGATCAGGTTCTATCAAAGGAGTTCTAGCACCGACCTGAAGTAATTGTGAGCAGTGTATCGGCTCACGTGGTCGTAGATCAAGGGATGACCAAAATACACGATGTAAATTTTGCCTTCTTGCACAAGCCTGTCAGCCGCGTAGTGCAACGCCGGGCAAGGGAGCGAAGATTCTGAACGGAATCCACATTCCGTGCCCTCGAACAGGTATGTGCGAGCATCATACACCCCTCAAAGCCGACTCAAAACGGCGGGGATGGCCCTAATTTGCAAAAAGCTCCTCGAGAACAGAACAGTTAAGCGTATATGGTACCGCACCGTGCTCGGGCCATATAGTATCCCAACACGAGATGGGGAGCAGCAGCATAAGTCATATTGCCGATCGAGCACAACGAGTAAGCCTTATTTGGTGGTTGAACACCTGGCATTGAATTTCTCCAATCACTCTATTTCCTTGCTGTTTTCCTTACTACTTCTTCTGGCATGTAAAACATATCAGGGTTTCTTAGGCACTGATGGCCATGTGGTTCCACGGCCAACGCAACCGACGCCGGGCCCCAACACCACTCAACGTCTCCACTAAGAGAATATCCAGGTACAGTATGCGCAGTCACGCTGCTACCTCACAGAGTTTCCGACGCGGTTGAGCGTCGAAAGAGCAGATAAAGAGTGGTGACTTGATGAACTTCTACATGTTCTGTGGGCTCAAACAGAGAGAATTCAGACTGTTGGAGTGGTGTGGATGCAATTGGAGCATTGAACAATCCTCATGTAACGCAGGAGCTACAGATGCTTCAAAGCAACAGGCTCGTAGGCTTCCACTGGGAAGAGTTCACGCTCATCATGCTCGCCAACTTCCCTGGTCAGCTTCATGACTCCTGCTTCGTCCTTGTCGAAATATTCTTCTCCGAGTGATGTCTCATATGTACTGTAGATTCTGGCAGTGACGATTCGCATCTCCGCCCAGGCAACGCTAGATTGCCGAACATGAGTAGTCTCGCCGCCTCTGAACACCATGAATCGAACAAAAATCTGTTGAACTTACTTCATTCCCATGCACATCCTCGGCCCACTGCCAAAAGGCCAAAAGCTCCTCTGCAGCAGCCTGTACTCTGGAGAGTTCTTGGCCAAGTCCCACCGTTCCGGGTTCCAGTCGGCCGATTATGGAAACACGGATGGTTCCATGTGGACGCTCGCTGGTTGTGCCGATACTAAAGTCTGCGAGTGATGGCAGTCAACATTCCGACTTCAACAACCACTGCTTGTCAATATTCGGCCTCGCAGCACTTACCCCGCTTGATACGAAATGGCCGTCCACTGTCATCCCACCTGCTGGCGCAACTCGAGTGAGAGAGCCAGGAATTGGCGGATAGCGTCGAAGTGTTTCTCGAAGGAGGCAGTCGAGATAGAGGAGCTTGTTCAGAACGTGAAGGTGGGTCCGTGGGCTCGGCTTGATACCTGCTAGCTGAAGCTCTCCTCGTAGACGAAGCTGACGGTGGTGATTGCGGGGCAGGGAGAGTAATAGACAAGCCACGACAGTATATCCGGGGTGGTAAGTGAGCCTAGGCAACGAACATGTGAACCGAGTTCCGAGTAACAGCTGTGCTCGAAAGAAATACCCGCCGAGAAATGGTCCAAGTTGTCGCTTTGGATGTACTTGATTGTCGGGATAGCCTCTAAATGGCCGTTGGATTTGACGTGCCTGGCGAGGTACTGCGCTGCCGATACCGTGCCGCCGGCGTCGGACTCGACATGCATGGCTCTGGCAGTAGCCTCCTTGCCCCAGTTGTGCATCTCGGTGGTGGTGATAAACCACCACGGAGCCAGCTTCTCGAGCAGCTTTGCCGTTCCTACGCTGAAGTGTCAGTAATGAATCAATATTTGAGACACGCTGCCGTACGAGGGAACCACGAGGATAGGAGCAATCCCAGTGTGGATGTTTCGGCCTCTGTCAACCGTGAACCCAGAAGATACTCCATCATCTTTCTGTCGCCCACCTTGTCCCCAAGCAAATCCAACTGAGCTTGGTCGCCATACACGATCCTTGCCATGATATCTGCGGCCAGCCATCGGAACTCGGACCAGATATCAACTTGGCCGTCGGAGGTGTTCGCTCGTCGTAGATTGTCCATGAACTTGTCAACCAAGTCATTCACCATGACTTGGCTCGAGCTGCTCGCGACCACGGGAGCAGCATACACCCCTGCGACGGCCCTGCGCCGCTTGAAATGGAGCTCCCCACACCGTGTGCTCGCCATGTTGACCTGGCCGTATTGTTCCAGTAACTCTGCGTCTCCACGGGGGCGCGAGAGTCTGGGGCTGTGGTTGTAGACATCGCGGAGAGCGTTGGGGGAGCTGAAGGAGAGCGACGATGGGCCAATTTGGACGACAGGCCCGTACCTGGCGTGGAGGGCTTGTATTGTAGTGGTGCGTTGGCCTGGTCAAATCAGCAAGGCGTCCGGTCCAGAGAATCAGAGTGCGTCTACCCTGCAAGTCATATCCCGCCATCCATAGGTCGGTGATTTTGGCAAGACGCGGCCCGGGAAAGGATGAGGTTTTCGCCATGACCAGACGGTACGCAACGCAAACTAATAGACTCGGGACGAGTACTTGCTGAAGGAAGTGAGCAAGTCCGCTGAAAAACACAGAGGTCAGTGACTGTGAGGCCATGTTCATATGGGTTGCTTCATCGCGGGTGTCTTGGGCTGATTTGGAATGACTTACACTTGCTGGAAGCGACGCCTTATATAGACTGCATGAAATAATTCGAGCGATTCATGCCCAAAATCAAAACCATCACGAGATTTCTGGGAATGTTACGAAATGGCCCGGCTGTGCTGCGCCCAATGAATTACGACAGTGACCGGATCAAAACTTTTTTATTATAAGTGGCATCATTGGTTCGACCCTCGCTTCCGTGCTCAATTACGTTGATGGGCAGGTCGGGGGAATTGGCAATGGTGTTTTTAATTTTCAATTGGCTAAAGCCTCGATGCCTGAACCAGGGGGCTACTACTTCTCAGTCAAAGGGCTGCGATGATGCAATTAGAAGACCCACACGATGAGACCAGGCCAAACAGGCCCAGAGTCAAGCATAGACATGCGTGGCTGTGCAATGTTTTGCTATTCCGCCGTAAGGGTTGATCATGTATTACGAATTCGAGGCGCGAAGCGCTGCGTCCCTCCAAAATGAGGGGCGGTTCGTTGCCGGCGTCTATTCGTTCTCCGGGTCATAATCGTCCCTCATTGCAGCTTTAACAGGGACATTTGGTCTGGTCGTTTGGTACGGCGGGGTACCAATCCTCGCCATATGTAGCGTTCAGCGTGACGGCGCCGACCGTCCTTCCATCTTCCAGGAGGTTCCAGGTATCGAGCTCGAATTTCCTCAACTTCTCCTTCGTGAGGTGAATCTGCCTCGCTCCACGGATCCAGCTGCTGTACCCACCATAGCCGGTATGCTGCCCAAAGCAAAGGTTGACGCCGTGTCCGTCGACATCCAAGCCGTCGATGACGCCGTCCCACTTGTGGCACCATGTGTTACCGTGGTCATGGCCCGAGAAGAGAGCCATCATGCCCGGAGTCGTTGCGATGGCCTCCATGAAGGGTATGTCTTGGCCTCCGTATCGGCAATTACCACTCCGGGTTCCATCAGGGCACCAGTTCTGGGCCTGTTGAGACAGGGGTCGGTCGTGGTTGATGCCGGGCTGGAGGTTGGGGTCCACGCCAGCGAGTTGGAGTGTCTGCGAGGCGTTGGTCGGGATGTGAACGAAGCCGATCGAGGGGATGATCTTGTTGAAGCGTGACTGGATGCGCGTATGACTTTCCTTGAACCAGTCCACGACGGTGGCGTCCACCCAGTTAGGGAATCCGATCTCGTTGCCGTTAGCATTGAGCTCCTGATACCGGAAGCCTCCTCGGCTGTCGAAAAACCACAGCATGAGTTCGGGCGCGCAATCACAGCCGGTACAGTCCTCGGCGTACACGGGGAGATAATAATTGGAAACACCAATGTCATCTCCGTGGACCATTTGGCGAGTTCTGGCGTTGATGTAACGGCGCTCCCTCTCCAGGATAATCTCACCAGTGATGTTGACTTGGTAGTCGTGATTGCCGTAGGTCGAGGCCCATGGCAACCCTCTCTCGACAATGGGCGCCACCATCATGTCAATGTAGTCTGTGCTGTTCTCGAAGAAGAGGTTTTCCCCAGTGGTCAAATCGCCGTTCATGACGACGAGATCAGGAGTGCCATTGTCGAGGACGGAGTTGATGACATCGATGGTCGCCAGATCCTGCAATGGACCCCAGGCATCCCAAGCATCTGCAGAACGTTAGTCCTCCAGTTTCCCTATCTCTGTTTAGAGTACTGACTCTCGCCAAAATGCAGGTCTTGCAGCACGGAAATCTGGAAAGTGCCGTCCGAGTTGAAGCGAAGCGGCCCAGTGAGCTTGCTCCCGCCCAGCTGCTGCTGAGAGATGTTCGCGGCACGAGCCAGGCCTGCAATAAAAGCGAAAGTTGCCAAAGTTCTCGTCATGTTGGCTTGATGAATCCTTGGCTGTCCAGGATGTAGCAAAAGAGCGACGTGCTTCAACAACTCCGGATATGAACAGAGGCCAGACCAGCATTTTCGTCTTCTGCCACGCGACCACCTAGATTTTATGTGTCTCAATTTAAGATTTGGCCCTGGAGATATGCGCGACTTTCCACAAGTGTCCCCATTACGCCAGCCTGCAAGCCACTATCATCAGTTGCATCAACAACGTGGCCAGCCAGGATCCATGCACGTCAAATACGGAAATGGGCATGATCCCTGTGAATGGTAAAGGGCTATCTCTGTGTCTCATTTGAATATGGCGAAACCATTGGTGAGCACAGCGACGTTGGTTCAGGGGTAAGTCGGCCAAGAAACGTGGTCCAAGGGTGTTACGCGACTGGCCCCTTTCACCTGGTACTTCAGCTGGATCCACAACCACCACGACCTGGTCCGGGCCGTACGGTCCTGGCTACGTGCATTCTGGGTACTTTCTATAACTTCCGTAGACAACATGTCGGAATTGTATACTGTGGATGATATTGATTCATGTCAGAGACTTCATCTAGGCGCCTACAGTACGTCTAAGTGACGCCACAAACGTGGCTGAAACTATCGCCATGGGCGCAAAGGCCTCATACTCACCGGTCTATAATAAAAGAGCCTACTCGAGGAACAGCCATTTAGCTCAATGCTAACAGCGTCCCGGGGTTTCTGCGTTCACAAACGGACCAGTGGTGCTTGAGGGGGTTGTTTACATTGGGCCTAATGCGTCTCGGCTCGACAGCCTATCATGAAAGAAGATGCATGCTCTGGTAACCCTGGGAGGGAGGAATACTTGTAATCAACACCTCCATACTATGACATGAGACAAATCGCGGACCAAGGGACAAAAGAACGTGGATACTAGGACTAATGATCTCTGCGGCTGTGAACTTTCTCGCAATGTAGATCAGTGTCTCAGAGACGGCCTCCTCTTGACCAATTGCCGCCTCATGAATTGAATCTCAAACGTTCAGCTCTCTTGATTCCAAGAAGCTCGCACCAATGGCACCTGATTTGGTTCTTAGGACCAACTTGTACCCTGAACAGAATGGCGGACTACTTGTGAGGGTTCCACGCGTCGGCAAACGCGCCGCAGGCCCCGGCAAGAACATTGTTCTTGTCGTCGTTGAAAAAGCGCTGGCCCGCAATACCAGTGCTGCACATGTGCGGAGGTGTCCTTCCCCTGCCGCCGCACGTCCTACCGGGCCAGATGCAGTCGACAGTAGCAAGATGGCGGATGTGAGGAGCGGTGAAACGACCGGAGAACCTCTGGGCGATGTTGAATTGATCGTTGCACAAGGCTGCACCCGCGCTGCCGTGGCATCCAAGGCTGACGCACCGTCGTGGCTGGACCAGGAAGGTGTTGTCGGTCATACCGTCCAGTCTGCGCCAGAGCGAGTTCATCTCGAAGCCGTCGCCCCAGCCGAACTTTGTGATGCAAGTCGACCACTAGATGAATTCTACCGTTAGCCCAGCTTCAAACACTTGGCCATGACAATGGGCTTGATTTGACTTACGGGCTTGTATCGCTTGCTCAGCTCTCTCTCGGCGAGGACTGCGGGGCTGTCGTCGATTGTAGACGTGCCATTATCAATGATTGGGGCAGTGTGGATGGAAAGACTGGGGAAATCTTCCTTGACATGGGCCTCGATGTCCTAGTCACTGGTTAGACAGGTCTCCATGACTGATGGCCTGTAGCACATACCTCGACGCTGGAGCCAGTGTACTCAACGACCGGACCCCCTTCCTCGAGAGGGCCCGAGAAGATGTACTCAACGTCTGGGACTGAGCCGTCGTCTCGCTCAAGTAGCTTGAGAATTGTCAGCGGCATGGTATCGAGGGCAGTGATAGGTGTGACTTACATCGGCTGGGACAGCCGCGCAGGATGCACCGGCGACGAGAGCAAGAAGGGTGAAGGAGAACTTCATGATGATGGACTGTCTCGAGTTTGATAAAGTAAGGATGTATGATAAGCTTGATTTCAATTGTTCTTAGTGCCTCTGGTTAGATATTTCTGTCGATTGCGAGAATATCGTTGCCTTTTTATAGCCAGAGGCTTTGTATATAAGTGACTTTTAAGATTATAAGGCCTTAACCCCCTCGGGGGACCTTATCAACGTGATAGGGACATTTATAACGCTCACTAGTATGGTATTATAGATATTACTTTGATTCTATCTAGGTAGCTACCTAGATCTAGTTCCTATCTTTAATAGGTTAGTAGACTACTCTTTATACTTATATAGTTAATCCTATATATATATATTATATTACCTTCTTAATCTCTTAAATCTAAGAGGATAAGTTATAGAAAATAACTAAAGAGTTAAGGTAATTACCTTACTTCTCTTATTTCTATAACTCTTTATAAGCTATTTTAATTAGCCTACTAGTTAGTAAGGCTAAGAGGTAGATATATAATAAGCTTAAGTTCTAGCTTTAATAGATAGACCCTATCTATATTATCTAGTGGGATTAACTAGTATATTCTAAAGGATATAACTAGATTAAATTATTTAAAGAGGTTAATAGCCTTAGGGATATCTTAGATAATATTAGAGGTCTTAAATATAATATAAAATATACTATATATATAAGGGTATTTAAAGGTTAATATAATATTAAGGTTAGTAGAGATAAGAGGGTCTAGATAGGGATCTAGGGCTAGGCCTTAGTATAGCTCTTTTATAGTATAAGGTAGTGGGAGTTATTAGGGTGATAACTTAATTTAGAGTTTAAGGCCTCTTAATACCTCTTATTTTAGCTACTTTTATAGCACTAGTTTAGCGTATCTATAGGCGCCTAGATAAAGTTATAGACTTTTATTACTTATCACACCGTAAGGCCTCAAAATAATCCATACCCTGCCAAGCTGTAAATCACTCAGCCTTGAAATTAAGTATCATGAAAGCCGCCACTCAGGATGGATGAGACTACGTTCATTGTTGCAAGCTACACCGAAAGAAGCAGGCCACGACACTCAGTCGTAAGCACGTCGGCTACACTGTCAGATTCTGTCTGGTTGAAGTCTAGCGCTCGATGGGAGTTACTCATCAAAGCATGAATCATAAGATTTTATCTGTGTGGCTGCATAGCCAAGGCTGACATCTCATCTTGGCTCGAGGCTGGGCCCCGGGGCGATAGTCTCGTTGGTCACGACTAGATGGGCCTGTTCACGGCCCGGTTACTCCGGTCTTACTGTTTCCCAAAGTAGACAGCTATTGGAGTCGAACAGGCAATTCTGGGCTCATAGATGTTCTGGATCTGGTGAGGCCGTTGCCTTGGTTCACCCTCGTTTGGCCTCACGACGGTTTGGCCGAGGGTTTTCATCGCTGCGTTATAGCTTTTCCGCATCGCGAATATCTCATGGTAAAGAGGAAAACCCATTTCGCATACCATATGGCCTGGCGGTACAAAACTTGAATATCGACACCGAGATCCCGGAAGAAGAAGTTTGCAAATCGGTCCAACAAGCACAACCAGAGCAGCTGAACAGCAAGCCTCAGCATGGGGCACGACCAATCTCCAACAAATCCTGCACTTACTGCCCCTCCCTTCACACCTTCTCGCCCCTCCCGCTTACATCGATATGCTGGGCAACCGCCTCTGTCGTGATCTTGCTGAGCACCTCACCTTCCTTCGGGACCGACTCATCCCCATCCTTGTCAAAGATCCGTGAGATCTCTTCGAGACTGTGTCCGCGCGTCTCTGGGAACATGAAGAAGATGATCAGGCCACCGCCAGCGAGAATAGCGACAAATACCAGGTAGTATTTCCACTGGATGGCATCAAACGCGATGGGGTTGATGAAGATGTTGAAAAAGTTGGCGACGGCAGTGGTTGCCCACATGGTCGAGAGACCGCGGGACCGGAGGCTGTAGGGCCAGATCTCGACGGGGTACGCCACCATCAGGGGCGTGAAGGCCAGAGAGAAGAAGCCGTACATGATGAACAGGAAGGGAACGACGGCGGTGCCAACGGTGGCAGACCCGGTCTTGGCAAAGGTGGCAGACAGGGCGGTGATAAGAACGTAGCAGACCATCATACCGGAAGCGGCAGTCAGGAAGAGGACGCGACGCCCGAGGAGGTCGACGTTGAGCGCGCCGATGAGGGAGAAGAGCAGGTTCGAAATCTGCATGAACCCATTGATGAGGGTCTGCTGCGTCACGGTGGTGATGCCGATCGTGCTAAGGACTGGGGGCAAGTAGTATCCCGCCACGTTCTGGCCGGCCCACTGGCTGAAGATACCCATGAAGACGGTGATGAAGGTTCTCTTGCGGTTGGCTGGCGTGGCGAGCATGTCCAGGTATGATGTCTTCGATGCGAATTCACGCTCCAGCCTGATGCTCTGCGACATCTCTGCGAGCTCGAACTCTGCCAGGAGAGAAGACTCGTCACCCTCGGCGTGGTACTTGACGAGGAACTTGCGGGCCTCGTGGTGCTTTTCTTGCGAGCAGAGGAAGCGAGGGGACTCGGGCATCATGAGGAGGCCGGGGAGTGTGATCATCGGGAGGAGGATTTGGAGGAGGGAGGGAATACGCCAGGACCAGGATGTTACGTAGTTGCGCGTGCCGTAGGTCGACCATGCGGCCAGAAAAGAGCCTGCAGAGAACAAAATTAGCCAAGCCCATCCACGATGGGAGTGGACAGAAAGCACTTACCGACGTACCAGCCGCACATGTAGAGGCTGGTGAGAACACCACGGTGGGTCGGATAAGCCGTCTCCGTCATGAGCAGAGGCACACAGCCGCCGAAGAAGGCAGCTGACATGCCGACCAAGATGCGCGCCACTATGAACATCTCCGTGCTTGTGGCTCCCGTCTGTAGACCGGTGCCGACGCAAAGGAAGACGTAGCCAGCGAGAATGGTCGGCTTGCGGCCGAATTTGTTGGAAGACCACGCGACGACCGGGTAGCAGACCACGGAGCCGAGGTTCTGCGCCCCGCTGATGAAGCCGAGCCAGGCGCCCTTGGGGTTTCCGACAAAAGACATCCAGCCAGGGAGAGCGAGAAGACCGTTCATCATGGAGCCTTCGTAGCCGTTGCCGGAGGACAGGAGGAAAAGGCTGCCGATGCAGAAGTTGAGGAAGATGAGGTTTCGCTTCTTGTACCATGGTCTATCGTTTGGAGGCAGCACCGCTGCGAGCTCTGGCCCGACGGACTGGGAAGTTTTGACAGCCATGATGGTCCAAGTTGCGCAATGCTAAGGGAAGGCAAAGATGTGATGATAAAGTGAAGAGTGAGGAGCTCGGGGAACTGCTTTCAAAGTCAGGAAACTATCATGACTTTTAAGTCGAATGGTCTGGGCGCATGACCATAGCAAGTTGACCTGAGGCTGGGTTCCCATCAAGGCTTCAACAAGGAGCAGTCAGTCCACCTCCCCACGGGGTTTCCAAGTGTCCGAAACCTGGGGAATGGCCTGAGTCGTTCCATATCAGTGCATCGCCGGTCTGGGTCGACGTTCTGGGCACGCCAGGGTACTGAAAAGGCAATCCCGGAACTCCCCGTCGCCTCCAGCCAGGGAGCGCTACTAGAGTGCTCTCCACAACTGGCACTTGGCGATGGGATTATGCACCGTGACGAATCAGAACTTATACGACTGCGGGCTAAGAGATGGCGCGGGAGGGGTATTTCCCCGATGCATTTCTCCGTCCAGTGCGGCTGAACATGTCCGAAACTCCCCGAGCGCAAGCATCGCTCTCGGTCTCGGGTGCCCATTTCAGGTTAGAAGCCGGGGAGTCTACGGAGATGGCAGCTGGCATGCCACTTTCCAGGAACCCTCATCAGATTCTTGATTTATCAGATATTAGACTGGTCCACTTGTACCCGATCATACATAAGGACTGCACAGGAACGCAGGTTGTAGGTGGTCGAAATAATCACCACACAGATTACAGTCGCCTACTCGAAGCCAAAACCAGCACAGCAACAGAGAAGAACAATGGCTCCCCTTGGTACTCCACTAGCAGGCGTATGGAACCCTCACCCATGGTGTAGTCTCCCGAAGCTTCAACTGACAGACATGATCCCAGTTTGCCGAGATCACAGCCCAGGAACTGGAGCTAACCCTGCCACACTTCACATCTGACGACGCCTTCGAGATCGGCGTGATCCTCCGCAACCGTCTGAGGGAGATCACCGACAAGCCTGCCGTCATCAACATCGTCCTCGCGAATAACCAGCAGCTCCTCTTCCACGCCACGTCGAGGCCCGGCACCGTGCCCGAGAACGACAACTGGGTGCAGCGCAAGAGGAACTTCGTGCTGAGGTTCGGGTGGAGCACATGGGCGGGCCACCACCTGTTCGGCATGGGCAACGAGGAGTCATTCAAGGCGAGGTTCCAGCTGGGCGAGACGGCGGGTGATTATGCCATCCATGGCGGCGGGTTCCCGGTGCGCGTCAAGGGCGTGGAGGGGCCGATTGCCGCCATTGTCGTGAGTGGTCTCGCGCAGGAGGAGGATCACCAGGTCATTGTTGAGAGTTTGCAGGAGTTCCTGGGCAAGCAATAATGGAATAGAAGTGCCACTTGTCTATGAAGATCCGAGAAGTGCTGATAGAAAAGCATGTAATAAGACCATTTCTCGCTAAATGATGCTCAAATACTTGGTCGGGCATTATTGATCATCGAAATTGACTTTGAAGCTGTCTGCTTTGTCTCGCCATCTCTCGGCAATGGCCTGATAACTATGCCCTCTTGAATGGATCCAGCAACAATCCCCTGTCCCTTTTAACAGCAATCTGCTACCCATAATGAGATCTCGGCTTTGCACATCACCTTCCACGTCATATTGCGGACGACTCCCTTTCCTCTTAGGTTCCGCTCAGTGGTGGCAAATGCTCCTCGCCGTTGATAGTCGTGATCAGTGTGCCATTCATATCGAGGAAGTTCCTGGTGATATCAAGCTCGATATGCCACCCATCAGGACCGCTCTTTTTGGTAGCCAGATACCCATTCTCGCCCGTCTGCACGAGGTCCGAGTACCAGAGCACCCGGCTCACCACCGGAGAGAGGCTGATCTCGGTCACGTTCTCCCAGCCGTTGATAACGCGCAGCCCAGAGTCGGAGTAGTTGTGATAGACTGCGATCACCTGGTTGACGCCGGTGGTGTCCGGCTGCGCAATCAGGCTGACTTCGGCGAAACCAGACACCTTGCCGTTGAGGATGTACTCTCCGGCAGGGACGGGTGGGCGGACGAGAGGGTCGCTGCCGGGGACGTATGGCACACCCCACGGGATCTCGTCGGACGCCTCCTCTGCAGGTGGAAGGTCCAAAGGCTCACGGCTGACGAGCTTGGCCATCATAAGGCGGTACGTACGGCCGCCCTGCGCCGTGGACGGGTAGCAAGGAAGCGGGTTCTCACCGCCGCATGCCGGTGCGATGGTCTGTGCCTGCCAGTACGCGATGCGAGTGCCGTCGAGGCTCCATTTCGGATCAGCCATCGCATTCCACTCGGGGTCATCAATGTCGCCACTGCCGGGAACGCCGTTGCCCGGCCCGTTGATCTTTTGCCCGTAGTAATCACCGCGATCGCCGTGCTTGTCGAGGATCCACGGCTGGAAGAAGCGGCGAGGTCCATTGTTGCGAACGCCCGTCGTGATGAAGCTCGAGACGATGTCGGTGACGGGGGGCACGCCTTGCATGCCGGCGAGGAACATGTGGCGGGTCGTGGCGCGCGTGTCTAGGATGACGGACCATTCGTCGTCGGCGGATATGTCGATTGGGTCGACGTATTCGGGATGGGTCGTGACCCGAGTGACTCCGCCTGTCTGGAGGTCCACGGTGAAGACGTCCGTGTTGCCTGACTCGCGGGGGCTGCCGACATACACGGCTGCATGCCCACGGCCTGTGAAACCTCGGAGCTCACCGACGGTGATGGCCTCTGGGTTGACGAAGAGGTCGTCGCCGGAGACTGAGATGGGCGCAATCGACTCCGGGTTGGTCATGACAGTGACGTTGTGAAGATCGTAGCGCGGCGCAAGGGGAAGACCCTTTATGGGCGAGGGGTTAAAGACCAGCCTGGCGAAGTACGCGTGCTGACCGAGCTGACCGCCAGAGCTGTAGAAGGAGCTGAAGCCGATGTGAACATTGTCAGGATGAATCCGGAGCTCACGCATTGGGCCACCAGCAGTGTCCTCCTTGGAAGCCCCCTCGGCCGTTGTCTCCCAACGAATGGGGTAGACGAAGGTGTTGTCCGCGGTGCACTCCTCGCTAGCGAGCAAGTGCTCACCGCAGTCAATGACATTGTCGCCGACCAGAACACGCTTGCCATCGTCAAAGGATTGTGGGTAATCGAGCATGTGGGTCATGCCTACACGGTGCTCAGGTGGGATGCCGCAGGTGATGCACTTCCAAGGGTCACCATTGGGGAAAGTGTTCCCATCAGACTTGACGAGGATTATTTGTTCGCCGTCGTAAATGCTGGCCGGGTCAGGGGCAGCTGGAGCTCCGGTGAACGTGACCATGGTGATGACGTGGTTATTATCGGGAAGGAAATCTCCTGGCGCCATGATGCCGACTGTCTCGGGAGTAGAGCCGCCGCCTCTCTGAGCTATGCAACCCGTCAAGTGAGGGTTGAGCTCAGCAGTGCAAGCACCAGTGGAACTGTCTGCGGAGACCGGAGGAAGAGGTAACTCAACAACCTCGATCGGCTCAGGCTGGGGAGGAGGCGGGACATTGCAATTGGCGGAGGCTGCAAACAAAGGTGCAAGCACCAATAAGGCACTGGGCCAGACGAGGAGAGCCATCGTGAAGGAGGGAAGGCAAAGCCCAGAAACGGAGTGCTCGAGAGTCTAAGATGCTTGATTGATGGAGGATAGAACATCAATTCACCACCGGGTCAGACCATGCTTTTATACACACGCAAGTCATATCGTTTCCCTCAATTCAGGTGAGGTGGTCAGCTGTTCGGCCATAGTCTTCCGCTTTCCTCCTGCGACGATGTGTCGCTGTTCTATGTACGTTCGGAATTGCAGTCGGAATACCCCATGCCATTTTCTCATCCCGCATCCCATCCCCGCATCCCATGGGGTACTAGTTGCCCTGAGGTCGCATCACCAACAGGGGTGCTTGCGGACCATCCACCACTCTAACGCCAAGCTCTCGTGATGTTTCTCGCTGTTCGCATGGCAGATACGAACCCGAAGTCTGCAGACCCCGCACTTCCCCGCTTCTCCGCGCAAATCTTCTTGTCCTAGAATGTTTCTCAGCTGGTAGACAGTGATGCTATTGGCGCTTTAAGCTGGGCGGCTTGCAACCGCGGCACATATCAAAACGCCCGGCTTGGTACGGGTCTTCGATCGGTCTTGTTGAAGCTTGTTCTCGCAACGCTTGTTTCCATCGGTCAGGTAGTAGCTTCAAGCATCACTCGTCTGCACTGTGTCAGTACCCCGGGCCTGAGACGATGAGGGTGGGAATAACAGGACTGATCGAGATGACCACTTTGATCGGGAGTGTCCACGTCCACCGTCACGTCACTTAATTGCGCTCTCTAGGCAGAATTCCCATATTGAGATAAGTGAATTCCTTGCTTGAATTAGGAAAGCCTCAAAAGCCAATCCAAGTAGCAGAGCTTAGATCATCGAATATCCAGCAAGCAAAATTTCCTACTTGCAGGACGAAGAATGTGCCAAGAGGAGATGATGCCTCAGTTGATATGCTAGTCTGGTTCCGCGCCTTGTCACTCCCCCCGACCCTGTCAATTTCATGTGACACCAGGAGCGTTTTGCAGAAAGGGTCTAGCCAAGCACCTAATCGATTCTCTTGGCCTCCGGCGTGATGTCATCCTTCTCATCGTGGAGAACATCCTTGGGTTTCTCCTCGAACACTAAAAGAACAAGGAATGAGCGGACAGGCCGGCGAAACAGGCAGAATGACAACTTACGATAGGCGAGCTCCTCCAGAGTCGGGCCCTTCGTCTCAGGGTAGAGGAAGTAGATGATGGTCGTCTCGACGGCCAGCCAGACCTGCGATTGTCAGTCCGTGAGCTACCAAGGACGGAAGCAAAGATACTCACACAATAGAAGAGGTAAAACTTCCAGGCGAGGGCGTCGAGGCCGATGGGGTTGACAAAGGCATTGAACGCGGTGCTGCCGCGGACGAAGAACTGAAGAATGGCAATACCCTTGGCGCGGTGAACGAAGGGGAAGATCTCCGTGATGTAGACGAACAGAAGCGGCTGCATGACATTGTACGAGGCGTTGTAGACGAAGATCATGGCCACGACGGCGACGGCAGCGGCGTGCTCACCGCTGCTGGCGAAATGAGCACTGACGCCGGCTGTTCACAAAGGTCAGTGATTGCTTTTCTCTGAGGTCCTCCAAACTCCTCTTTCTGTTTGGAGGCAGAAACAACCATCCCGTGGCAGGCGAGTTGTGGGTAACATACTAATGGTAGCAAAGACAACGACCATGCAGCAGAACGAGGTCAAGTACTGGACGCGGCGGCGCAGGACGCGAGCCAGGAAGGCACAAGCTCCCGCCGTGATCAAGCTCCAGCACTAGATGAAGGTCAGATGGGATCCATGTTCCCAGGACTCAAGGCAAGACGTACCGAAAGTGAGAGATTGACGACATTCTGTGTGCGCTTGTCTTCGACTCCGACGGTCGTCAAGACCCTGGCAAGGTAGTATGACACCAATCCGTTGCCCGACCACTGCGAGAAGACGCCCATGCACATGGCAATGAGGACTCTCTTCCTATTACCGGCCGTCTGCAGGAGCTCAACCCAGCGCCTCTTGGAGTTTTCGAGCTCCTGCCTCAGCTGCTTGTGGATCTCGTTGTACTCGGCGTGCACAAAGGCGTTGTCGCGATCTCCCTCGCCGTGATACTTGATGAGGATCTCGAGTGCCTCCTCGTTGCGCTCCTTGAAGATGAGCCACCGGGGCGACTCGGGGACGAACCAGATGAAGACAAGTTGGAGGATCGAGGGCGCGCACTGGAGCGCCGAGGGGATGCGCCAGGCCCAGTTGTTGGGGATGCCGTAGGTCCCCAGCGTCACGCCGGCCGCCAGAATGGAGCCGGCGAACCAGGAGGCGTTGAAGAGACCCGATATGACGGGGCGCTCGCGGGGGTAGGTGAGCTCCGCCAGCAACTGCGAGGCTCCCGAGACTGCGAAGGGGATACCGGTGCCGAGAATTAGGCGAGAGGCCAGGAACATCCCAACTAGAGCACCGATCCGTCAGTACTCGTTCCGTTCCGCCTCTCCAAATGATATGGGAGACTCAAGGGGGTTCGTACTGTTCACAGAGCAGGTCTGGAGGATCGTGCCGACGATGAGAATGAGGGAACCAAAAGAAATGCTGTGTTTGCGGCCTATCTTATCAATGACATAGGGTACAATCGGGAGGACCAGCAAGCCGCCCAAGTTGTAGGATGCGCTTGTGACGCCCAGGAGCGCGCCCGTGGGGTGTCCGAAGTCTGTTGCAAGCAGAGTGTAAGCAACTGGGGGATGGCCACATCCGGGTGACATCAGGCTTACGCTCATGCCACGCAGCCACCGCCTGAAGACCATTCAGAACGGAGCCATCATAGCCGGTGGTCATCTCGACGCCGAGGGCGGCGGGAATGAGACAGAAGTAGAGGAAGCGGAGGTTGGGCTTTTGATACCATGGAGTCGTGTCTAGGGCCATGAGTCGGTTGACCTCCGACTCTTCGGCGACGACGGCGACGTCTTCTTGCTGGGGCATCTTGAAGTTCGTGACGATGGTAGTCAATTAGGTGCGAGACGGACGTGTGTACTCGTGAGCTGAGGGTTAGGCCTTCGTGAAGTCGTGGGATGTGTCGGGCTTTTATGGTCTGCTTTTTGCCATCTCGCCTGGTCCCCCTGTCGACGCACGCAACTCACGTCAAAGTCTGGAGAGAGTCCAGAGTCCGGTCGGCGAAAAATGAGTGGTCGATGCTGACCTCTGTCGGAGCCGAGCAGATGCAGTGCGAGCCCGGAGAGCTGGGTCGCATCGTCTGGGGTGCGGGGGAGAGACTGATGCTTCGTCCTGAGCCATCCTTCGGAGAATGAAGTCGGAGAACGTAGCGGGTCACTAGCGGTATGAAGGGATCTAGAACGCTTCACCAGACGATGGTCGACGTCGGAGAACACATCGGCTTTGAGTGGAGCGCGAGACTTGTACGGGGTCCAGGGGGTCTAATGCCTGGGGGGTGCATATAATGTTCCACTGGACTTCCCGATGCCTCGACTCTCCCTCCTCACGAGTATGATGGACAACAATTTGCGGGTATTTTATCAGCTCGTGTGGCTTTCGCTGCTTTGACAGCAACAATGGCATTTGCAGTATGGCAGTCGAGATCACGCCGCTATCATGACTCTCACCCACGGCCACAACTCCCTCGCTGAACCGATGCCAACGATTCCGGGTTTCAGTCCTGACCCATCGATCTGCCTCATTGACAACACATTCTATCTCGTGACCTCGAGCTTTCACCTCTTCCCGGGTCTACCAATTTACTCTTCTAAGAATCTCAAATCATGGAAACTTGCGGGTGAGACTTCACTCTCTGCAGAGGCCCAAGAGCGGCAGACTGATGTTCGTTGTCCAGGACACGCAATCCACCGACCTGAACAGCTCTCTCTCCGACATTCCGACACGGAGCTTCCTACCCCTGGATCGTCTACAATCGCGACAGGCGGGCTATGGGCACCTACCATCCGACATCACGCCGGTGTCACGTACATTGTCTGCACGAACGTAGTCTATCGCAAAGGTAGAACAGACTCCTCGAGGAGGAACTTCATCATCCGCACGACCGACATTCTCTCCGGCCGATGGAGCGACCCTGTGTACTTCGATTTCGACGGCATTGATCCCTCGCTGTTCTTTGACGACGACGGGAAGACCTACATCCAGATATGCGCACATCCCAAAGGTGGCATCTGGCAGTTCGAAATCGACTTGACCACGGGCAAGAACCTGACAATTCCCGAGCTTCTCTGGGAGGGCTGGGATTGTCGTTTCACTGAGGGACCTCACGTGTACAAGAAAGATGGCTATTACTATCTTTTGGTTGCCGAGGGAGGCACCTTCGAGAATCATATGATTTCCATTGCCCGAAGCGACAGCATTCAAGGCCCGTTCGAACCTTGTCTGAGCAACCCTCTACTGACGGCGGGAGGGACGAACAATTTCATGCATCACGTCGGTCACGGTGACCTCTTCCAAGACGCAGAGGGGAGCTGGTGGGCGGTGCTGCTGGCCGTTCGCCGAACGGGCAACCGTTATGCTCTGGGCAGAGAGACGTTTCTGACCCGGGTCGACTGGCCCGAGGGCGAGTGGCCAAGGTTCCATGACCCAGCACGTTGCGAAGGGTCCTTCGGCCAGACTACGTTCGAGAATGACAGCTTGGTTCATCTGAGGGACGCAGAGCTTTCGAGGTACGTCATCAGCGACCGACAACTTGTACTCTCGGCAAGTACCTTTGATCTTTCGAGCCACAAGGACACGGTGACTTTCGCGGGACGGCGTCAGCTGCATCTCGAAGGATCTTCCAACGTCACCCTCCGAGTCGAATCGCCCCCCTCCGGCTCCCTCAAGGCAGGAATATGCGTATACAAGGATGAACACCGGTTCGCTGCAGTGGGAGTCGACTTTGCAAAGTCCCATGTGTATTTCGAAGCACGGAACAAGGCTACGGGATACATGGCAAAGGCAGAGATGCCCGTCAATATGCGAGATCGTGTGCATGTTGGCATTTCATACTCGCGCTTTGACTGGACTTTTCGATATCGAACTAGTCAGGACGAGGACTGGATCAAGTTGGGCGTGGTTGACACCCTTCAGCTGAGCGGGCGGGACTTTACGGGGCCGATCCTGGGTGTGTTTGCTGTGGCATCCCAGGAATGCGAGGGGCATCAGGTGTACTTTGAAGACGTTGACTTGTAGACGAAAAGAAGTAGACGCATCGCAGCTGAGCATCTAGATTTCCAAAATGTTCAAGGCGCTCGCAGAAATGTCCTTTCACCTGTTAAATACCCCAAGACAAGGTCAAGCGGGAGGTCCATGTTTGAGTGCTGGTTCGGATACAACTTCAGGGACCCGAACCCGAACCCGAAGGCCCCCTCCATTCCCACCGGCGTGGGCTGATTTAGTGATTACGGGTGGACCCCAGAAAGACCCAAGTTTCCCCATGCATCGCCACCTGCTTGGAACGGGGCTTGCGGGCCTCGAATGTTGGGATCCTCTCTGGTGCTGGCCAGCGTGACACCTCGCTCTTTGGGACTATCCCCTCATCACTGCATCACACTCGATTTGTTCGGCTGTACCGTATTCAGCAGTCGACATGAGACCCTTATCAGCATGTCTGGCTTGCCGGTAAGTTCTTAGCCCTCCCTTGTCGGACCCCCAGACTGACCTTCCACCCCATGGAGTGATCGGCGGAAGAAATGCGACCGCTCACGACCGGGCATCAGCTGCAACTTCTGCATCAAGAGGGGCATCGAGTGTGTCGGGATCGTGGAGCCGCCTCCCGCGGGGCCGTCTTCGTCCCAGAAACACTATTATGAGCCTCTCGACGGCCGCGCAGAGGACGGCAGCCGCCCGCGCCAAGTCTCGTCGCTCGTGGTCCCCGATGCGGCGCTTTGCGAGGAGCTGGCCGAGCTCTATTTCCGCTACGCGCACATCGCTTTCCATAACATCTTTCACCGGCCCACCTTTGTCGCGCGCGTCAGGGACAGCTCCATCCCGAAGATCTTGTTCTTCGGCGTCGCGAGCTTGTCGGCGCGTTACTCGACGCATCCTGTCTTCGCCTCTATCGCGCCCTGGGAACGTGGGAGGCCATATCGGGATGAGACGAGAAGGTTACTCGACTTGGAGGACACATCCCTGACCACTATTCAATCATGCATGCTGCTTATGGCGAATGCATCTATCGAAGGGGACCCCAACACGGAAGCCGTCTATCATGCCGTTGCCTCGCGGATGGCCATGTTGCTGGATCTTCCGACCATACCGACAGACTCGCTCTTAGAGCAAGAAATCAATAGGAGAGGTAAGTTGAACAAGTCGAAAGTGTGAAGGATCATATCATGCAAAACTGCTTACATGCCGGGCAAAGTTTGGTGGTCATTGATCACGACGGAGACCTGGACGTCCGCCAGCCAGTCACTCCCTCGCCTCATCAGACCTCGAGACACGGTGCCCTTACCCATGGATGAGCGGCAGTTCGTAACCCTGAACTACCAAGTGCCAGTACCGCCTTGTGATTCCGATTGGCAAATGGCCTCTCCCTCCGGTGACCCGTCGCAATCTCTGCTGGCCCAGATGATACGGCTGAACATCCTGCTCTACGATATTGTCCTGCTCAACGCCCGGATAGTCGCCGACCAGGGCCAGCTCCTCAGCCACGAGACTGTGCCGGGGCACATGGACCAACAAACCATTCAGGCATTGGACGACTGGGCCACTTCCCTCTCACCACAGCTGCAGTACTCCGAGGAGAACGTCGCGTACTGGGTCGACGAGGGACTGGGGTCAATCTTCATCACGCTCCACATCAACTACAACCACGCCGGCCAGCTCCTCTTCTACCAATACCTGCACTCGGTCCAGAACCTCGAGCACAGCATCCCCGAGCCGGACACGGTGCGCACCTTCGCCGAGAGGTGCAAGCGGCACGCCACGAACCTGTGCGACCTCATCTACCACGCCAAGCAGCGGCCGGAGACCGTCGTGCTGTATCCGCTCGCTGGCCATATCCTGTGCCTCGCGTCCACGGTACAGATCCACACGTTGCTGTTCGGGGTCGACGATGACGAGATCATGGCAGCCAAGACGCGGCTGGAGAGGAACTTTGAGATGATCTCGTCGATGAATAACTACTGGCCCATGAACCATAGGTCTATCAGCAGGCTTCAGCACTTTCACAACGCGTGCATGCGGAGCAGGGACGATTCGTTCCGCCTAGATGCTTGGATGCTGCGGTTCTTGCTCGGGTTTGCGCAGGACATCGAGGGAAGGGAGGCGGTGTGGTCACAGGGGCATGCGTCTTCGAAGGCATTTGATCACTTGAGGAATCTATTGGATATGTGATCAAAGCGCTGTACTAGTTATCGCAGACGACTTTGTCATTTTTGGCGGGCAAGGACCCAGCTTTGCTTGACGCCCTTACTTTCCGGCTTGGCGCCTCTGCTTGAATGTGTCTCTCAGGTACAGCGCCGAGTTCTTTGGGGTTCTGTTGAGGCTTCCAGAGTCGAAATCGACGTGTACGATACCGAACTTTGGGTCGAAACCGGCGGACCATTCTGTTGTTCTCGTCAGTTATATTCCTGCATTTTGGGGTTGCAAATTCTGTGCAAAGGCCCATACCAAAGTTGTCCATGAGGGTCCAGACATAGTACCCTTCTACAGAGACACCGTCCTCATAAATGCTGCGGGAGATGGCATCCAAGTACAGCCCAAAATACTTCTGGCGGAACATGTCATCCACGGCGGTATCGACGCTGTCCTCGGGGCAAGGGCAGCCGTTCTCGGTGACGACGACGGGAAGATGGTACCTGTCCCAGGCCCACTTCATGAGTTTCCGGAAGCCTTCAGGCGCGATACGGAGCCACGGCATCTGCGACACGGGCCCAATTTCGACCCCCTTGTGGTCAACGGGGCCCTCTTCGATGTTGCCCGTCCAGTCGTCCTCGGCAGGGGGCGAAGACAGGGCGCGGGCGTACTTTGTCGAGTAGTGGTTCATGCCGTAGAAGCCGTTCGACGAAGCCGTCTCGCGCAGTAGAGCTTGGTCCTCCGCCGTAAACTTGGGCAGCCTGTCGCCGAGATACTCCCTCAGAGACGCGGGATAGTCCGTGCCCAGGAAGATCGGGTCACCGAACCAGGCGATGAAGAACTCCAGTCTCTTGGCAGCTGCATCCTTGTCGGCCTGGCTGTCTGAGAACGGCTCGTAGTAGTGACCATTCAAAACGATGGAAATTCTGCCTTTTTGCGTTGGCTGGAACTCCCGGGCGTAGAGTTGGACGACGGAGGCGTGTGACAGGACGAGGGTGTGGCCGACTCGCCATGGCTCGTGCTTGGTATCGAAGCCATCCTGGGCACGATGGCCGGGGGCGAGGGTGCCATTGAGATGGCCGAAGATGGAGATGATGTATGGCTCGTTGAATGTGACCCATTCCTTGACGCGATCACCGAATCGTTCAAAGCAGAGCCTGGCGTAACGGAGGTAGTCGGCGCGAAACTCCTCGGTGTTGAGGAAGGCCCCGTACCGATCGTAGAGAGCTTTAGGCGCGTCCCAGTGATACAGAGTCACGGACGACTCGATTCCGTGAGCGAGCAGCTCGTCGATGAGGTTGCTGTAGAATTCGATACCCTTCTCGTTGATGGGGTCGTCACGGCCGCCGAGGGGAATGATGCGGGACCACGACAGGGAGAAGCGGTACACGTCGACTCCAAGTGAGCTCATCATCTTTACATCTTCAGGCACGCGATTGTAATGATCGCAGGCGACGTCGCCGTTCTGGTTGTTCGTGCGGGAGGGGGTGCGATGAGTGTACTCGTCCCAGATGGATGGGCCTTTGCCATCAGCGCTGGCGGCGCCCTCGACCTGGTAGGCCGCGGTGGCAGTTCCCCATCTGAAAGATTTTGGAAGAGAGAGCTCCTGAATTGGAAGATTGTGGCCACTTGATGCGTCGTACTTTGTGCCGAGGCCGTCGGCCTGGAACATGGACTCTTCAGACATGGTGGGGGAGTGACAAGGGAGGGAAAATCATGAACAAGACGGCCGTCAATCAGGGCCAAATCACTGACCTGGTCACGACGGCAAGGGAGCTTATGAGTCTCAGCGAAAAGCCAAGCACCTCCTGAGCATCTCCATCTGTTCGCTTGTAAACCGGATACCAAGATTCGTGGATGTCGATGGTGGATCTCAACCCAGCCGAGTGCCCTGAGAATTTGAACCCCCTCCCTTTGCTGCTGGGCCGTGACAGGTGCGCGTGTGACTCGCCTGACAACCGAGAGCTCAGATGTTCAAGTCGAATGAGCATCATTACCCTGTCACTCCTCAGATTAGCTTGCATTCGGAGAGAAACAGGCTCTGACGGTCTCATCGTGCACATGTGAGTGGTCTGAACCGATCCCCACGTCGACTGTTTAACTGCAGTGCCTAGTAATAACCACACTCTCAGGCGGGCCCACAGGGGCCTTGTCGGAATTGCAGGCGGGATTGGGGTCGTGTCCAGACCCTGAACGCCAACCACCCGGGGAACCGTGGGGTTCGCCCGGGCGGAATTGGGGGCGGTATTGCCTTGCAGCAGCATCACGCTGCGCCATGGTCGACTGCTCGGCTTGTCGGAGGCATATAATGTGCCGGCGGATCTGTACTTCTGATGGACCTCAAGTAGGAGATCGACCAGGCATAGCCTTGTCCTGCAGTCTTCTCGGGGGTACACAGATAGCAAATCGGTGCACCAGTTTGTGTTCCTTCTGATCAACTTTCCATCGGCCTCAACGCGTCACATTTCGCGGACTCCGACCGTCACAACATGTGGGAGCCGTCTTCCTGGCGAGGCAAAGCCCTTTCGTAATGTATCAGCGCGCCCAACATGGCCGCGACATTCGCCGGATCATGACCGTGAGCATTCGATTCAGGTCTGCCGTGGCAGCACACAGAGTCCCTCGACGACTCGAGCTACTCACGCGAGATTCAAACGCTTTCTAATACATTCCCCCCTCATGAGGGATGTCGTACCTTGGCGTCGCCATGCTCCCATCCCCTTTCAGGTCCAGCAGATCAATATACATCACCCACTCCTTGTCCGTCCACTCGCGCAGGTCGAGGCCCTCCTGTCCCGCGTCCAGCGAGATCGCGTTGATGCTGAGATAACCCTGCCAGCCCTCCTTCTTCGGCCTCCACACCTTGACAGGACCTTTCACATCCCCGCCATTCCTGGCCACCAACATGTCGCGCAGGCCGTCCTCGCAAGTATCCAAATCGATATCGACAACTTCGCCCGGCCCGATGAAGCCGAAACACCGCATCCCGCACGTCTTGCAGAAGTACCAGTGCACGCCGTTCTCGCGCGTGCGGTAGTCGCCGAGGGCGGCCGGGTCGGCCGGCGCGAGCAGCATGAAGTCGTCGGGCGGCGAGGTGGGCATGGTGTGCAGAATGCCGGCCTTTTGGCAGATGGTGCAGTTGCAGCGGTAGATGAGCTGGACGCCCGACGGCGCGCGGCGCTCCGTGTTGTCTTCCGGGGCGGGGAAGGGCGTGTGCGGGAGGGTGAGGAAGAGGACGTAGCGGGTGCCGCCGCAGTGGCAGGAGCCGGTGTACGGGCGGCGGGTGGGCGTGGTCATGGTGTGCGGTTCTTCACTCAAGTTATTGCAAAGGCGTTGATGATCTGGTGGCCTGGTACTTTCTCGGATGGGGACGGGCAGAGTTTTATTTTGAGCAAGTTGAAGCGCATCTTGGCTCTGCAATGTGCCTGTTCTGTACGTCACGTTGCTGTGAGTATCCATCGCCCTGCATCCGTTTCCCCGCAAGTGGTGCCAAGTTCTTCAGTGACAGGATGCAAGCCGCGGTGATCACTGAAAGCCCTGCAGCTTGGATAAATACGCGTAAATAACATACGGAGACCCGATCATCAAGAAGGCATTGCTAACAAAATTCCGACCTGCCAAGGCAAAGAGACAATATCGTCTAAACTGTGATTAATAATATATGGTGGCGGCACAAGAGAGTGCACTGTGGAACACGTGCTATCAACTTTTGCCGGAAACACGGTTTCTAAAGACCACGGTTGAAGTTGAGGTTAACTGGAGGATCACGAGGATTCAAACGAGAGCAGTGGTCTACACCGGCGATGCCGCTATCTGTACTCAGATCACGGCCCAGCCCAGTGCTGAATTACCCCGCGGTGGTGCGGGGTAGCTCAGGGCTCCTCTCGATCGCAGTGGGAGCTCACTGAGTCAGGGGCCTCATTCTCTCATCCCCGCCTCTGAACACTGCGACTCCCGAAACTCCGCGGCCATCTTTAGCACAACTCCACCACTCCACAGCCTAGCCGGCGCCTTAGCCTCGATGTTCGCCCTCAAGACTCCGAAACTCCCCAGGCGTCCCCTACGTGCCGGGCAACGCTTCTCGTCCCCCACGACCCACCATCACTGCCCACGTACGCCTCTGCCTCCCGCCGCCATGTCGTCCCCGGCCGGAACCCCGGGCTCACAGGCAAAGGCGCAGGCGTCGCGCTCATCCCTGCCTCCGGACCAACGCCATGCGCAGAAGTCGAGGTTTCGGACCATGGCCTTTGCTCGCAAGCGGGCGGTGACGGCCTGCGAGAGCTGCCGGGCCAGGAAGACGAAATGTGACAACCAGCGGCCGCGGTGCGCGGCCTGTATCAAGAATAGCCTGGAGTGCTCGTATGACCCACGTCTTGACCATTCCTCGTATGTCGGCCCTCCTCATACATCTTCGATGAATACTGACAAGGGTGCTTCCAGCTTCGACCCTGCCAGTCTGATGATATTGGAGAGACTGGGTGAGATGTCGCGAAAGATTGACAGTCTTGGCAGTGCTGGCATCTCGAGCGTCCAGTCGCGGCACAGTCATGCAGAGACTGGCTCCGTAGCCAGCACCCGGGCGCCTGAACGTCTGAACGTGAACGATCCCGACGATTGCCTCGAGGTCTTGTCACCGTATGCATCTACGGACTACCTACTGACGTGGCCTATCTTCGCTGGGCGATGGCCGGCCGACCTGTTTTCCAGAGAGCTATACAACAGGACCTTCGGTTCAGATCAGCCTGTCGAGCCATCATACTCGGCGCATGGACGACAGAAGCCCCGGATCAGCGAGGAAGATGTCCCCGAGCTCATCGATCGATACCTCCACTACGTGTACCCCAAGAACCCTCTCTTCTACTCCAGCAAGATCCGTGAACAGGCCAAGAGAATTGCAGAGGATGGCTTTGGCTGGGACTCGGAGTCTTGCCTCATGGTTAGTCGAGGGACGGCATGTTGGAAGAGGCTTTGTTGAACTGACCTGCCCCTTCCAGCTTCTAGCATGCGCTCTTGGTGCTATTTCCATGCCCTTCGTCGCAGCCTTCGAAGCCGGGCAACTCCACAACCGGAGATCAGTCGACGAAGCAGCGGACAGACGACAAACAGCCGAAGTGTACTTCCTGGCGGCTCGCAAAAGGATGGGTCTGCTGGAGCCCAGCCTCATCACCAGCCAGTGCCACATGCTGTCTGGCATCTACCTCATGTACACCCTCAGACAGATCCAAGGCTGGACTGCATTCAACCAGGCAGGATCGAGTCTGGCTCTGTACCTAAAAGGCCAGGCCGCGCTTGAGGGACACCATGAGACATCGGGGCCAGATCATTCAGACAAGCGCCTCTCGCAGCGCCTGTACTGGACCGTCCTCAAGTCAGAGTGCGAGCTGAGGACGGAGCTCGACTTCCCCCAGTCGGACCTCTGTCGAATCGGATACCCCTATCCTTTCCCTTCACCACCCAGTCCACGCAGTCCGTCGGAGACTCCCCAGATGCACATCTACACACCCACGCCCCCATCAACAACAGGAGCCTCTTCCCACAATCACCCGACACCATCATCATTCCAAGGAGTCGAAGAGCAGTCTTGGTTCTACTACCTGAGCGAAATCGCCCTCCGTCGGATAGAAAACCGCGTCCTGAACATGTTCTACCACGAAGACCACTTCTCCTGGACACGAACGAACATAGAAGACATGATGTCCGCCGCCATGGCCATCGAGGAACAGCTGGACAGCTGGCACTCCTCCCTCCCCAACCCCATCCGCTACGACAACCTCGACTCGGAAGAGGACCTAGACGAGCTCCGTCTCGTAACGCACGGCCGCGAGCGCGGCATCAGAGATATACTGTACCGCCCATTCCTCTACCACGCCGTACACTCGACGCACATTATGAGTGATAAAACGCGCATAGCACTCGAAAGCTTCGTTGACAAGGCGCTCGTGTCGTGCCTTGGCTTCCTCAGGGGCCTTTCGATTACGCACCGCCACCATGGCACGTGGTACATGATGAGGAGCACGACGACGGCGGGCCTCCTGCTGGTCGCGGCGCAGATGAGGGGGCTCATTACGTGGAAGACACCGGCGGATGTCGGCGTGGAGGCAAGAGAGACGAAGTACGGCGCGGCAATGCGCGTGTGCGTCGAGGCGCTGCGATACTGGGAGGCCGAGAGCCCGGACATCGTGCGCGCGCGCGAGGTGATCGAGGGTCTGATGGCGAGCTCTTCATAGCAAAACATGCCTTCTATTACTTTTCCAAACTGTCTAGAGCCCTCACGCCTTGTCCTGGGGATACACGAGCCCGCCCTCGCGCCGAATGCCGTCCATGAGCGCCATCATCCTCACCGTCTCGTCGAGCGGCATGATTGCGTTCTCCGTGCGGCCGGCGGCGATGTCCTGCGCCACGGCATCGGCCTCCCAGATGAAGCCGAGCACCCCGCCGGGCCTCTCCACGTTGAAGACGCGCGGCGCCCGGGTGTCGTCCTCGCGGATCCCGGGCACGGAACCCTCCAGCACCCGGAACCCGCCCGGCACGCTGGCGCCGAAGCCGAAGATGACGATACTGCCGTCGCTGCCCTCGATGCGCGCAAAGTCGCGCTCGCTGCGCGTGCGGAAGGTCGATGTGCAGATCGCCGTCTTGGAGCCGTGGGCGCCCGGGTAATCGAGGACGACGACGTTGGCCTCGTCGATGCCATCCACGATATCGAGCGAGGATGTGATCCTGGTCGGTGCAGGGTGGTCCTTGCCGACTTTCCAGTCGCCCATGATGATCGAGGCGTAGGTGAGCGTGTAGACGCCGATGTCGAGCAGTGCGCCGGCGCCGAGGGCCGGGTCCTTGAGGCGCGATTCCTTCGGCAGCGTGTCGAGGGGCATGTGGTTTCCGAAGTCGATGAAGAAGCGGCGCACGTCGCCGATGGATTTCTTGACGAGGATCTCGTCGCGCAGGGCGTCGAAGAGCGGGCAGAAGCGCGTCCAGACGGCTGGCGACACATTAGCAATCGTCAAGGATCGGGGGTTGCAGGGGACGCACCCTCCATGATGTAGACGCCCTTGGCGCGCGCGGCGTCGGCCACCTCCTGGGCTTCATTGGCGTTGATGGTGAAGGGTTTCTCGCAGAGGACGTGCTTGCCGGCGGCGATGGCATCGAGGCAGTTGGCCCTGTGCAGGGAGTGCGGCGTGCCGACATAGACAATGTCGACGTTGGGGTCGTTGTAGACGCCGTGGTAGTCGGCGTAGACCTGGGGCCGGGGCTGCTCGGGCGTCTTGGACCAGACTTTCTCGACGAAGGCGTTGCCCTTCTCGGTCGAAGATGAGCCGAGGGCGACGATGGTGTGCTTGGCGGGCGCGTCGGGTCGAGGGGCCAGGATGTCCTGGGTGAACATGGTCGAGATCCATCCGGTGCCTGTGAGGGGTCAGTATCATTCGGTTTGTGAGCTTCTTCAATGGAAATCATACCCAGGATGCCCCATCGGAGCTGAGGCGGGGAGGTTCCGGTGCTGGACATGGCGGCGGCTGGTTTTGGTGTTGAGAGGTCGGTGAGGTGAGGCAGGTTTGGTGATGGAAGCAAAAGGACCCGGGATTGCGACCAGGTCAAGGAGAAAATCAGGAATTATAACCCGTTTCTTGCCCAGCCCTACTTCCCCATGTCCTTGATTGATAATGCGGATCCTACGTCCTCGCGAAGCTGGAGCTGTCGATGGGGAGGGGAACTTGCGAGACTTTGGCGCCGGGGAAGCTCGGGGAACATACGGCGTAACCGATACTCCCCGACGAAGCTACGGCATGGGGCAAGTCTTAGCTCCACAGTCTCAGCTTGGCGCATGCATTTCTGGGTGTCAGGGTCCTTGAAGAGGGATCCATAGACCGTACGGTACACCAGACTGTAGCTGCTCGCCCATGCAGCTAAGTCTCAGCAAAAGGATGCCCCGGGGCAAGGTCTCTCCATCATGCGAGCGACTGCTGCCGAGATCCGTCCCCCAACTGCCAGGGCGATGGAACCCAATTCAGCTGCCAAGACTGCAACCGCGTGCAGGGACAAGGGGCGTCTTGTCCACGGCATCGTCCCGCCCCCGCACTTCCTTGCCTGGCTCCCTGCCTGTCCACACTCAGATGGTGCCTCAACATCAACATGCGGATGACCGACTGGGAAGCCGGCCAAGCCGTCCGGGAAAGGCTCGAGCCGCTAGGGCGGACGGGCCTCAGCATCATCTACGCCGACAAATCCGAGCCCACAATCGCCATCAAGGCCGCGGGCTTCTGGCTCGATGGAGAAATGTACGCCCAGGCCGCCTTTGCTGAGAACCCAAGCGAGACGTTCAAGCGCGAGGCTGCCATTCACGAAGCTCTTGGCTCACATCCGCACATCCTCAAATGCCTAGGCGCAGCGTACCATGTCGAGGAGGAGTCGAACCTGGAAGAGAAAGAGGCCTGGGCGATCAAGCTCGAGAGAGCCCCCCACGGCTGTCTTCGCGAGCGCATCCTTGACGACGCGTCTCCGTCCATGACCCGTCGCTTACGAATGGCGGTCGACCTGGCGGATACCCTTCAGTACATCCACGATAGGGGCGTCATCTGGGGCGATGTCTCGACGCGGAACGGCCTCGTCTTTGATGATCTCCACATCAAGCTCTGCGATTTTGCCGGTTCCAGCCTACGAGACGTTTATCCCGAGCTCCTCTTTGCGTGTGAGCCGCGCTACTGGGCTCCGAAGACGAACCCCCCGGTCTCTAGGGACGTCTTCTCGAAGGAAATGTTCGCTCTCAGGACTGGTATCTGTGAGATCACCGAATGGGCCTTGCCCTATGGTGAGATAGAGATCGAGGAACTTCAGGCCAGGCTGGGGAAGGGGGAATATCCTCACGTGAGCGCAGACAACCCTGCGGCATCTGTCATTCGAAGGCTTTGGGGCTCGGGCTACAGTTCTGCAAAGGAAGCTCCGGACGCCCTGCGCAAGGTCTCTGCTCGACTTGACACCACAACCAAAACAGAGAAGCCAATCGTGGCGAATTAGCAATGATCTGGATGGATGGATCTTGCGTGTCAGGAGGGCGAGAGAACTTACCAAAGCTCCGTCTCCGGGTCTAAGGAGAGGTTGCCGTACAGCGCGTTCCACACGTCCTGGATCCATTGTATACGCTCGGGAAGTCGGAGCCAAATCTTATTAAAAGCATGACTTTCTTCTTGTCTGCTTGCTTCAATGAGATGAGGATTGGAGTCTCCACGGAGTTATCGTCGTTAACGAGAGCTTCAGGCGCGGAATCGCCGTACCAGGCCTTGAATCTGTTACTGCCCATGGCGGGATCGTCCCTTCATGAATCAAGGTGGAGTCTCAAAAAAACATTGCCTGGCTTCCTCGCGCGTCTCGTTGCTGTCCCGAGTCATGAGACTTACAGTTTGGTGGCGATCGGGTAACGATAGCCTAACCACCAAGCTTCACGGCGTCGTCGGGCTCGAGCTACCATCGTGCGGGGATCTCACCACATAAAGCTCCAAGGGTCTTTATTGGACAGAATGAATTCTTTTCCGTAAAGATACAGAAAAGCAAATACCCCCAAATTGTTATCGATCCAGCTCCTCAATCTTACATTCCCTGCCTCCGTCTGCACCCCTCCCAACATGCCCGTCAACTACGACATCAAAGACAAACTCATCACCATCACGGGCGCAGCGTCCGGCATCGGCCGGGAAACCGCCCGGCTGCTCGCCTCGCAAGGCGCCATCGTCTCCATGGCCGACTGGAACGGCGACGCCCTCCGCGAAGCCGAGGCCGAGCTCACAGCGACCGGCGCCACCGTAACGGCCACGAAGCTCGACGTGACGGACGAAGCAGCCGTCGACGCCTGGATCGCCGCCACCGTGTCGAGATTCGGGCGCCCGCTCGACGGCGCCGTGAACCTCGCCGGCGTCGTGCCCAAGGTCATCAACATCGAGCGCATCGAGGAGCACAACACGGCCGACTGGAAGTGGGTGCTCGACGTCAACCTCAACGGCACCTTCTACTGCATGCGCGCGCAGATCAGGAACATGGTGCGCGGCGGCAGCATCGTCAACACGTCAAGCGTGGCGGGGCTCATCGGGCTCCCGATGAACGCGGCCTACGGCGCGTCCAAGCACGCCGTCATCGGGCTGACGCGGTGCGCGGCCAAGGAGGTGGGTGATCGTGAGATTAGGGTCAACTGCGTCGCGCCGGGGATTATCGACACGCCGATGCAGGCGGCGGCGAGGGAGTCGAGGGGCGGGGACGAGATGGTCGGGGCGGCGCAGATCAAGAGGCGGGGAGGGTGCGACGAGGTTGCCAGTCTGTTTGCCTGGCTCTTATGCGATCAGACGAGATTCATCACGGGTGCTGTGCACAACATAGATGGAGGCTGGGTGTGCTGAGCTGGGAAGTCTATGGGCGTGTTGCTTGACGGAGCACAAACGGGACATCGTCGATGGAGTTCGAGTAACGAATGTTCCAAGAAAGTCGAGCCAGCATAAATACAAAGCCAAAGGCCCAAGCGATTTGTCTTGGGGGTTTGAGTTGCGTGTGAAGAGTATCGAAGATAGGTGCTAGTCACCGTGACTTCGAGGCGCCGACGTGGGCTGCTTGAAGAGCCATGGCATATCGTGATATTGACATTGTTTGCAAAATGGACCCATCACGGGTCAACTACTTGAGTACATCCCTGCATTAGAAAGGAGATGCTCGCATCCATGATCCCTGCCTGCGCCAGCAATTGTCCCACCATGCCATCCGGTAGACAAAAGAACTAGTGACGATGAATCATTCTGAGCCATCACCACCCACAACTCCAGTACATTAGACCTCGAGGTCATCTGCATGCCGTTACGCATGTCAATTCTAGCTGACAGCAGTTTCCCTCATCATCTCCGACGACAATTTGATCCTCAACCATGAAAGCTTTTCAATTCCTGGGCGTTGACGACGGTCTCCAGCTACGAGACCTCCCCATCCCCAAGCCCAGCAAAGACCATGCCCTCATCCGGGTCAAAGCCGCCGGCCTCTGCCACTCAGACACGCACGTCCTGCACGGCGGCGGCGGTGGCTGGATGTGTGCCCTACCCATCGTCCTAGGCCACGAAGTCGCCGGAACAATCGAGGAAATCGGCGGCGACGGCACATCCGATCTCTTCAGCGTCGGGGACCGCGTCGCGGTCGCCTGCGTCGGGCACCCCATCCAGGAACGGAATTTCCAAGAAGCTCTCGGCGTGGGCTGTGACGGGGGCTATGCCGAGTATGCCGTCGCTCCCATCAAGAACCTGGTCAGGGTGCCAGAAGGCGTCACCTTCGCCCAGGCTGCCGTGGCCACGGATTCGATTGCCACGGCATATCACGCCGTCGTCACGGAGGGTGGTATCACCGAAAATTCGACAGTTTGCATCATCGGCCTAGGAGGGTTAGGACTCAACGGGGTCGCGATCGCGGCGGCCCAGGGAGCCAAGGTGTACGGCGTCGACATCAACCCGTCCAAGTTCGAGCCCGCACGCCACGCTGGCGCCGTTGAATGCGCGACCAGCTTAGATCAGCTCTCAAAAACGGGTTTTGATGTTGTTGTTGATTTTGCCGGCGCTCGGGAGACGGTCAAGAGCGCGACGGCAGCGGTGAGGGATGGGGGGACGATCGTGCTGGTCGGGCTGGCTGCGTCTACGATTCAGCTCGACACGGCCGATGTCGTGACGAGGAACCTAACTTTGAGGGGCTCTACGAGTGCGAGCATAGAGGAGCTCCGACGGGTCTTGGACATGGTTGCTGCGGGTGAGCTGTCGCCGCAGATCGAGGAGATACCGTTCCAGGACGTCCCGCAAGGCCTAGAACGGCTGGGTACGGGTGAAGTCACGGGCAGACTATACACTGCTCCGCAATGAGGTCACGAGATCATGAAAGCAGATGATAATTTGGTCAAGTAGAGGATGAAGATCAAAATGGGAGGGACTGCAGACATCCTGGATGACTCCGCATCTCAAGATCGGCTTCACACACATCAAGACAATGTTCTGGACATCTCAGCCGCTCCCTGGACACCCTTCGCTCTTCACAGCGACGACGACGGCCTTTTGCCGCTCCTCTTTCCCTTCCTCCCAGCCTCCAGCACCAAAGTGACATGCTTCGCCGTGCAGAGGACCTCGCCATCCTCGTCACAGATCGTCACGTCGGAATCCATACGCCCTCCGCGTAGCATCTTCATCGCCGTCCTCATGAATACAAACCGTACCCCGCCGGCAGGCAGCCTAGACTTGTACTCGATGGTGATGGACGCCGTTTGGTCCATCGTTTCGACCGCCAGCAGATCTGCGAGGGTGTTCTTCTTTGGTGCCGGCACGCCCGGGTTCTGAGCCGCCCATTCCCGAGCAAAGTCGTTGTTAAAGTGCGCGTCGAACAGGTTGCCCCGCCGCAGCAGCGTCTCGGACATGCCGGGGACCATGTCCGTCAGGTACGTGAGCGTTGCCATGTCTATGCGCTCGTCGCCCTCAAAACCGTGCCATCTGTCCAGTCAGCCGAGGTGTTTGTTTGCGCGTTCATGGCTGTTCTCACATGTCATGAACTCCCTCGACGGGATATCCCTCTCGCGGAGTTAGCATGAGCATCCTGCCCATGAACGGGATCAGATCCCCCGAGACGACGAGCGGGAGCCAGTTGTCGTCGGGCTCGCGCGCGAGGGCCTTGGCAAAGTCGGGCTTGGGCGCCGGCGCAGGCACGGGCTTCCACTTGAAAGAAGCTGATGGCCCGAGGGACCGGTCGAAGTTCGTCGACTGGGCCAGCGCGACCGCTCGCACCTTGTTGTTTTGCGAGACTTCGACTTGGAAGTTGCTTGCGACAGAGCCTAGACGGAGGGTATTGATAGTGATGGTCATGTCGATGTGTTCGCAGGCGCGGAGGAACTCGACGTGCAGATTCATCACATCTGGCTGGTTGAGCGGGGCTTGTTTTTGGAGATGATCCGCGAGAGCCCCGTGGATGGCTGCGACGACGCATCCGCCGACGACGACTTGGAGTGGAGGTTAGGAACCGCGATTTTCAAGCGGTCGGTAAAGATGATACGTACCGTTTACAACCGCCCAGTCGGGATGAGTCGATGCGACATATGTACCTGATCCAGTCTCCCGGAGGCTGATCTGGTCTTCAAGAATCCCCATTGCGGCGAGGCCGGATGTCAAAGGTGACGAAAAATAGGATAACAGGGCGAAGAGTCGACTGGGCAGACTTGGGATGCGGGTGAGATATAAGTATGCTGATGCCCATGTCGTGCCGGGATTACCAATCCCCGCCCGTCCGCTGCGACCCATGCTGACAGTGTTCAGGACCACGCACTCCCGTGGTTCCAGATACTAACCCCTGACTTCTGACGAACCGTCTTTCATCCATTCTGGCACAGCATATTACTTGAACTATCATCAATCCGAGTGCGGAGTATTAAAATCGACAGAGAGACATGTAACCCGCGCATATCATGACTTGGCTACGTAGTCTTTCTGGTTGAGTCGGATCTACTTTAAGCCACTATGATGTAGTTCGAAATTGGGCAATAGTGCTTTAGACGACGAGCTTACTTCCTCACACTCGAAAAGATTAACGGATTGGCCTCGGGCTACGTCTAATGTGTTTCTTTCGCTGGTCATGTCGATGTATCCAGGAGGACTCCCTGCTTGAACAGGCAAACCAGGAGCCCAAAAAACATACAACACCGGGTATTCGCTGGTCGTCACCGACCCAACTACTAATCCAGCCCTCACTGGCTTGACTATGGGAGAGCGGACGGGATCCCGTATTTTCTAGTGGGTATGGTTATATGTGCTTGTAGACTGGTGTGTAAGTATCTATAGGGGAGTAAGATATTCTCAAGGGGGTACTCACGTGTGCCTTTTCACCACCCTATCATTATCTAAGCTTATAGAGTCACACTCTTAGAACCTATTAAATTATAGACTTATTTAATATTATCTCTCTACTAAAAGTTAGTAAATATACTACCTTAAAAGAAGTTAAGGTACTAAGTATAATATATATTTCTATAGGTTAAGATACTATAGAGGTAGATAATTAAGGGGTTTATATTAAACTACTTATAAGGAAATAAGAAAGCTTCTTTATTATATAGGCCCTACTTAATATATAACCCTTAAAAGTATTATATATATATAAGTATATAATATACTTTTAGTTTTCTATAGGTAACTTAGTAAAGCTACTTTCTTTAATAGGGCTTAAGGTAAATAGTAATTACTACTATAGCCTACTATAAGAGAGATAGCTAATATTAGAAGGGTTACTTATCTAGTGATTAGTGTAGAAGGGAATGTAAGGTCGTGGGATAACGTGAATAGGCGGGCTCACCTTGACCAGGCTTCTATCTCTTGTTATCTCATCTATGTTGACTCGCCAACCTAAGAGCTAATGAATGACTGACAGATTGTGATGGGCATGGGCGTGAAAAGGGGCACAGCAAATTGCTTACTCATCTGCCCCGACAGGTCCACGTCCTTCACGAAGCGGGCTTGTCAAAGAGTCCGAGCTGCGATAATAAGTTCCATTTCTTGTGTTGACAAGAGGAAAAAGAATGAGGCGCCATGACTAGAGATGCTAGCCATGGCTAAAATCTCTTCACTACGTTCGAAAATCCAGTATGCCAAGTACTTCCAAGTGAGGACACGTACGTCTGATGGCTGCACGGCGGGTAGCCTGGGAGAGGGGACACTTGAAATCGCATTCCTAGTCTCGGAAGCAATCGCGAGGCATTTTCCTGTGCTTCAACTGATGATTCTTTCCTGAAACATGTCAAGATCGAGATTGATGGGCGTGGCCGGATCACCGACAACTTCAACGGCGCCTTCCACTTGTTCCGCGATGAAGATGATGAAGATACTTTCTGGGCCTCAGCCCCCTACACCGACAAGCGTCATGCAGTGGAGAATCTTCCACAGGCCATGTTGAGGGCTAACATCTACACCTCCCTATGACCTGGCCATCGTCTGACTGGGCTGACCCGGGGAGCAGTTCTAGCCAGGCCTTGGGATCCTGCTCTACTTCATAGGGATCAAAAGGTTCGACGAAGGGTCGAACAAACATACTCAATTAAGTCTTTTCATGCTGAGTCTGCTTGTCGAGAAAAGTTTAATCAGCGACATGTACGCCAAGCTGCATTCCAGGAAGCACAACCCACGAACCGGCGCCTGAAGGGTAGTTAAGGTTTCAGTTTACCCTCATTCTTGACCGCGCAAAGGCCCGCAAGTCCCGATGCATACGCGGGTAGAACCCGTTCCGCGGTTTCACATCGGATTAAGTGACAACCTGTCTAAGACGAGGACTCTTACTCAAGTGGCAGGGCTCATGTCTGAGTGTCTCGACACGTTCCTCAGAGCCGCAGAGGTCTGACTGAGGTACAACAGGCAGCGAGACACACGGCTGCGAGGGAGTGAGACGTTAGAGGCTCTTGGTCACCTGGCCAGAAGCCCGACAAAAAGCCCGAGACACAAGCCGTGCCGAATGGTGGAAGGGCAAGCAACCGAGACTGGAAAGAACACACGTTTGTGGCGGCTCTGCCGACAGGCTCTTGTATAAAAGACCGTCCGGTGGCATCTCCAAATGGGCTCCCTAAGTCAAACACATCATTTTCAGAGATCACATCTTTACACATCATCACAATCACCTTTCATCACAAAGAACCACGCCACCATCGCAAAAATGCACCATTACGTCTTCCTTGCCATAGCCGGATGCTCGCTGGTAACTGCGGCCCCTACTCTGAACAAGATGGGCAGCGGCCAACTCAACGGCGGCGAACCAGGCACCGATGGTATGTGTTCTACTCCCACAGCGGAAATATAGGCTAACCAGAAAGGTGCTGCCGGTGGTATCCTCGCAAGCGATGCCGTTAGGTTGACTGGTGGTCCCGAGGCTGCACGCGGACTTGGCAGCCGCCAGTGGGAGGGTATCATTAGTGGAGGTGGAATCAGGGGCGAGGAGAATGAGAATGAAGAGGAGCTCGACCGCCGTCAGTGGGAGGACCTCATCAGCGGAGGAATCTGGGGCGAGGACGACGAGGACGAGGACGAAGAGCTCGGCTTCTGTAAGAAGGGGTGCATTATTACCAGAGAAGGAACCAAGGGCGAAGAGAACAAGGACGAAGAGCTCGACCGTCGTCAGTGGGAGGGGATCATCAGCGGCGGAGGAATCAGGGGCGAGGAGCACGAGAGTGAGGTAGAGGGTGATGACCCCCTCTAGGATGAATACAATTAGTGTCGACAGCGGATCAATTTGATACGATCCTGCTAGTTTCTCCGTAAGAGTTGTACTTCTTTATTCCTGTTCTCACTGGCTTGACTATGGGAGAGCGGACGGGATCCCTTTTTTTCCAGTGGGTATGGTCGTATGTGTGAGCGTCCATAGGGGATGTGCATCATCACACACGAAGGCCCCTTTTGCAGCGAGTCCACCTACCCAGTATCAATCCATGCTCACAGAGCCACATTCTCCCACTCGCTCCTGTAGGGCACTCCGCTGAGCTTGAACAGCTGTGTAATCGGACACCGCCGCTCGACCTCAGACACGAACCGCTTGAACTCGGGCGCCTCGCTACCGCCCTCGATGTCCGTCTGCACGCGCACCTTGAGCGCGACGCTCTCCCAGTTCGGGTTGCCCTGTGCCCCACCGACAAGCACCGCCGTCGGCAGAATGCCCTCGAGCGACACATGCCACTGGCCCAGCTTCACGCCGTGGTCCCGGGCAACGACGGATCCGGTGACCTGGTTGCAGGACGTAAGGCTGGCGAGCGAGTACGACACGGGGGACGGCGCGGAGTCCTCGCCCCCGAGCGTCGTGTAGGTGTCGGCTGTGAAGGAGTACGGCTTGCCCTCGATGGTGACGTGCTGCTTGGTGCCGGAGCCGCGACCGGTGATCTGAAGGGCGATGGACTGGTGGCGCGGTGGGGTGGTGGACAGAAGGCGGCGAGCCATGGGCGTCGCCCGTGCGAAGCGAGGGATTCTGGCAAGCATCGCGCAATATGCCAGATGGAGAGGTTCGAGATGGGCCGGTAGAGGTTGCGACGATAGGGAGGGACAAGTGAAGAGGTGTGCCTTTTGAGAAAGTAATCATCACGAAGGCAAGCATTTAAATCCATTGACAGATCCTCGTCACCATCCGCCCTAAAATGGCGACATGTTGTGGGCGAGGCCATTCACGTAATAACCGAGATGTTGTGGCGTTCACTGACATCTGTTCAATCGTTGCCAACGGAACTTCCCAGTTCCTGTCACCTCCTACCCCGACAGCGGGCCTCGACGGCCCGCGACCCCTATGGCTTTCGGCCCCATACGTAGCGCACCCGGAAGTAAGGATGTAGGCTATTATCTTTGAGCTCTCGGCGCAGCTGCATCAAGAAGGACTCATATTCCTCCGCAGGCCATCTGAGAATCTCGTGCCACAGCAGCTGCGTGTATCCTAAACATTCCCATCAGCGTCGGTGCCGCCAGCCTCTTGGCCGTGCACGTGAACTCACCAGACAAGTCCGAATCCAGGCTCATCTTAGCGAACTGCCCGATCCTGGCAAGCTTCTGGTCGCGCGGCCACCAGCCAAAGGGAACCTTGTACGTGCGCTCCTGGATATCGACGAAGCCCGCCCTCCGCATGGCCTTGACCTGCAAGCCCTCTGTAAGGACAGTCAAGGAGTTTCCCGTGATCCTGCCAGCCTCGACGAACATGCTGCTGAACTTCCCGCCGAACAGTGTCTTCCCGTCATTAGTGACTGTGCCGTCATCGCTCGTGAATATCGGCTCCGACTCGACGGACTCGAGGTATGCACCTGGCAGAATAACACGATAGGCTTCCTTGAACAGTGCTGTCCAGTCCTTGATGGCGCCGAAGAGGTAGCGGATGTGCACGAGGTCGAAGGTGTCGGCGTCTCTCGTCCATGGCTTGGTGCAGTCGTCGATCTCGAACTTGAGGTTCGGGAGGACCCAGTTGGGCTGAATCGGGGACAGATCCGTGCCGACGACGGCAATGTGGGGGTTTTCCTCGGCGAAGTCGCTGGGTGAGTGTTAACGAGGGAGCGGGGGGTGGTTGAGCCGGGATTCTCTACATAGCCCAGATGCCTGGTGCTTATTAGTTGGTGGACGACAGGTCATCTATGGTTGACTTGCCAGTACCTGTGCCAATGTCAAGCACATTCTTTTCCGAATCAGTGTCTGTGTAACGTATCCCCGGTTGCTGCTCACCTGCGCATCCTTCTTGATGGGAGCAAGATGCAGCCTGTCGTCGAGTAGCAAGGTCAGGAAATGGTGCCTACGTGGCTTGTCAGACTTTGGCCATTCTCATGATGAAACTTCATTCACTTCAATAGAATATAAGAGGCACTTTACATAATTTCAAAATTGTCCAGCGTCTGCCCGTCCGTCGGGAAGAGGTAGCTAGAGTCGTGGATACTGGAATGATATCTCCGTCCTTTGTAGTTCCTGTACTCAAGGATGCTTGATGTGATGGAGAACGTCGAGGAAACTCTTTATTCTGTTAGCAAACCGCTATTTCTTATGCAGACGAAGCAGAAACATGCCCAACGGCGCTGCAAGCCGAGTCATCATCGATGGGATCATGCTCCCACGACTCGATGCTCGCCACCTCGATGGCCCGATCCGTCGCTTCAACCATGGTAGGAAGTGTGACTCGGTAACACAGGGACAGACATCGGAGTCTTTTAAGAATGAGGGGTAGGGGGCTTCTGGGTCATGCCGTCAAGTCCTGCGCCGCTGTCGGTTCCCTGGTGGCATGGGTCGAGATGTTTGACGCGCCGAGACGTGGGGACCGTGGGTGATTGGAGCTGTGCCACATGACCGCATGGGAAGCCGAGCCACTATTGTAGGCGAAGCTGCTCTGCCCAGAACGTGCCCACTTGAGACGTGCTGACCAGGGTGTCACTTTGCACGGTGATCTCCGGCGCTCTGGAAGTCCTACCGGGACCATGTGGTGTTAAGCCTACCGTACGCTGTCGCGCGTGGGATCGAGGATGACTGTGTCGACATCAGAAGTGATTAAGACCAGCTAAGGTACAGACCAGGACATTACTCAAATCACCTGTTAATGAACCAGCTTATTTATTAGCCACCTTAGTCAATAGCTATGCACTTGAAGTGAATCTATCTCTAATGAGGAATCTGATCAGTATAGAGCTGTGTTTACACGCTGGTACAGCTCAGAGCGGTCGTTAGGAGAGCTGCCCGCTATTCTTCCACTACTTCCCGCACCCTCGTCTCACTCCCGGTCAAGTACGATGGGAATAGTCACGTGGCGTCGAAACAGGCTCGACTACTTTCACAACATCAGTCGCTACCTAGTATTGCTCATAGGTATACGCACGATCAAACATCGGACCTTCTTCCTTGGATTCGTTTGACCTGGAATAACACCCTGGTCTCTGATTAATGTAGTGGTTTTCAGCAGTCGGTAGACTTTCTGCGCCATCGCCACTTGAATTCGGAAGTGGCCGCTGTTGGTCGTTCTCCGAGGCTGCATCTAATACAATGTTGTTTGACGGAAATAAAGCAAGCGAAGATTGTACGATTCCGTTCATCTGAGAGTCCATCCGACTATTCTCTCATCCACGCGATGCACCTCCTTGTCGCTCGTATCGTATCTGTCTTTCCGATTCCGGATGAAGAGCATCAGATGGCATCACCGAACCGTCCTGCAATTTCCATGCGTTCAAGACGCCGGAAAGAAGGAGGGTCCTGGTAACCACAAGCCTCTTGCCTCGGTGCCAAGGGATCACCGCCATGGTACGGTGTGATAAGTGATAAAAGTCTGTGACTTTATCTAGGCGCCTGTAGATATGCTAAACTAGTGCTATAAAAGTAGCTAAAATAAGAGGTGTTAAGAGGCCTTAAACTCTAAATTAAGTTATCACCCTAATAACTCCTACTACCTTACACTATAAAAGAGCTATATTAAGGCCTAGCCCTAAATCCCTATCTAGACTCTCTTATCTCTACTAACTTTAATATTATATTACCCTTTAGATACCCTTATATATATAGTATATTATATATTATACTTAAGACCTCTAATATTATCTAAAATATCCCTAAGGCTTCTAATCTCCTTAAATAATTTAATCTAGCTATATCCTTTAGAATATACTAATTAATCCCACTAGATAATATAGATAAGGTCTATCTATTAAAGCTAGGACTTAAGCTTATTATATATCTACCTCCTAGCCTTACTAACTAGTAAGCTAATTAAATAGCTTATAAAGAGCTATAGAAATAAGAGAAGTAAAGTAATTACTTTAACTCCCTAGTTATTTTCTATAATAACTCCTCCTAGATTTAAGAGATTAAGAAGGTAATATAATATATATATAGGATTAACTATATAAGTATAAAGAGTAGTCTACTAACCTATTAAAGATAGGGACT